>JAWDGP010000312.1:2500-160000 GCA_033675545.1 Elysia crispata
GAGATTAAGTGAGGGGTTGGGAGACGAGTATTTTGGTGAAGAAGAAGAATTGGATTTGGTTCACGTTATTGGTTTCTGTTCAGTGATAATGGTTATATCGATGCTGTCGGAGTTGCTGATACCGATTTTGCTGTTGGTGATGATTTCACAACAGGCGAAGATGTTGATGATTCTATGATTAATGATAGGTATCATGATTATGATGCTTATGTGATAAAGCTTACTAGTAATCCATCCATTGAAATATAGGAGCATCTCATATACTATTTAACATATTTATCATGCAGTCAGAAGTTATGGCATTCCGGTCCTTTTTGGTGCTGACTAAACCTGAATGCCATTCATGCACACTAGGTGTATATAAGATTAATGACCAAATCAATGGCAGTGTTTCGCTGTGTGACATGTGTGTACTTTCTCCGTGTCAGAACCCCGGCTTCCAGCGCGGCAGACGACCTAGCTCTTCCAGCAGTAGAGGCTCGAAAATCTCTGAAAGCAAGAGCAGCAAATCTTCCGTGGAGAGGAAGGACAGTAACGAGAGTGAGCCCCCTTGCTACCATGTTGCTGTCTCCAAACTTGTGAGTTGAAGTTGATGGAACGAACATAATGAAAGCTTTAGACATTTTTATTTTTCCGTTAAATCGTAAACTTAATATTCTGGCAATGCAAACTGATAAGACTTTTAAAAGAATAATTAGACATTATTCAGGCGCCCATCAAACTGTAGCACAAGTCATGACCATTAATCATTTGATCCTCTTGGCAGTAAAAAAAAAAAAAAAAGTAAAGTAGCAAAATTGGGAGAGTAAGATTAAGGATAATAAACTATTTTTTTTAAAAATCCACATCTCTTCAAGGACTTTTTAAAACATTCATTGTCAGGAAGGTTAAAACAAATGAGCAGTGATGAATTCCTGCAATGCAGTGATCGTATAGGCAGTTTTTTTTTTTTCTGAAACTTAGGCCTTCAGGCATTTAAAAGAACTAAAAACAGTACAGAATTAGCTGATGTCATGTATTCCAAAAAATAAACGTTAAATATGACTTTAATATTCGATTATTAATCAAATGCTCTTGTTTTTAAGCTTTCATGTTTAATTAAATCGTAGTTGGGCTTAAGCTTGGTTTATTTCACTTACAGGACAGTAATACCCGTCTGTGAGCACTACCAGCAAGTCAAGTTACTTCCAAATGTCAGCTTATGTCAACTCGAAGCTTGGTAGCAAGGTTCAGCTACAAGACAATGCATACATCTGGTGGCACCAGTTATGCTGCTATTGTTTCCTCTACTGCTCACTTTCCTTCATCTGCTCAACTTACTGAACATTCCTCGATTGTGTGTGACCTTCGCACTTTTAGCGGTTATCAGCAGCTAAAGCTTGAGGCAGGACGAGTACAATGTTTAATTGGTGTATTTGATACTCTGCGTTAAATACATTATAATACATGTTATGTTTCATACAGATCTTTGTGACCTAAAATAGACTATAATTTTTAACAAGAAATGTGATTGTATATTGATTTGCGCATTTTTGTTTTATGTAGCAAGTTTTACCCTTTTACATTTGTTTATTATTATGATTAACTTAGCCCTTTGCTCGGTCGCTTGTGTGAGCAATTCTTTAGCAGAGTTTTCTTACAACTTGTGGAGTCAGATTGGAATATTTTTCGTTGCACGTGCAGAATAAACTTATAATTTTATATTTAATTGTATCTTGTGGCCTATAATTTATGAAACTTTTCAATATAATTGTTTCTTGCAGAGTTCACCTTTGACAATCATGATTAGCGCGTTATTCCTCTCTAGTTTTCTGTAGTACAAACATGGCAATGGTTGATACACTTTGGTTGGTATTTTATCAAAGACGGCTTTTACCTTTTGTTTCAATGTTACCCTTGTTAACTTTTACATAAACTTGGCTGTAATTCCTGTTTTATGTTTACAGAAAACAACCGTTGAATGATGTTTCTCCTGTTTCACTCTAACATTACCAATTTACCCTTTCTGTTACCCCAACTTGTGTTACCCATTGTTGTTTTAAGACTGTTTTACACTTGTTGCATTTTCTTTAAAAACTTGTTACCTTTTGTTCAAAAATTTACCCGAACTTTTGTCACCCTCTGATTCGTGGTTATAAGCACCGTAAGTATCCTTATAACCTGTTAATTGTTATCTTTTTTTGTTGTTGCTTTTTCTAAGAACTTTGAAGGTTCTTTTGCTTTTATTTACATGAACTATATTGTTATTTTTCTCCTTTTTTGAGTTGGTTATACTTCTCACAAACTGTTGGCTGTATTTATATTTAGGAGAGCATTCATAAAAAAAAATTGTGAGATTTACGTTTAACATCGGCTTACACCAACCTTTGCCTCTTAATTTGTATTCTGCACTTCATCAAACTCGTGGATTCAAACGTTTCTCTTTCTTTTATATAATCATAATTACTTTGTATTGGAACACACTGATAAAGGTCTTTACCGTGTTTGTTGTTCATCCGGCTGAGTTTGTTTCGACCTTGTTTGTGTCCGAATGACCAAGCACGCGCTCTAGGATAAAAATATGCACGTTTTCCACGCTTAAACATGAGTGTGGGGCATCGCCTTCCCAACTCTATCCTGCTAAACATGGCTTGCTGGATGTTCAGAGAAGGCTGGACATAGCTTTTTAGTAGATTGATATTGACTAAATTCGTCTGCTGCACTCTATCAATGTATACCGATCGTTTGTACGTTATGTGTTGCTTTGGAAAAAAAAAATCAACGAAAATTGTGTTTGGCTAACCTCCACACTTTCATGTCATGTGCTTAATTACTTAATTTTGTATCAATATTCGCCGGATGAGCCTTGCCGCGATGGCAATTGATGGAGATTCAACGAAGTATTACTCTGGCTCTTCTTATTAACTTGTTTTTTGTTTGTTTGCTTGCTTCTTCGTATTTTTGTTGTTGGTTGGTTGGTTGGTTGGTTGTTTTGATGGGTTTTTTTTTTCTATTGGGTTTTTTTTTTTTTTGTCTTATTTGTTTGTATGAAAAAGAAACAAATCTAAGTATCTATTTCAGTATCATTGCATTAATATTTCCTGATGATAACTATGTCGATGATAAATGCCGCAATTGGACACACACTTTTTTTCCTATGCATATCATGTGTTGCTCAGTTCTGGGCAAACACAGCATGACTGACAGAACATTGGTAATATTTAGATATGGTTCAGTTCTGGGCAAACAAAGCATGACTGACAGAACATTGGTAATATTTAGATACGGCTCAGTTTTGGACAAACACAGCATGACTGACAGAACATTGGTAATATTTAGATAAGGCTCAGTTTTGGGCAAACAAAGCATGACTGACAGAACATTGGTACTATTTAGATAAGGCTCAGTTTTGGGCAAACACAGCATGACTGACAGAACATTAGTAATATTTAGATACGGTTTTTCAGTAATCCTAGATGGTTATAAAATTCAGAATGAGTGCAGCACTCCCAATAATGAGTAGATGGTCAATCAACGCGATTTCTAGTAAAACTTGTCAAAACAAGCGATAGATCAAATTGAAAAAGACAGCAGATATTGTGCGTTAGGATTCCTGGTTGTTTGAATAGTGTGCAATTTTCGAACTTTATTCTCAAGATAGTGCTGCCAGATTATGGTTAATAAGGATTTCGTTTCGTTTTCTGTATTAGTTGTTTGAAACAAATTATGAGGGTTTTTTTTTTTTACTGCCTTTGACTGAGTGAAGGTGATTTCGAAGTTTAAAAGGGGAAATAACACTTACAAACAATGTTACTCTATGTAAGTCATGTCTTTCCTTAATAATCTAAAGCTGACAATGTGTTCTACAAAACGGACAAGAAAGTTTAGTTTTTTTTCTCAGATTTGTGTGTATTTTTTGTTGACAACTTGGAGATGGAAGGAGAAGATTGTATAGAGAAAATGAGATGTTATTTTGTTTGCAGAACCAAGACTTAATTCTCTCTGTAAATATATTGAATGGATAAAATATTTACTTTTGATATTTTTTGCAAAAAAAAAAAAAAAGTTCTATTCGAGTGGAATTATATTTCGTTTATTTGTATGTTTAGCTTCTATTTCGTGTACTAACCTAAAATAATGTTCTATATATGGAGAAAATTACGTTCTGTGCTGGTCTGAATTTGTTGGAAGGTTCAGTCAATTAAAAAAACGATCTGATCAAAAAGAATAAAAAGAATAGGTTTTTGGACAATAATTGAATCCAATAACAAGTTTGTAATGCTGAAAAATCAATGGCGTTATCCTTCCAAGTATCTAGTTTAAATAACTGTTTATAAAGGTGCCTGGCCTATATAACTGAAAACCTTATTTCTATCACATGAAAAGAGTTAAAGGAACTAAACAATTTTTCTCTTAGGTGTCCTCATTGAAAACTTCCGTTTAGTATGTGTAGAGAAGATGTCCTGTTAATATTGTTGTATGTCCGGTTTCTATCTTTTCTGTGCTGGGATGATGTTGTCGATGCTAATGACGGTGATGATGTCGATCAGACTAGTTTTGTAGCCCTGCCCGGTGTATCGGGGGTGGAATTGTCAAATTTGTTTAAAATAGGTATAATTATATGTATTAGTCTTATCATTATATTGTACTTGCAATTCTAGTTCATTTTGTTCTGTTGTGATAATTTATATTTTTAAGAGGGAAGGACTGCGTAGGATGTGTGTGTGTGTGTGGGGGGGGGGGTGGTGGTAGCAATCTTTTTTTTTTTCTTTCAATCAATTATTATTAATTTGCAGACAAGCTTAATTCTTTTCTTTAGTTTTTTTTTTTTTTTTTCGTTGTGTACTGCTTACTGTTTCGAGACGATGTTTACGCAACGAAGAGATGTACAATACACTTAGAGGAAAAAAAAAAGAAAAAAAAAACTTTTTGACTCGAAACTTGAGGATAATCTGTCCAAATGTCGTCCTGTGACTACGCACCAGCGTCTCGGTACTTAAGTCTGCTAAGACGATCGAGGCTCCACACATTTCCACTTGAATCAGCTGAATATCTCCACGATCAATATCGAATTTTAAAAATTCTTTTAACCACCACTATTGTGATTACTAAAGATTGTTATTTTGGATACGCTAGTACCATTTCTGTTCACCTCATTGAAACTTGTTAAAACCATAGCGTAACTCTTGCCTTAGGCTTTTAGTATCATTATGAAAGTTTTAGGGTTTTGTTTTGTTTTTCCTCTGGACATGTCTATGCTGAAAACCTAGAAGACAATCTAAATCCTAAACAAGACAATTTCAAGATAAAATATGACTTTTTTCGTCATTTCTATAATAGGAAGATTAAATTTTATTAGAGGATTGTATCTGTAAAGAAAATTAACAATAATATATGATTGCCAATAGCCTATGCCAAATGTTGAAAACGACAAAAAATTTATGTTTCACTCTTGTACTCCATTTTTTTTTTTTTTTTTTTTTTTTTTTTTTGTTTTGATAGTCGAAAAAAATGACTTTGTGCCAAGAATGCAGAAACCAGTAAACGAAGGAACAACAAAACTTTTGTGGTTTCATCTTACTCTCAGATCCTAGAAACAAAAACTAAAGATAGTTTTGTAAACTGAAATATTGTCCTAATTTCAGAGAAACGAATAAAACTCTGACATGCATCATCAAAAGTGTTGAGTGTTTTGTTTCTGTGGTTCTCAGCGTGCTTTGCCAAGTGCTTTTCTTTGGTTTATCTGAAATATCGATTTTCTCAATGTAGGCCTGACAGAGCAAGATGGCCGGTGAGAAACAGGCCTACACTGTACGTTGTCATGATTGTAATTTTCTAGTCCTTGCTACTTTATAATTTGTGATAAGCCATGCTCGTCATGAAAACCCATTTTTCCAAAAATTATTAAAAAAAAAAAAATTACGAAGAGGCAGTATTAAATTAAGAGAAAAGGATTATTTCCTTCTGTTCTCTCAACATAAGTGCACCATTACGAGAAAAATGGCGAACAAATTGTAGCTTTGTGCACCTGCACTTTATGTTAGATTAGTGTTCCAGTGTTGCTAACCTATCAGATTGGATTCAGCGGGAGCCCGCTTTAAATGCTAGGTCTGGTGTCATGAATACTTTCAAACTATCAAGCGACTTTTCTATTTTTAGAAACCAGTGGAAGGGTGATGAGACGATTTGAGTTCAAGCCTTTTTGTGTTGTATAAGTGAGGTTAATTTCATGAGCTTTAACTTGTCAACATTTTAGAATCTTTTCGCGTAGGAATCACTCACCTTGCTCATAAAATTACGGTAAATAAGAAGTTCATTCCTTTTAAGTTCTCTCTCAAACTTGTGAAAATGGTACACAGCCCTGCCTAATAATTCAAGGCAAAGTTGATGTTTCTGTTAAGTTTTATCTATTGTTTTCGATATAAACATGAGAGATTCACGACCTAGATGAGAGAATAGAGTTTTTGGGTCGATCTTCTCAAAATTTTATCGCATAATAGGTATTTGTTATCACATGACTAAACCTAAAATATTTTAAGGCCTGACTTTCGCTGCCATACCAGATATGACTGATAGGCTTACAACAAGGCTTGCTGGTTCTTGTAGAGTATTGAGAAGAATAAAACTCCGTAATGATCAGAGAATTCTGTGTATATTCTGAAGATTTGACAGCTAAAAAAATGTTCTATCACCTGACGTCAAGCGGATAGATTTTTTTTATATTTTCTCGGGTGTTTCTGAAATGAAAAATTACTCCTGAGAGTTAGTTCCTCTATCCCAATTTCATCTCCATGGTATATGGCTTGTAGCATGTTCTAATTGATCAAGGAAATCTATTTGAAAAGCGCAATATAACTTCAGCACTTTCTAGAAACTTGCAGTTACCCTACTAAAATAAATGTCACAGTTTTTCCACGAGGTACATAAAGGTATAAAGAAAAAAAACATAAAGAGATGTGATTGATAGAACTAATACATTTATTTGTGGGATTTAAATATTCACAGGTACAGATTTATTTCGAAAAAAACCTTCCTTGATGCGACAATTGTGACTTGCTTAAGCATCTATAGTGGCTCTAAAGATTCATCCTTGATTTGCTTTCCCAGCAACCAGTTAACAATTAATTTGTTCTTAGAACCTGAATGAAATGAGGAACAGAAACGCATGATATGGCGTGTATGATTTTTTTAATGTTATAATATATTTGACTTTTGAGTCCCAATAGGGTTACAGAAAATTCAAAATTTTTCTTTCATCGTTACACAGTTCTTGTTTGGAAAAAAAAAAGTAGACAAAATAATACTTAATGCAGTATTTACAAAAGCAACAATACATGAACGCATGAAACAAGATCAATAACAGAAATGCAGCACTGAAAAAAAAAAAAAAAAAACATTTATGCATGTGTTACTTATCTATTAAAAATATTCTTGAAAAAAAACAAACAAACTGAAATACAGTCTATTTCAAAAACCATAAAACTATGTATGTTTCAAATCATTACTAGTCTCATCCATAGAAAAAAAGTATATGTGGGAAAGTAAGAGAAAGAGCCAAACATATACATTCAAATTTGAAAAACAACAGAAAACTTCTACAAATTTATAAAAATTATTGGAATAAATGCATTTTGTTACAAATATCTAAACTAACATCTTCTTTCCAATTTTGTGAAGTAGATATAGATGTCTATATGTTCCAAACACTGACACTGATTTTCTTTAAAAAAAAAAAAAAAAAGGGGGCATTTAGTAAAGAGTGTTTTACAAGAAATCTCTTTATCTATAATGAAAACTGGTGTTTATTAATGTGTACAATGTATAGATATCGTGTGTACAGAGAAAAAAATTCTCTACATTTAGAGAGTGCAGTCGATCTTTAGGCCGTGTGTGAAATATTTATCAAGGACACAAACACAAGATTTAGAAGAAGAAAAGTCTCTTCGCCTGCAGAGCATAACTCGGACGCAGAAATTAATCAGAACTTATCTTAGGTAGTTGCTTTTTTGTTTGGCTGTTGTTTTTTTTTTTTTTTTTTAAATATAACTGTTAAATTCGTCCCTTTGCATCAATTAAGTTAACCTTCTATTTCTCTGATAACAAAGTACAAGTAGCTAAAATAGTAATCTAAACTGTGATGGCCACTAAAGCTTTTTAATATTTCACAGAAATCTAAACTAAAAACACAATTGTTGGTGTTGTGTGACTTCTTGTCTACACTTTATTGAAAGTGAAGCCTTGCCCTTCTTCTGAAATGCAACCATTCACTGTTCTGCAGCTCTTGACTTACAAGTACCTGACTTTCCTAGTTAAAGAAATTTCTTTGCTGTTTTTTTTTCTTCAGTCATAAAATCTCTCGCTACTCTGATTTCAAGCAATAAATTTTAAGTCATTAACATGGTTTGACAGTAACATTTTTCTGTTACAGTGCAAACCATAATTTGTATAAAATGTATAAGTTAAATTATATCAGAATAAAATTGCTGCATTATCAGAGGACACATGAAGTTTTTGTTGATGTCTAGTACAACTGTGTAAAGCATTTATGCTGTTATCCACTAGCAGGCTTCAGTTTGAGAGAAGTTGAGTTTTCAAAACTAAACTTGTAGCCTATCTAGTAATAACAGTAAATCATCAAAACAAACTTAGACACCTATGAAGTAGAAAAAGTTGAAAGGTGAAGGATGGCACAGAAGGAGTTGCCTTACATAAAAATCTGGTGCTTATTACACATTGTTTACTAGATCAATCAAACTGCACAGACAGCATGATATCACTTTAATGAATCTTAAAAGGCTGAACACAACTTTTTTATGGCCGTTCATTTTGGTAAATTTTGGATTCTACCTCTACTATTTTGACATTCAAGAAGTGGGGGTAAAACCAACAAGTTTTTGGCCCCGTCCAGCAAAAATTTTCATTTGTGAAATGGAATAATACAAGAGAGACTTTTGATAATATTGAAAAGCTTGGCAAATTTCAACAACAACGAACAAAAATAACTGAATTCTGTATAATTTCACCAAAACACTGAGGGCCTGGTGATGCAACAAAAATTTTACAGGTTTTGTTCGCTACAAGTTTCTTTGTGAAAAAGACAGTGCAAATCAGACTGAGGAATGGCGCTTACATTGTATTACAGTAACAGAGTGTACATCAAGATCATCAGTAAAACAATAGTGCTCCATTAATAAAGATATGGTACACAAACAAGCTTTCTTTACAACACAACAGTGTGTAAATCCATTTTCATTGAAACTTCATGGATGTAAAATAAATTTATAGCTGTAAATTGGTTGAGAATCAAAGAGAGGACGAGAATTTGAAATATATGACAAAACCAGCATGCAAAAGGATTAAACAAAAAGATTATAAACTTAGAGAAATAAAAAGAAAAAATGAAATAAGAGAGAGGAGGGATTATTATTGTAAAGAAAAGGTAAAATAGTTGGTATAAAAAAAAAAAATATAACCAAATATTACATTATAAATCATCTGTTTGAAAACAAAAATGTAGCAGACATGTATTTTAACCATTTTGGCAGCTCTAATTCTGTAAAAATGAACACTTTAAAAAATAAACAGTTTGATAAAATTGTCAAAATAGTCGCCCTAAGGAAAAAAAAAAGTTGACTAGAACACATGACCACCTTAAACAAGGCAATGGTCTCTAGATCGAAACAAGATAAGAGATGTAACCACGAACATGGGCAAGATCTATCAAATTTCCAATGGTCTCTAGATCAAAACAAGATAAGAGATGTAGCCCACAGACATGGGCAAGATCTATCAAATTTCTTAATGCTCTTAATCTGATAGAAAAAAAAAAACCAGATGCATAATTGTGGCTTGTGTGTATGTTTCTGTTAGATACAAAATTGAGCACAATATTGTATTCAGAGTGTAGGATGTTGAAAAAATAATGGGCTGAATTTTGCACAGCTTTTTACTTGAGCCACAACTTTTTTTGAATGTTTTTTTTTTTCAAAATGCATACGCATAAAATGTCTCAATTTAAAAGTTTTATAGCTTTACAGTTTTTAAGTAAAATGTTTTTGTGAAGTAATAACAGTCTTATTTTTCTATAATGTTTCTAATTCCATGTGTTAACCCGTAACATCCCTCTCTCATATCATTAATAGGACTGCTTCAAGCGCTATTCCAACATTAGGAATAGGTAAAAATGGTTTCCTTCGCTGTCAAATATTCAACGAGATTATCAATGATCATCAACGCCGATTGACCCCTAGTTAATTGAATTAAGTACATGTATCTCAATTAAGATAAAAAAAAAATTTGTTAATGTCTTGTAGAGTGTAAAATCAAGACTTGACAGACGTTTGGACATGTGGAGCTTCGGGCAAATGTGGAGTATTGTTTTATAGATATTTGGAAGCCAAGAGTTACTGTAAACTGTACGGGACAGAATTGTATATATTTTTTAATGTTATCAATATTGTCCCAAAAAATGCTGTATCAAACTTTGAAAAGTTAAAAGAAAAAATGAATGAATGAAAATACATAATAAATGATGAAAAACCTTTGTCCCCTTGGAAATGAAAAACGTAAAAATTTGAATGAAAGATCTGATTCTTGGATATTTTCAGACACATAAAAAAGGTGCTCAGGCGGACATTAATTACTGCAAGTCCAAGGTGTGAGTTTCATCACCTTGGTTTTGATGTTCTCATTGACTGAGTGAACATAACTTTATGAAGTTTCTCCATCAGTGTTCATAGGATTTCAAAAAAATTAGCAATCACTTTACAATGATCAATTATTAGTCTGGGACTAATTAAAAATGACAATGGGAAAAACAACATTTACCATTGATGACAAATAAACAAAAGTGTAATTTACATAATATGTTAATTACTGAATAGCTCAATTTTTTGTCTGTATTGATTGAGCAGAGCCTTGAGTAACACACATAAAGACAAATAGTATATAAAACTACGAGACATCTTGCTTGCAAACTGTGCTTCAAACAAATTTCGTCAGGTATTCCTTTCTCTTCACAGTTAAATGAATGATTAGTTCACGGATACTAACAATTCTCGAGTTAATAGATAGATAGATAGATAGATAGATAGATAGATAGATAGATAGAGAGAGAGAGAGAGAGAGAGAGATAGAGAGAGAGAGAGAGAGAGAAAGAGAGAGAGAGAGAGAGAGAGAGAGAGAGAGAGAGAGAGAAAGAGAGAGAGAGAGAGCCCCCACAGGAAGAGATAGGGGAGAGAACAGCTTATTCTTTTTTTTTTTTATTTCGTGAGGCAAACAAATGTTCATAGCGTTCAACATAATTCAACGCAGAGAACAATTTTTTTACCCACTATCATCAATCAATAACATATTTTACTGTCATGACCATGAAGGAGATTCTTTAGTTACATAATGATAACTATTAAAATCTTTCTTCCATTCCTCACCCTCTCTACTTCAGAGTTGTCCCTTAGTAAGACATAGTCATGCTGACCTCATCTCTAGAGCAAACCAGACCTTTTCCTTGATAGTCACTGGCTTTACTGGCAACACAAGGAAACATTATCTTTTGTACATAAAACATATCCTTCATTTTATAAGAACTTATATTTTTATACTGATCTTGAAAAATAAATATGGTACAATTTACAAAATGGAGATTATTATAAAGCTGCTATTACAATGAAATCCTCCCTTAAACTGTTCACACTGAGGACGTACAAGACTGCAATACAGGTTTACAGGAAAAGTCATCTTGCTACATGTAATGTGAATTAGAGTCATGAAAAGAAGTCCTATGTGATAATATGAAAAGTATAATTCCTCATCAAAACAAAAGTTTCATTACAAATACAGATTTTTTTTTTCCTGGTTTCAGGTGGGACTTTAAAACTTGAGCTAGGCTATGTAAATGCATATAACAGTGCTAAAAATCTAAAACTAAAAAAAAAATGTGTAAAACATGAAGAAATTTTTTTAAAATTCAATTCATTTTCATTTTTTAAGCTAATTGTTTTGTCATCTCCATGAATAATGGGCCAGCAATCATAAATAAAAGTTCTGAAAAAAAAATTCAATATTTGGTTTTAATGCATTTCCATTAGGGTATCAGATTAACTGAAAACAATTGGCATGTCATTTCTTCTTCATACAAAGAAATATATATTTTTTTTATGAAAAAAGTAGTATGTTTTTATTCATCACTTAGATATCAATATTGGTCTAGCAGATGTTTTGATTCTATAGTTCCATTGTAACTAAGGTGTTATGTTATGCCAGTGGGTTATAAAACATGTGAAGTTTTTTTACCGAATGATCGTAAATGCAGAAAAAGCTGAAAACCTATTAGATTTGGAGAAGGGGAGGGGAGGGGGAAATATCTTAAATTCTTCCTAGCATACAAAAAAATAACAATCATAGGCATATATAGCAGAAAAAAAAAAACGAAGATCACAGATTTAAAACACAAAACTTGCATGGCATTTTCATATTGGCAAATACAAAATATGTTTTTCTCTAAGCATGCATGTTAAACAAGAAACATCTCTTAATTTTTGTTGGAATTTCAACAATTTATCAACAAAATACTTTGATACTTTGATTTTTTTCCAAGGGTAAAAATAACATTCAATTTACAAATGAAAAACATTTTCAACTCATGCCTGATTATCACTACTTTGTGGTTCAGTCTCACATTTTGGTTGCTACCAAAAAAAAAAATTTTCAGAATTTTTAATTCCAAATTTCATACTTGTAACTCACTAACAATCATTTTACAAAATTGTCATACCCAAAATATTTGGAATTATTTTATAAATTTTTCCTCTTGAAAGATTTAGAACAGTGCCATATTCTAAATGTCTGTAAAATATGAAAAGAATGACAAGCAACAAATTTATAATGGGTGCAAGATTTTAAAAATCTCAATACTATCCATAGCTAAGTACACTTTGCTTGAATTTCATTTTGCCATAAGCCTTGAAAATCATTCAACCCCTCAAAACCTCTTAAGAACTTATTTCCTCCATCCTACATAGGTATGTTTTGATTGAAAATCATGTACCTTTACATGACATTTAAACACAACAGTGCAGCCAGCACTAGTCATTAATTGTAGTTGTTAAGACTCTTTCAATGAGAAACACATTCATTGATTTGATAATATGCTCAGGAAGCATTTCTGGCAAAGCCAAACGTAACAGGTCAAATTGGTTGTACAGCAGGTTCTTTCCGAACCAATTTACATGAAAAACATAAGGGTGCATGACTTCAATGTATTATAAGACATTATTATTAATGAAAAGAATTGAGATTTCAAGATATACAAGAAACAAAGCTACAGATGGAGACAGAAATGACCAAGGACAAAAGAGTGAAGAGCATTTTCACAACAAAGGCTCAAACACAGTAAAAAAAAATTTGCAAAGCTGGTTAATTAATATATCGAAAAGAAAACTTTAAAACTATTTCAATATTTTACATTTCCCAATATGATTTGCCTGTAGCAGACTCAATTTTTTTTTTTTTTTTGATTTCATTAAATGAAAAATATAAGAACAACCAGCTTTACATCTAATATCTCAACCATAAACCACATAAAACAAAATATAATATGCACATATTTACATGAGTGGATGTATAGTACAATTATGATGAGTTTCACTTCAGCTAAAAAAAATGTCCTGATGATTATTCTTTATTGTGGTACATACTCTCATGACTGCTGGCTTGAAAACAACAAAGTCTGTCAATTTGCTGCTCATAGATTCATATTTACATGAATGAGGTATTAAAAACACAAAATGAAGTCTCTCTTTCAAGGCAGTACAAAGGCACTTGACTCCAGTTCTGTTGTTCATGTGGCAAAACTAAGATATTTAAAGGAAGCGTTGGGGGGCAATTCATAATTCACATTCAGTTAGAAGCATACATAGGTTTTGTACCTACAAAGGCGGGGGGGGGGGGGGGGGGTAAAATAAAATAAAAGTTGAAGAGAAAAAAGCTAACTCAAGTAAATTTATAAATGAAGATAATACTGGTTTACCATAGTAATGCTCTCAAGCATACATAAAAAAAAAAAAAAAAAAAAACTATGAAAATATACAAATGACCAATTGTTCTAAAGCAAACATATAACAAGTATAAACCCATTACAACAACTAAATCCCTTTATTGGAGTAAACCAATTTCAAGGCTGCTACAGAAGTGGACAGATGTCAGTACCTGTGTAAAATATAGCACCAAAAATCAGCAAAGCATCAGTAACTGATTATTCAGTTCTTGTCAGTCACAGACTGAGACAAATGACTCTCACCATGCAATTACTCAACATAGAGCATATGAAGTAATACATATGAATACTTTTGAAGTGCTATGTCAGGGGTTTCAAAATTTACTAAAAAAAAAATTGCAAGGAAAAGAGAAAATTTAAACAGTGTAATACCTTACCTCAACCCTATAATGTTGTTGCCACCCACAGTTTCAAAATACCTCACTACCAAATGATTTTTTTTTATAAGTTATTCTTCACAGCAAAGTTTTTTATCCTGTTTTTATTCATGTGGATAACAACTTCAAGTTAACTTTCACATGAAAATTAAAAACGCAAGGTAAAGTCTCATGCAATGTTAAGAATAGTTAAGTTGTTAAAAAAAAAAATAATACTCTGCCATTCACTTTGACTAAGCTAATGAGGAAGGAGAATAAAAATTGACATCTTGATGCCTCAGAGGCAAAAAACAGCAGTTCGCCAACATGGAATGAATAAATCAGCACCAGGCACAATGTTGTTTGGGGATGTAACTAAGTCAAAGAGCCAAGAACAATAAAGGCAGATCACAGAGTGATAAAGAGAAAAGCTAACAACAACAAAATCATGACATCAACCAGAATAAAAATGACTAATTACAAGGATGAGAAGATACTGCATACGCTTGTCAACTTCACGGAAACATATAGATTTCTCTCTATGCCCAATTAGTAAGTGTACACTGTGAAAAATCGCTGAGAGCAATCTAATATCCATATGAATGAGTAAGAAACAGCATTTTTTAATATTATTAAAGGGGTTTTGACAGGAAAATACACCTTTCCATTTTCTCTACCGATTTAACACTCATGCATATGTCACTGTCCAATGTAAATACTGCCAGGTCTTAATTTGTTCACAATGAACTAAATGTCTGGCTGCGATGGTCACTTACTTTAACTCCAGATATACTACTTTCCATTATCTGATAACATCACTTGTTTTATACATAGTTTCTTCCCCTCTCCCTCCCTGCCAACCCACATTTCCCCCCTCATTCATTCATCATCTTCACTGCCATGATCCTTATCTTAATAGCTCCAATTCCAAATGCAAATTATGTTTAAAAAAAAAATTTCACCCGTTTACTCTCATTACATCTAGGGGCCTACATGATTATTTTAGTCAAAGTAAAGAATCAAATGGAATTGTGCAAAAGTGAAAAAGAAAATCAGGAGTTGATGAAGACAAATTTTTCTTGAGTAAAGAGTATGATAATGACAACAGAGACATGGGGAAAAGACCTAGATCTTGCCGGCGGTAGAAATAAAGAATTTAGTCATAAACGTTTTTGTTTCGATCAAATTCACTCAATTTTACTTCATAGTTTTATAACTTACTATCTACATGCAGTTTGATTTAAGGATGGATAAAAATACTGCATACAACAGGTCATTAATGAGACTAGATAGTAGATCTATTAAATAACCTAAGGCAAAGATTGCCAAAGAAACAATGAAAAGTGTAACTTACCAATAATCTATTTCCAATAACAGACATTGTCAGTTGCCACTTATTGACAGGACAAAATTATAATCACTGAATGCAAATGAATTTTAGCATGGCCCTTAGGAGCAGGTTTGACTCTACTGTAGAACAAGCGGGATGAATTTAAAGGAAACAATAGTAGAACCAAAATTTTATGAATTAAAGAAAAGATCAGTATAAACAACTGTCAAGTGTGAAATAGTTTTTAACTATGGCCTGAAATCCCCACCTATGTTATGAATAAAATTTTGTTACAAAAAAAATTTAATCATGAGCAAAGCATTATATAAACATATAAAATGGAACGCAACCTATGTAAATCAGCACAAGTAATAATTTTGATTTTTAAGTTATATCCACCATTTAGAAATGATTTAATCAACAAACAAACTAAAGTCTCTCTATTTTAAGAAATTTCCCTCTTTTAATGTAGCTTCTTTCTCTAGTCTACTATTATTTCCAAATTATATATCACTTTCATTTGGTAAAAATTTACTCGTAGCACATAACTGAAGCTTGGGCTTGAAGTGTAAAGAGACATTTTATTTCAAAGTAAAAAAAATAAAATAGCCGGTACAAACTTTTCTTGAAGTGAAGACTTTTGCCCATGAATTTCACAGGAGGCCACACATAAATTGTCTCATTCTTCGTCTTCCTCTTCCTCCTCATCTCGTCTTGTAATAGAAGACTCTCTTTCTGTAGCTTCACTGTCCTTAGATCTCCTGGTGCCACCACACCTCCTGCGTCTGCTGAAGTATGCAAATGCTGCGATGACCAGAAGGATCACTATGCCAACACCAAGCAAAACCCACCACATCTGGAAACCGGCAGATTTGCTTCCAGTCCGTGAGGCCAACTGAGCTTGAGTTTGTCTCAGCAACTCTTCCACATTGCCTCCTGGGTAATCACGGACCAAAACACGATATGTCTCAGGACGTTCTACTTTTGTTTCGTTTGACCATACAACTGGTTCATACCTTCGCTGGGGAAAAAAGGAGTGGAATGAGAAATTATTTTTAAGCTATCTCACTGCAAATTTTGATCAGTCATTGATTCAAGTGCAAGGACATTTGCTTTGACACTTTATAAGACATTTTGCATTCAATATAATGAGAGAGAGAGAGAGAGAGAGAGAGAGAGAGAGAGAGAGAGAGAGAGAGAGAGAGAGAGAGAGAGAGAGGGAGAGGGAGAGAGATACAGACAGACAGACAGGAAGAGACAGCAGGCCGACAGAGACCAAGAGACGCAGTCAGAAAGTGATGGTGAGAGAGAGCAAAAGAGAGGTAGGGATCATACTACAGACTAAGACAGGCACATAAGCAGCCTTGTTCAGATTTTTTTAAATCAAAAATGTAACAATCAGTGAACCAGGGATTGCAGACAGGAGAGCAGAAATGTGGATTGTTTACTTTTCATCCAGTTTGAAAGTAGTTAAGCACAGCCTTATCTGCAATGATAAAGCTCTAAAGAACATTGACAGGCTACAACTAGTAAAGGCAATCAAGTATTGAGTACTACAATTTGCTGAGTGGCACCACTGTAAAGTAGGCTGCAACCACTTAGGTTTACTGGTACATTGACCACGAGCACAGCAGCAGACTCGACTGAAACATGAGAGTTCTGTTGTTGACAAACCTAATAATCCCAACTATCGTTAGTGTGAGTCTAAGCAAAGAGGTCACTCTTCAAAAGACTGAATATTTTCACAATGGAAACAAAGGCTCATCATTATTATTAGGAAGGAATGAATAAAAGCACAAAAACTGACAGAAGTGATAATGGGTACCCAGGTATTGCAACATTGACAGAAAAAAAACAAAGGTGGGCTGACCCAATGTGGATCAGAATTAGGAAAAGATCAAGTTGACCTTATGGACATAGTGGCGAAATCCTTTGATCAACATCACTATTAATATTAAAAAATCCCAGAGCACTAAAAAAGAAGTATATAAAGATGGCTTTAAACTGCATTATTTGACTGGAAGTGTTTGTACAAGTTACATAACAGCTTACCAAGTGCAAAAAGGTCAAATGCTCTGTTGTATTGGGTGCGCACCAGGCATGAGTCTTAAGAGCTCTCGGGTCGGTCGCACAGTTCAGTTTATAAAGAATGTTCTCCTCACCCAAAGAGTTTCTCTCCTTGAGAACATAAAAAGTCCAACCAGAGCTGCAGTCTAGTTTACCCTGTGGTATGAAAACAAAGCAGATATGTCTGTCCTTACTCGACTGTCTCTCAAATGTCACTTGACACCTTATTTTCAACTCAATTCCAGCACTGTTTTTGAGATCAGCAGGTCTCTGTCTGTTGTAGACACTGATTTCACTATGGTCTAAAGGGTAAGTTTTCTCACAAGAATCATAAGCCATGTCGATGCGCCTTCTGTCACTGCTGATGTGCATCACCTTCAGGTTGATTGTTATATCCGATATGTGCACATGATGAGAAGGACTTTCGTTTTCGAGGAACAAGTTGATAAATCTTGAGTTTGTGCATTTTTCAGTGTCAGACCAATGATCTGAGTAGCCAACATTGAGGATTACATTTGTCTTTTCTAGACCATCATAAGCTTTCAGTCTTGCATGTTTGTCAGCTAAGTACAATCTAGGATAATCTTGAAACAAGCATAGACGTCCATTGTCGTCATTAGCGCTGAAGGTCATCTCACAAGTTTTGAAGGCTCCAGTTTTAGTATCAGGGCTCACATCTGCCTTTATCTAGTCAAAGGAATTACAAAAAAAGCTTCTTTATAAATAGGAACATGCAAAAATACAATCATAATAATCATATATAACATGGATCTTCTGAT
This sequence comes from Elysia crispata, assembly GCA_033675545.1. NCBI lineage: Eukaryota > Metazoa > Mollusca > Gastropoda > Plakobranchidae > Elysia > Elysia crispata. Next base: position 21,065 of record JAWDGP010000312.1, read on the forward strand.
GTATCACTAAATCCTTGGTGAGCTTGTCCAGTTGAAATATAGATACAAGAACATTTTATATGAACAATCTTATGTACACTAGATTTTCACTTTTCATACCAACATTTTTGGTGCCAAAAGTCCTCTTCATACTGACTGCAGTGGGATAAAATATAAAAAATCTTTATACTTGCACATAATGTAATAAGATTGTAAAATATCTTTATATTATTAGCAATACTATCATTATTCTTTATTGAGATAATGCTGGTTGTGATTAAATAATAAACAGTAATCATCACACCAATAAAATGCGAACATATTTTGCCTAACAATAGCTGTGATACCCTTAGTATTACTCTACACACAAACAACTGTATACTATACAACGATGGTGGCATGTACATTGTTCTTCCTATTTAAAGCTCTAATTTCAATAATAACAGACAAGTGTAGTATATTAGCCTTGGGTCAATCATGCTAAAAACAGTAGGCAAAGAAGGGAACATTTATCCATGAGCAATTTTGTATTGTGGGTAAAATCTGCCGTCTACTTACGATGAATTTGCCATATAGCTTTGAAGAACGAGGTGTGAAACGATTTTAAAAAAAAATTCACATATCAAAAAATACTCTTATAAACATCATCTTTTATTGTCTTAATTTTCACTCATTAAAAAGGCAAAATAAATGTGTACTTTTGTTTTCAAGCAACGCGAAATTCATTTCTTCATAAAGACACCATCCATCTCAATTGGTTATTCGTGAGCCCACAATTCTTTTTATTCCCCTACTATAAAATTTTTAGCAAAATAAATCTAAAAGTAATCGTCTTCATAATGGGCAAACTAATTTTCTTACCTGATACATCAAATCCTTATTGACGTTGAAATCTCCATTCTCCCCACACATCTTATATGAATTCATGTATACAGTCTGAATTTCTGAAGTTCCAAGTGACAATTGTAGAAGAGAGACCAGAACCAAAGCTTTACAGGCATTGGACCACTCCATTTTTAAATATTTCGCACTAAATGTGCTAGCAAACAATTTATTAAGGTTGAAAACTCTTTCACTCCTTGACCTGGGGAATAGACAAAATAAAATAGTCTGGATGACATCATGAGACACTAGATAGTACAGTTGGTACAACATTGGACTGATATACAGAGGTTCTGCTTTCAACTAGGGTTGAGCTTTAAGATGACATTTAGGTCAAATATATAGCCCTATCTTGAGGCTTAAAAGGAGGCTTTTAGTTTTAGTCTCTCAGATCATAGGAACTACGATTGAACATAACTGTTTCTGAGGCTGATAATAAGAAGTTGCACGCTCCTCCTTTTCACATCGGCTGCCACCCTGAACAATTATCAATAGAAAGTGAGCAGGCTTAAAAATATGCTAAAAAATAAAAAAAAAGGGAAAACAAATTCTGTGGCCATTTTATAGTTTTCACATACCTCTTGACTGAGGATAGCCTAATGATACCTCAGATAACACAGAAAATGCTTTAACATCTTCAATCTGCTACAAATAAAAGTGAATCAGCATACAATTTGTACAAAATAACCTGATCAATAATTTTGAGCTACCAGTTGAATGGAGTACTTGGGTATGACACTGGCTATCTAGACAAGGCAGGATCAAAACAAGTACAGGACTGTCTTACAAATTCAATCTAGTCATTGTTGAAACATCCTGGGTCAGTAGGTCTCCAAACTAGATAAGGCAGGTTGAATTCTAGACCAAGCTTTAACAGATAAAACCAAGAGTGTCTCCATTCATGTCAAGCTGCTGTATAATGAAGCTCATACGTATTAAGATAGGAGGCTGAAAATATTGACAACTAGGTCAATGATCTTGTTTGACAACTAGATCACAATCACTCTGTGAATATAATTTATTTGACTTGATCTGATCTTTTCAGAGGTCTAATACATGCTCTTTGCAGGAAACAAGGAGTATCAGAACTATATCAATTATAGATACAGATTTATCAATTAAAATACTATGCACATTAAATTATTTTTTAAATTTAGCTTTGATCATTCTTAATTTGAGTAAGCATGTGGGAAAATGTAATAATTCTTCAAGCAAACAGCATTCATTTTATAAATTTGTTACGGCCATTTTCATTTCCTTTAAAAAAATTTATACATATAATATATCATAGTAATGAAATAGTTAGAGAGAGCCATTCACAAAAACAACTCTAAAAATTGATATAATATGCAAAGAAAGTTTTAGAACAATTGAAGACTTTTTTACAATCATAATTTGAAAATCTCAGGTCATTTGCAATTGACGATTTTGTTGTTGAAGTTACTGGCGAAGTCAATGGACTTCAAGAACTTCATTGCCCAAGTACAGTAAATCACCAAGTCTGGGTTTTACAATGAAGTAGTGAATACACTCGACTGAAATTTACCTTTTTTTTTAATAAATGAAGATACACAGGATCATTAATATCTCAAATGTTCAACGTGCTACCTACAAGACACTGAACAACATGAAAAATTGTATTTTTGAACATAAATCCTAATCAAATTAAAATGCCTTTTGTTGATATTTTAAATTATCATTGAGCAAATAATTTTTTTTTCTGTGCCTTTTTTTTTTTTTTTTGTTACAGCTCAGGTTTATGACATGTTCACAGACTTTGGATGACAGTGTCATTTTGTTGTTTGACTGCATTAGTATTTTTGGGGTTGTTTTTTTTTAACTGTAACTTGTTGTTCATTATAATTCTAGAGATGTGTTTTTCAACTCCTTACAAAACTAAGAAAATGAATCAAGTCAATGTCTAGACTAAGGCGGCTAGAGAGAAAAAATGAAAAAAAAGATGATGACAGTGAGGAAGGTAAGTTTTAATTGGATAACATTTAAAAAAATAAATTAGATCAATCTGAATCACATTATCCTCTTAGTCTTACATGTTACTGTTAGATACAAGTTTCAGGCACAAATTATAATAAAATCCTGATTTTAAATTTAAAGAAACTTGAAATCAAATTAACCAATCAATCCTTCATTTTTAAAAGGGAAGTGAAAGGTTCGGTAATCTTTGGTATCAGTATCCCTGTATCACATCCAAAATGAACAGATAAAATTCTGCTACCCTTGTCTAGATTACTTCCCTTTCAAAAGGCGAAGGGATAAAACTATCAATTTGTGACAAAAATTAGTTTCAAATTAAATCCCAGCACACCAAATAATTGAAGGAAAATAATATTTAAAATAATTAAGGTTCTACATATGTGTGATAAGATAGGTCTAACACAATCATACACAGATCTTTTTTATGAGGGTGGAGGGGAATCCTGTAGTCCAATTCTTGCTCAGAGTCGCGATCTCCTAACACTTGATCTGATAGTCTAAATGCGAAGTTTCATGGGCCGTCATTCTACTTAAATCATAAGACACTTTTCTTAAAACTTAAATTTATTTTATAAGAAGTCCATTTGAAGATTAGCACCAGATTAGACCAAGATGTAGACCTAAGTCTATATTGCTGAAACAAAATAGATATGATTATGAAGATCCATATGTCTTGATGTAACGTAGATCTAGATCATAGGCTAGTCTAGAGAAACTCACCTCTAGTCTAGAGTGTCACTGTTTCTCCTTGATTAGTTTTTTCGTTTTTTTTCATTCGCCACAATGTCACTGACAGCCCGTTAAATTCTTGGCTGTTCTAAACCCGACTAATTGGGTAATGCACATGGGCTATGGATATCTAGACTCTATCTGAGTCTCTATCTAAGTTACAACTGAAATCTAGGTTTCAGTTTACATCAGGAAATTGCACATTATGCGCAGATATTTCAGTAATATAGTCTAAATGTGAACTTAAAAGTCATGTCCTACTGATGAGTGAATTATCTAGAGTATATTGGCCTAGGTCTGGCGATCCCAAGGCCAGGAAACGAGGGCAGTGATTTCACGCAGGGAACAGTCAGATACGTTGGCTTCTCGGCTTCTTCAGCTGGGCTAGCCTAGTGAGCTTAGTCTAGGCCAAACAAATTACTGCTCTAACATGGCGTCAAAAAAAAAAAGCCAAAACATCATTTACATCATTAATTGTAGAGACTATGTATCTGCTGCATTGTTTGACTAATTTTTCAAATCTCTATCTTGATCAGGTTGGCAAATTTTATAAGTAATCCATGCTAGGCAAATCTGGGAATACCATTGCTAAAAAATAGTGCAAAATTTGTTGGCGAAGGCTAAAACCTAAATTATTTTTTGCTTTGTTTAGATCGAAACGTCACTATGGTGTTACATTTCGCGGAACTGTGTTTGTAGAGATATGGTAGAATTTTTTGTGGTGCAAATGCTGTATACATCTCTACGAGTTACACGTGAATCTTGCCTATTAGTTAACCAGCTGTTGCCTTTGAAAGTAATAAAACATGCCCAATTTACTTTCATATCTCTTTTCTAATCTCTCTAAATACCGGTCAGCTTTTGTTCCTAGCCTCTGAATTTTACACAGAAGAGGAGATTGTTGATAGTTTCAAAAATTATACTCATTTATAACCATACCCTCACCCTGGCCTGTCATTTCACATGTTGGGGTTTTATTTGCTACAAATGTTATTTTCAGTCCTTTTCCGTGAGGTTCTCTCTCTCCCTCCCTCTCTCCTTCTTTCCTCTCACCCTCCCCATTCACTCATTCTCCTCTCCTACTGATATTGCCTGTTCCTCACCCCCTCCCAAAAACCACTCGCACGCACGCGCGCGGATGTCTGTCCTGCAGAAAGTGTAGCTTGCCAGACACATAATGATAGATCGTTTCAACGTCTACTAAATGGATTCAGAACTGTCAGTAGACCATGAGCCAGCACACAATTTTCAGCTTTGCTCTGCACTGCACACCGTGCGTTGCGTGCCTTGAAGCATACTGCCACTTTCTTGCATCTTTCACACACCAGTGACAGGACACGTAGTCGCTAAAGGTCCGGGTTCGATCCCTGTTGGATCCTGTGTCGATGAGGTTGAATCTCATTTAACCATCCCAATCTCCGGCTTGGTGAGAAGCAACCGTATCCGTATGATAGTTTTGTTCGACGCGAAATTTACTAAAGAATTACCCAAAACGGCGAGGTATATATATACATATCATGTCATGCTTAACCTGTAATAAGTTTATTTGTCTTTTGCTATGTAGACTTCACATTATTTTAATTCTTTTATCAGTACAGTTCTGAAGCAAAACATACCAGAGGCAATCAGTGGACCTTTAAAACTGCATGACTATGTTAAAGCCTTTCTCACCTATCTATCCTAATTGGATTACACGCATGAATGAACTTTCAACACGCATTGCATTCGATCTGTTCACATGACTTGGGTCAACAGCCGGAACCAAATCATTTTGGTGGTTGCATGTTTCTATTATATATATATATATATATATATATATATATATATATATATATATATATATTCTTTTTTATTTTTATTCTATTTTTCGACAAACAAAATAACTTAAGTTTGGAAGATACTGATAGAATTGATGATGTCAAGGGAGAAAGTGATGATAATGATTGGTGAGGCCGGTAACAGTCACTGTTGCTGTTAGATAGAATTGATGATGTCAAGGGAGAAAGTGATGATAATGATTGGTGAGGCCGGTAACAGTCACTGTTGCTGTTTGTGTTGCGGTGATGATAATAATAATAATGGTGATGAAGTTGATAATGACAGTAAAGAATCTTGTAATGGTGTCGGTGATGATGAGGATGAAAAAAAAAAGGGGGGGGGGGGATATTTGCTTTCAATTATGTTATTGTTGCTGTTGTTTTTAACGTATTGTTTTTTTTCATTGTCGTCGTCGTTGTTGTTGTTGTTGATTTTGTTTTTTTAATTGATGTTGTGGTTGCTTTTGTAGCCTATAATTGTTATTGGCGATTTGGAAAAGGAGCATAAGGTTGAAGATAAACTCGATCATGGCTATGGATGAATTATAATGAGGCGAAGGAAGAGGGCGCTGACGATAAAGAATTTGTTGGGTAGCATTGTGCCGTAGTCCAGATGTAACAAAGCTAGGCATCGAGGCTCCTTAACATTTTGAGTTAGATTAATGTACTAACGAGTGATTTCGCGAGATATAATATAACTTCTGTGAATCAGGCTTTTCCAGAGGTCTACACTTTACCCTAGATCTCTGGCCACTTGACCTCAGAACAAACAGCATGATGTATCGCAAGATAACATTACAATACGTGACAACGCTCTGTCTTCTTTCTTGCTCCTTCTTCTTTTAGATCTGGGACAAAGATATGGAATGACGATGTCATTGAGCCCTGCTTGTACTGAGAAACAAACAATAAAAAAGCTAGTTTAGATTATATGGGGGAAAATCCACTCAATTCATACTATCAGGAATGTTTACATTCTGTCTAATAAAAGCCTGGATGTGGGGAAAAAACAAGGCGGAAACGAAAGAAAATGTGGCTAATTTTTCAGTTTCAGCGTTGAGCAACTTAAATGAAAATGGGAGTATTGCTATATGCTAGAAGTTGAGATGTGTTTCAGGTTTAATGATTTTGGAAATTTTTCTTAATTTTATTTGATTTTCGCATTCGATAGTAGCATTATCACCGTCACCACAATCCTTCTCCTCTTATCTATTACAATCATCTTCTTCTTCTTCTTCTTCTTCTTCTTCTTCTTCTTCTTCTTCTTCTTCTTCTTCTTCTTCTTCTTCTTCTTCTTCTTCTTCTCCTTCTCCTCCTTCTCTTTCTTCTTCTTCTTCTTCTTCTTCTTCTTCTTCTTCTTCTTCTTCTTCTTCTTCTTCTTCTTCTTCTTCTTCTTCTTCTTCTTCTTCTTCTTCTTCTTCTTCTTCTTCTTCTTCTTCTTCTTCTTCTTCTTCTTCTTCTTCTTCTTCTTCTTCATCTTTTTCTTCTTCTTTTTCTTCTTCTTCTACTTCTTCTTCTTCTTCTCCTTCTTCTTCTTCTTCTGATCTTCTCCTTCTCCTTCTCCTTCTTCTTCTGATCTTCTCCTTCTCCTTCTTCTTCTTCTTCTTCTTCTTCTTCTTCTTCTTCTTCTTCTTCTTCTTCTTCTTCTTCTTCTTCTTCTTCTTCTTCTTCTTCTTCTTCTTCTTCTTCTTCTTCTTCTTCTTCTTCTTCTTCTTCTTCTTCTTCATCTTCTTCCTTCTTCTTCTTCTTCTTCTTCTTCTTCTCTTCTTCTCCTGATCTTCTTCTTCTTCTTCTTCTGATCTTCTCCTGATCTTCTTCTTCTTCTTCTGATCTTCTCCTGATCTTCTTCTTCTTCTTCTGATCTTCTCCTGATCTTCTTCTTCTTCTTCTGATCTTCTCCTGATCTTCTTCTTCTTCTTCTGATCTTCTTCTTCTTATCTTCTTCTGATCTTCTTCTGATCTTCTTCTTCTTCTTCTTCTTCTTCTTCTTCTTCTTCTTCTTCTTCTTCTTCTTCTTCTTCTTCTTCTTCTTCTTCTTCTTCTTCTTCTTCTTCTTCTTCTTCTTCTTCTTCTTCTTCTTCTTCTTCTTCTTCTTCTTCTTCTTCTTCTTCTTCTTCTTCTTCTTCTTCTTCTTCTTCTTCTTCTTCTTCTTCTTCTTCTTCTTCTTATTCTTCTTATTCTTGTATGCACAAAATATTATTAACTCTGACAAGTACTTTCTTCTTCTTCTTCTTCTACTTTCCTTCCTTCCTTCCTTCCTTCCTTCTTTCCTTCTTCTTCTTCTTCTTCTTCTTCTTCTTCTTCTTCTTCTTCTTCTTCTTCTTCTTCTTCTTCTTCTTCTTCTTCTTCTTCTTCTTCTTCTTCTTGTATGCACAAAATATTATTAACTCTGACAAGTACTTTCTTATTCCCCGCGGCAGAAAGTTTCAAAGAATTCCCGTCTTCATCCCGCCACACCTAAGTCATCGCACGATAATTAAAAAATGTTTATCAGGCAGTGATTGATATCCTGGCTGGGCCTTTCGATTCACCGTTGAACGATATAAATCGAACCCAATTTTGAGGTTACACATATCGATCCATTGTTAATCTGCAGAACTTAAGGAAGTTGCTCAGTAGATCCTTATGTCTAACCGCCGCTTAAATGATATCCTTTGAACAAATCACATGTGACACAAAACGCCTTTAAACGACGGTTAGACGTAACGATCAACCTTTTTGCTGATTAACAAAAGATCGATACTTGATCGAAATTGGATTCGATTCACACCGTTGAACGGTAAATCGAAAGCTTGGCGAGGATATATCCGGCACTCTCTGATTTTTTATTTTTTTTTATTTTTTATTTTTTTTTTTTTTGATTATGGGTGTGGTGGCAAGAAATGCGGTTGTGTTGAAATTCTCTAACGCCTTGAAGAAAAAGGAACCTGTCAAAGTTAATAACTAATTGTTGGATCAAAAAATAGACATTTTCTGAATCAGCGCTTCAAATTAATCACATGGACCGCTGTAAAATTCGATTTATCGCATTTAAATAATTTCTTTTCAATTATTTTTATTTTTCTTCTTTATAGTTTATAATGATTGTGTTTGTTTTATTGTATTATCATGTCGTGTAGGCTCGTACACTTGGGCGTTGTACAAAATAAGGTTCTTTGTGTTAATTATTGAAAGAAAGATACAGAGAAAAAGAAAAAGAACGATACAATGTGAGAAGAAAAAAGAGGTAGGGAGAGGGAGGAAAAGAGAGAGAGGTTGGGTTTGGAAGGATGATTTCCCTCCCTCTCTCTCTCTCTCTCTCTCTCTCTCTCTCTCTCTCTCTCTCTCTCTCTCTCTCTCTCTCTCTCTCTCTCTCTCTCTCTCTCTCTCCTTTTTTTTTCTTTCTGCGTTGCTCTCTAAATCTCTATTCCTCTTCATGTCTCTGTCTGTAATTCTCTCCTTCTGCATCTTTTTTTCTTCTTTCCCTTTCTCTCCGCATCGCTCTCCGACTGCTTCACTCAGCATCTCTTCTACTGTCCGAGTCTTTCTTATCCCCTAATTGCCTCTCTACCCCCTCTCACTCTCCTTCAACTCCTCTTCGTTCTCTCTGCATTCCTCTCCATCTCTCTCTCTCTCTCTCTCTCTCTCTCTCTCTCTCTCTCTCTCTCTCTCTCTCCCTATCTATCTATCTATCTCTATCTATCAATCTATCTATCTCACTCTCTTTCTTCTCTCTCCCTTTTTCTCTGCCTCTGCCTCTCCTACCCCTTTCTCTCTGACCATCACCAAAGGGAGAGAATGCGACTTGTTTGTCAAGAGGGAGTGGAAAAAGACAGTTGATAGCGAAAAAAGGCAGAAGGAAAAAAGAGTGAAAGGCAAAGATAGAGACTAAAAATGAAGGAGAGGAATGGAGATAACGATAAATTATAATGACCTGTGTTTAGCGTGACCCAAATAAATTATTCACGGGGAAATTTTTACTTTTAATTAAATTTCCTCGTGTTATGCTACATGCATAATCTTTGTAAAGGGGCACGCTAGCGTCCGCCTTTACTTTTTTGCCTTCTTCACTTCCCCTTCACACACACACACACGCACGCGCATACAGGCGCGCCATGCCATAGCAGCTGCTATACGACAGTTGTTGTTTTTTCTTTATACTTTTTTTTTTTTTTTTTTATAATATCGAACAATAAATCGAAATAAGATCACCCCTTGTAAATACAGAGCTTATCAAAACAGAATGAAGCGACTTTGCACTGATTTTCTAATTAGTAGAACGTGTAATCGATGCTGTATCGGACATTCACAATTCAAGTAATGTAACAGTAACAATCTAGCACTCCCATATTTGCATTTCTCACTAAATTTGAATAAAAGACCTCAAAATCTGATATTTTTTTTCAACGTAAAAACCATGCCAATGTTCTGGGATCTTTTTGTAAAGATTTACATCGATAAATTCTACTTTTTAAGGTAATATTCATTTTGCGAGAAGATCCAGGATCTAGATCTAGATCTAACTTTGAGTAACGAGGTACTGGGTGCGGCTCTTCGCCGTCATCATGGCGGTACGTCTTGTTACCCGCTGATGTGCAGAGAATGAGACAGAAAATTAATATATTATTGGATGAAGTTAAGAGGTTGGTTCAATCAGTTGAACGTTTAAAAGATCTAATCATATAGTCGAATTTCGTAAAATTAGAAAACTAGACTCATAAAGACAGAAAGATTACGTGAAACGCGCAAAACTGAAAACAAAATGGATCTAAATAAGTATATCTTTCTCTTTCTCTCTCACACACACGTATACACACACTCTCTCTCTCACACATGCATACACTCTCTCTCTCTCTCTCTCTCTCTCTCTCTATATATATATATATATATATATATATATATATATATAGTGTCTGTGGTTTCCTGCTCATCTCTATTTATTTACACATTATGCAACGAATAATTTCTATTTTTGTCTCTATCTTTCTCTCAATTATTCATATAAATGTTTATGTACGTAATTATCAATCTGTCCAACAATTTATTCATATATCTTTATCTATTTATTGTTACAACAATTCATTATCTCTCCATCTGTGTATATTATCAACCCATCAATCTACTTATCCATCAATTTAAAACCCACATCTATAGCCTCTGCAATAAAAATTGTTAGATAAAGAGTCAGCTATAAAGTACTCTTTTGCTCATTCGTGGGCTAAATTCGGGTTATGATGGTTGCCAGTTATTCTCTAAACATGCAGGCCTATTTCTGTATTTTTTTAGGTAGTAGTTGTATCAACCATGAGACATGAGTTTTGTCAATTGGACACAGCTCGTGGTGAACTAAACGAAAAAAAGATTTAAAAAAGACCTACTCTAATATCATCATGATCTCCAAGCTTTTGTTTTACAGACATGAATCTGCGCAAGAGGCCAGTATGTCGGTATCAGCACATGATCTAGAGGCTGCGCTTGCGCTTGCTCACCAATTTAACATGTTATATTTTTTTTTTCATCCGGGTATAGCTTCTAGTGGCATCTTAGTAATGCTTTCAGTTATCTCATTGGTCCAACACTTTTTTTTTCGTTCTGGATCATCCAGAACCAACGTGATAAGTAAAATTGCTCTTAAAACTTTATCGAGCTTACATTAACCTTAATAAAAAAAAAAAAGAAAAAAAAGAAAAGTCAAAGGTTTGTAGAGTTCTTCTCGAAATATTTCAGATTGCGGTCGCTACAGAGTAAAGAATTAATTTTCCGAGAAAAGTAAGAGCTTTTAATAAACCACGGCAAATACGTTGTATGTTGTTTTTTGTTAATACAAAAGAAAAAACAAAAACTATAGAATTGGAAAACAGACACACACACACACACACACAACCACTCAGGTTTTGAACGAAGGGCGTGGGAACAGAGGCGTGGCATGAGGTCATAAACATTTTTTGTTTTGTTTTGTTTTGTTTTGCTTTTCACTGCGTGCCGTTTGGATGAGGTATCTCTGCCTGCAGACTGTACACACTGCATGTTGTACACTGGGAGTGTCGAGTGGTGCATGCCGGGTCTGAGCATCGATTCTTCATTCAGTGCGAATACTGGTAGTCTCCGCTGTTTTTGTTTGGAATACTACATTTCATAACTAGATAATTACTACTGAAAAAGTCGAGTATTTTTACGGGGTAGAAGGGATTCGAGGGTGAATCTTATCAAACACCAGTGTTTGAGCACCACAACGCTTCGCCTTCAATGTTTAAATACTGATTTCTTACGAACCGAGTCTCTACACAAATGTGTTTGAAAGTTAAATATTTTTTTTCTACAAGCAAAGTGAAAAGACATAGATTTTACACCATGTACAAGTATACAATTTGTTAATAATTAGGACTGCACGGCCTTAACTTCAGCTACAAGGATTTATAACAAGGTTGCTGTGGGCGCTACGGGTAGACATAATTTTACGCGTTACACGTCCTGATTGTTCTACACTATCAAAATAGGATTTCACTCTTGGGCAGAGCGGGATAATTTTTAAATATTTATCACAGCATCTAACAGCCTAAATGGGGTGTCGCGGTACTTCACAGACTCTAGTAATACATTTCGCTGGGCCAGCTCCACTGTCGTGTTAAATGTCAGCTGTTGAAGTAGGAATGTATCAGAGCTAGATGCAGGCCATCGCGGCCCAAGAGATACACCACTCGCCCTGAGATCTCCAGGAGTATTACATGTACATGTGGTTCAAAGTTTTAGCTACAAGTTCTGTAGTCCTGAGCATCGATTCTTTACTAAATGTGAATACAAAGCTGTAATGTTTTTTGTTTTGTTTTTGTATTGCTTTTATTATTTTTAATAATTGTGCGTAAAAATCTAAAACAACTGAATATTGGATTGTTTATATCAACCAAGCGGTTACGCAACTCAGGGAGATGGAACGAGATTGAGCGAAATGAGTTTAATTGGGAAGGACCATCTAAAAGCGAGAGGGTCAAAGTGTTCCTTTCTCAAGCTCTCATGATAGGCTACCTGGATGAATAAGGAGGAAATGAAGAGCTGATCAAAATTTATAGGTCTGCTAAGAGAAACGAAGAGAATCGTTCGTTTTAAACCTTAATTTGCTGATCGTTCCATGTTAGTTATAATGCTGGTAGGTTATCATCAGTCACATAATGCGCAGGGTAGAATTATAACCATCTAAGGAATGCAGCATAGAAGAAGAAAAAAAAGGTCAAGAGGCAAAACAAGAACACAAGCATGAAATAAATCTGTCATCATTGTTAGACTAGTTCAAGTTTAGTCGAGGAAGAAAATAAGAAGAAAAAAACGCTGCGCTACGTATGTGTTGTAAATTCACATCCTGGTTTATATTGTTAGCAATTTGTTTGTGTTTGTTGCAAGCAATGCATTCTGTGACACGATTTCTAAAATCACCCTGTGCGCTTACATCATAACTTCTACACATGTTTGACCTTATGTTTTAAATAAATCAAGTGCCTGAATCACGGCAACACGTTCCTCTTATAAAGGCCTTGGCTCGGTCAAAGGTCGAAATACTTATGTCCGATGAGGCCTGCCAAATGTAGTAAACACTTTACTTTTTGGTGAGTGAATCAGTGAGGTCGGCTTGGTCTGTACGAGCACGCACATCCACGTCACGACGCAACGTCAAAACATAAGTTGATGAAAAATCAAACCTCCACAGGTACTTTAGAAAACTTTATTCGAAAAACCGGTATGGAAAAAAATATTTTTGAAAGTAATTAACTGACTGATAGATTGACAGATGATGACTTCGAGTCATATTCATGCACAGGATGTGACCACTGCACAAAGGTTGTCAGGACTTGCGTGCTTGCGACAGCAATAGCCACTTAAAGTTTTTAGCTCAAGCTGTGATTTCTGTGTATACCGGTATACCAGTGCAATGTTTATTCTGGAAAAAAGCGGCTGAAATTATCTGTACTTTCCCAATCCCTTTAAGGTTCCTGGAACGTTCACCATAAGACTTTATAGGAATTGAAAAATTACAGTTGAAGATATGCACTGCCCTTCGGAAATTCACAGCTGCCCATTTATTTCTACCAACATGATATACTGGGTGTTCAAAAGAGTCTATAAATAGATTGGGTTTTTTTTTACAAAATTCACTGACTTCTTCCTGAGCCAAGCAAATCCCCTAGCTGCTCCTGATTAGATAACGAGCCAACAAGAGCGTTTATGATTATGTCTGATTATTGCCATCCAAACGCGCACACCGAAAAAAAGGACAAAAAAAATAATGAAAATGGATTTAAAATTTAAAAGGAAAATTAACAATAATGGCACCTAGTTAAAAGTCATAAATTCTGTCCAACAATCAGAGGTATTTAAAATACACGTACTTTGGTAAAACTGTTTTAATTGTTGCATAGCTTATAGCATTTTTTTCGGCCATGAATGCGTTTGTGTGTGTATTAATTTTGTCGGTTTTGTTGTGGTTTTTTTTTTGGTGGTTTTTTATTTTATTTTTTTTTCTTTTGGCGGGGAAGGGGTGGGGAGGGGAGGGGGTTGTTATTGTTTTAGACAGAAGTAGCAGACGTGTGAGCATAGAAAGTGCCATTGTTTATGAGCGGCTCAAGATTCTCCGTGCAGGCAGACAATACTGCTTCAAGCGTTAGCCAAAGTTAAAGCAGAAGTAGGCAGAACAGAACTGTTTTGTGATATTCTTTTCCCTCCCTTTATATTAGTCTCAAACTTGATTCTAAGTCTATTGCTCGTCAAAGTCCAAAACTGTCAATATGGTATGAAGCTAAATACCTGTTTTAATTTCCCCATTGATTTTGAAACTATGTTGAACTAATTCTGCTATAATATTTATGCTATGACGTCTCCCATCTGTCATCTCGAGTTGTCCAGTTTACAAGCGCTCGAAATCTTATCAGTAGTTTCAAACGTTGAATTCGATTACGAGAAACAGTTTATCTTAAGCCGTTTTTTATTTACTTTGTTGTCTGCCACCTTGGAAACCCCACATACACACCCCTTTTATCCTAACCAATCCTGGACTATCGAATAAGCGCCCCCAACCCCTCTCTCCACTGAAACCCTCAACACGAAGCGCTTCGTTTGTTTAATATTAAGATTCTAGAACGCCTGTCACAGGTACTGATCTGGAGCACACTGAAAACGCCTACGATATCTCGGCAGGTAAACAAGGAGCGTCTATTGACAGACAAGCCTTGTTTGGTCTGTGCGAGGAATAATGATGTCTCCCAATTAAAACAGACCGCAAAAATTTTGTGCTTTAAATTTTGTGTGATAGGGAATATTAATGACGTGCGCTTTGACTACAGAGATTGTTCAGCCAAAGGGATAGGAAAATAGACTTTTAGTGCATTTCAAAGGTTTTAGAAGGAAAATCGAATTTATTCTTTTCAATGAAATAAGTTAAATTCTTGACCAAACTCTCCAAGTATTTTTAGACTGGTAACAAAATATGGCAAACTGAATTAAGTTATGACAAATTCAAAGTTTCTAAATCTAGGAAAATTTAATTTAGTACTCGAATGTTTACTTTCTGATATAAACGATCAGTAATTACGAAACGTAAATCAAAAAAGAAAAAAAAAAGAAATTTAAACTGTACTTATCCACAGCACACAAATACAGATGAATATTGAGGGATAAAATAACAATAGATCAAAAACATGCAGAGTTCCATAGTGTCTAAGACAGATGTATTTCAGCAATACTTAAAGGAACAACTTGTTCTGAATAGAACCGTATTACTCTTCAAATCGGATAGTTTTTTATGCGTGTTGATTGCCTCTCTGAATTCTTCGAGTTGTAGATCTACACCGAGAATGGAAACTTTTGAAATGGAAAAATCTCATTTGATGTAATATTACCACAGCACTAGTGCCTCTGAGCGGAGTTTTCAGGTTGTTATGATTTTGTTTAGGAGAATCATTCATCGCGGTAAAACTTCTAGTATCGAGCAATCAAAATTTTTCACACGTAATTTTAACGAAAATTATGTTATACATTCGTGTTTTTCCACTCTCCACTTTTTTACTCTGTATTCTTATTTTTCCACTCTCCACCTCTTTGACTCTCTATTCTTGTTTTCCCACTCTCCATATCTTTGACTCTCTATTCTTGTATGTCCGCTCTCCACATGTGTGACTATAATTATATTCTTGTCCTTCAGCTCTCCGTGTCTTTGACCTTGTTTTCCGCTCTCCATCTCTTTGACTCTGTTATAATTATCAGTCTGTTAACAGTTAATTGTTGTCTTCAAAACGGATTCCTCAATGTCTGCTGCTGATTGGAACCCCTTCAGGCCTCACTTGGGATCTGGGTTGCTCTAAGAGGTGTCATAGTAACAGGAATGTGCATTTGGCTTTGGTCTTCCGCTCTACGCTAGCATTGTTGTACAGACCTGTATCCATTCCGCTATCTGCAATGGCCTGATCTGTAACGTTATGCGGAGCAGCGTTTTTGGTTGGGTCTTGTGGATGATGTTATCATTTTGTGTTATTTACATTTCCTTTCACCTCTCTTAAGAAGCTTTGCTCTGAAGAAGAAATTGGTATTTCCCTTTTTTTTTACTGTAGTAAAGGCAGTTTGAGTCTTGTTCTAATTCAAGTGGTGGATATTTTTTTGTGTGTTTATGCCAGAGTAAATGGGATCCACTGGAATGTTATTGGTAGTTTTGTCAGTGGTCGAACGAAAAAGTCTGAAGGGTTGGCGTTGAGTCAACAGTATCATGCGTTTTGCTTTTAGTTGTTGTTTTTTTGTTTGTTTGTTTTTTGTTTGTTTTTTTGTTTTTTTTGCTTGTTTGTTTTGTTGTTGTTTTTTTGTTTGTTTGTTGTTTTTTTTTGCTACCTGAAACAAGCGTACAACCATGTTGCTTGTATTTGTTATTTTGCCCGACCGAGGCTTCCGTATCAGTCTTAAGGCTTAATGGTAACCCCAAGAGGGTTGACTAGTCTAAAAGTATCGGGTATAACTTTCATTTTAGCGGCTGTTTGAATGTGGGAGGTTTCTGGTGTGAAGGTGAGGAGAGAGTGTGCAACATCTTGTCTCTATTCGAGTTGAGAGCCAAACTGTCAGAGCATGAGGTTTACCTGGATCCCAGCATCTTGTCTCTATTCGAGTTGAGAGCCAAACTGTCAGAGCATGAGGTTTACCTGGATCCCAGCATCTTGTCTCTATTCGAGTTGAGAGCCAAACTGTCAGAGCATGAGGTTTACCTGGATCCCAGCATCTTGTCTCTATTCGAGTTGAGAGCCAAACTGTCAGAGCATGAGGTTTACCTGGATCCCAGCATCTTGTCTCTATTCGAGTTGAGAGCCAAACTATTAGAGCATGAGGTTTACCATGATCCCAGCATCTTGTCTCTATTCGATTTGAGAGCCAAACTGTCAGAGCATGAGGTTTACCATGATCCCAGCATCTTGTCTCTATTCGAGTTGAGAGCCATACTGTCAGAGCACGAGGTTCACCTGGATTCCAGCATCTTGTTTCTATTCGAGTTGAGAGCCATACTGTCAGAGCATGAGGTTTACCATGATCCCAGCATCTTGTCTCTATTCGATTTGAGAGCCATACTGTCAGAGCACGAGGTTCACCTGGATCCCAGCATCTTGTCTCTATTCGAGTTGAGAGCCAAACTGTCAGAGCATGAGGTTTACCTGGATCCCAGCATCTTGTCTCTATTCGAGTTGAGAGCCAAACTGTCAGAGCATGAGGTTTACCTGGATCCCAGCATCTTGTCTCTATTCGAGTTGAGAGCCATACTGTCAGAGCACGAGGTTCACCTGGATCCCAGCATCTTGTTCCTATTCGAGTTCAGAGCCAAACTGTCAGAGTATGAGGTTCACCTGGATCCCAGCATCTTGTCTCTATTCGAGTTGAGAGCCATACTGTCAGAGCATGAGGTTTACCATGATCCCAGCATCTTGTCTCTATTCGAGTTGAGAGCCATACTGTCAGAGTATGAGGTTCACCTGGATCCCAGCATCTTGTCTCTATTCGAGTTGAGAGCCATACTGTCAGAGCATGAGGTTCACCTGGATCCCAGCATCTTGTCTCTATTCGAGTTGAGAGCCAAACTGTCAGAGCATGAGGTTTACCTGGATCAAATGAAAGTTAAAATAAGATAAGATAAGAAAAAAAAATTGTTTGTCCAATTTTTGAATACTTGGATCGTACAAAGAACATGTGGATCTTAAGTAATATGTTGAGGATTTCTACATAAATATTACAGTGATCAAGATATTATTTAATTTTCTATTCAGATTAATGGCTAAATGTTAGATATATATTGAAATATGTCTGAAGACACAATCGAATAACCTGTTTATGTTGACCCATGGTTTAACTTGAAGAAACTAGCCATCACGTCTTGAGAAAGTAAATTCATGAATTGACTGCGGGCTCTACTGATGGGTTGATCTCTCTTAACAACCAAACAAGCAATATCAGTACTTAAATTATTGGCTTTGTAGATCAGTGCCATGTTAGTCTTATTTCCATTCAAAGAATTAATTTTTTTTTAATTGGTATATAATTTCCCTTAGAACTATCATAAGAGTTCAATTTTCAAATAATCGAATCTATCTAGAGTCTTTAATTGCTTGGTTTCAATGCTCAGTAGCATGGGCCGCTCTTTCTTTATTCTCTAACATGGGGAACCAGCTAATTCTGTTCTTTCCGAATCTGATAAAAGATACTTTTAAACACTCAGTAGAAGGTTGCAAATTCCGGCGAAAGAGTTGAAAGATGCACTGCCTTGCGGGAATTCATAGCCACTCATTTATTTTAATCTACATGATAATAAATGATTGAAATGATTTATAAATAGATTTGGATATTTTTTTTTAATGGCTAAATATTCTTTTTTTTTTTAATGAATTTTTTTATCTACATTAAGGATAAAGTGATTATACTTGCAGCAGTGGCAAAACCATTTAACCTTCGCTTAATTATAGTCTTGCTCTAATAATGTCAAGCAAATCCTGCAGTGTTGTATAATTAGCAGATCAGCAGATTAATTGTATGAAATTAGCACATGTACAGGGTAAATGATTAGACCTTGAGGTGCGCCTGTGTTATGGCGAGTGTATTCAGACATAATCCATTCATATCACCTTAATATTTTGAGCCTGATGGAATGAAGGACAATAAAATGATCCAGACACTGATCTTTAGTAACAAACATTGACTGCATCGTGTTAGAAGCCGATTTGAGATCTATAAAGAGGAGTTTTGTGTTCGCCTTGAATTTATTTTGATGTCTGGAGATTTTATTAATAGAGATACTAAGTAGAACATCATCTATATTTTTGTTATGTCGCCAGTCAAACTAAATAGGTGTACATGTATTTGTTTTTTGTTTTGTTTTTTTGTTTTGTTGTTGTTGTTGTTTTCTTTTTTACTTTCACAACGCTAGAACCAATGTCTAAAAACGATTCTTTCTAAAGTTTTAAAATCAACAGAAGTAAGATTTTTAGGTCTGGAGACGTTATATTTTGGTGCTGTCCTTTTTTGTCCCCTTAGGTACTGGAACTACTCTATACTTTTTTATCAAATCGTTGGGATCATAATCGTTTGGAACGAAGAGTTGAAAAAGTAACGCGATTTTGGAACAAACTACTGTCAGCAACATTCTTTCAAACAGCGTCCAGATACATTGTCTAGTCCCTTTTTTTCATGACTTTTTAAATTCTTTCTCGATTGTTCCTTTGTCTATTGTCGAAATCATTTCGTTTTTTTCCACATGTTGGAGGACATGTGCTATCACTTGGCTCTGTCCTATTTCTGACATTTAAAGGATCTAAAACGGCTGTAAATTAATACAACCGAGATCATTGGGCCTGAGTCTGCTCTTTTATTTTTCCATTTCTATTCTCTTTTATTTACCCAGGACAGTTTCATGTCCTTTTTAGTTTATGATTTTTTCATTCGCTCTCTTAATTTTCTTTTCGGGTCAGGTTTCGAGTCGTCATAATTTGAGTTTTAATATTTTTGATACATTTCTAACTTTATGAAAACTGTTTTGCGTGTTCTATTTAGTGGTTTATCACTCAGGAAGTTAAAGCACTTTGTTCAAAGAGTTTATACGACTTTTTATGAAATCCCTAAAGTTTATTCCTTGCTTTTTATATACACTTAGTCTATTATTTACAGCAGCAGGCGTGTGGCGCCGTCTAGATTGTTGGACTTTCAAATAAGTCAGATCGAAAGGACCAGATCAAGAAAGATAACTCAACCTTGTGGCACTCCTCTAATCTGAACGGAGTTACTGGTGCTACCATAGGCTACAAGCTAATTCTTGAAGTTTTTACTTCAGGAAGTCTTTGATCATTATTTCCACTGGCAAATATTTTATTAACATCTAATAATTGTCAGTCATTCTTTCCGGAACAGTAAGTTATCGTTTTTGCCAAGTAAAAAATTACTGTCAATGTTTTGGTTTCTTTTCTTTCTTTTTTTATTTTTCTTGGCATACATCTAGATCTTAAAAACCATTGTTTATTTCTTGAGTAAGAGGACAAGCTGTTCAAAAGCCTTAAACAAGTGTTTAACGAGCCCACTCACCATCAAATAACTTCGACAGTATGCCGGTAGAGGGTTGACACAGTAATTTGTTGCCCTTGCCAATATTTTAACCTTGTTGTCACGGCAGACAATCTCCTTTGATTCAAAAACATGAATAAATAAATAAATAAAACTATGTATACACACACACACACATATATATATATATATATATATATATATATATATATATATATATATATATATATATATATATATATATATATATATATATATAAACTATTACTTTTTATTCATTGCGTCCTTGTCAAGAACCGACGTTATCAAACTTTTATTTCTTAAAATCCTCGCCTTAGTCTCTCTCTCTCTCTCTCTCTCTCTCTCTCTCTCTCTCTCTCTCTCTCTCTCTCTCTCTCTCTCTCTCCTTCTCTCTCTCTTTCTCTCTCTCCATCTCTCTCTCTCTCTGCTTCTCTCTCTCTATTTCTCTCTCTCTCTGTGCTTCTCTCTCTCCTTCTCTCTCTTTCTCTCTCCTTCTCTCTCTTTCTCTCTCCTTCTCTCTCTCTTTCTCTCTCTCTCTCTCTCTCTCTCTCTCTCTCTCTCTCTCTCTCTCTCTCTCTCTCTATATATATATATATATATATATATATATATATCTTCCTCAAACTCTCTTTTTCACTCTTTCTATCAAAAGAGGAAGAGAGAACATTCATAAAATTTGTTTCAAAACTTTGATATAGTACTTTTCTAAGGGTATTTCCTTTGATTAGGCACATATCCAAGGTTTAATTTGATGTAAACAACCATATGAGATAGTTAAGAATGTTGAAATCACGAAGTCAGTTTGTGCAAGGGACGTAACTAAATTTATAAATTCAATCGGCTGTGAAACGAGAGTTACGAACCAGTGCAAGCTTATTCTGGGCCTTAAACTCCGAGAAATTCAACTCATGAATAATCTCAATATAAATATATCACGATTAAATTTGCAATGAATTCCGTGTCGAGGTAAAATCTGAAACGAGTTCAGCTAGAGCAAAATTGAAATCTCACGACAATGAGTAGGCCTACTAGTGGAGTCCTGCGACTCGAGAATCTAAGACTGTTGTTATCTTCAAACTCCAGCAGCTCTAAGACAATCCGAGGAAGGTCCAAACTTTCAGCTGAAGATTCTCCTGTTTTTATTCCAAAGCCTAAGTCCGTTAGATTCTCATTTAAATATTTAAAGCCACTCTAAATTAAGCCTAAGTCTTACTCGTACTGCTAATTAAAATATCAAGTCCATATTGTGTAAATCTTAAGAGTAATATGGTTCATTTGAATCGGGTTAATAGTGAGCAGTGTGTTTCCTGCTTTTAAAATAAATTGTTTCAATTTCAATAATACAAAGTAAAACAGGACATAATTTAATGGCGTTATTTTTTAGCAATCAATGTTAATAAACATTAATTGAATTCATGTAAATGACTTTTTCTTTAAACCTCATCCTGAAGTTGAGGATAAAAGATATTTATTTATTAGAAAGAAAATAAAGAATAATATTCTTTTTTTTTTTAAATAGCACTTGAAGTCTTCTAGAACAAACAAACCCGTCATCTCCGTGTGGAAAATTAAAAAAAACAAAACAGGAAGAAGTCTTTATCTTATCAAATACCATTGGCCCAGCAGCTTGATGTTGCCACCAAGTCATAAATCTTAATAGACTTTGGTTTGCCCACTCAATCTAATTTTTAAAAAAAAATCTAAATCTGTTTATAAATCTACTTAAACATTCACTACCATGCACGTTTGAATTAAATGTGTAGCTATAGATTACCACAAGGCAGTGCACCTTTAGACACTTCTTGACAGAATTCACAGTTTCCTTTAATCGTTGAAGGGAATCTTAAAATTGAAAGGACAGAATAGCTGTTTCCCACATTGATTAAACTTAATTAGGCCTGACATTTTTTCGCCCTGAAATGTACTTAAAGAGACAGGTTGTCTTGTTCTGTTTTTCCCTTACTTAATTAACTAATCGAACGCAACACCTATCATTAATCAAATGTAAACGAATAAATTTAAAACACGATTAGGGAAGGGTTACTTTCAAGTAATGGAAAATAAGCAATGCCCTATAGTTATTCGTAGCTATGAAACAAGGTGATAGAAAGGTTTTCGTAAATTGAATAGAAAACCTGCATTGATAAACTAAGCTTTTACGTTTCAAAGAGTGATCTTAAAATACAAGAATAACAAAAATTATCAACAAAATAGATATCAAAATTAGAAGAAAAAAAGAACGGACCTAGAAAAGCGCTAGGCCTATAAGTTATATAGATTTACCATGCTATCAAGTAGAAGAGTTTGCTGGCAGAAAAATAGGATCCGCCTATCATAAGAGAGGCCTTTCCTCTTTGCGAACAGAAACAGGTCTAGGTTATGGACAAACTCTTTCATGTTTTGTCTCCGTATAAGATTCATCGGAAAACTTGGGAGACGGTAAACTTCTCAAACAACACAATGTCGGAGATATTCGAAAATTTATTTTTGGGTGAAGATAAGCTCTGCTGCATGATAACAGCGAAATTATAAGTTGATGACACTTAACATCATATCATCTAAAAAACAGATTGCACAAATATGCACAGTGCATCGTGTAAAATCCGACTGGATAAATTTACACGGTTTATCGTTCAATAAAAAAAAAACCACTGCACAAGTTTACAGGTTATAACTTTATCTTGTAAACCTGGCTGCATAAGTATACTCAATATATCTTGTAAGAAATGAATTCACTTAATTACACGGTATATCTTGTAAAAATCGATTGCAGAAATTCACAAAATATATCGTGTAAAAATCGGCTTACTTGTGGTAATGGATTGGACATAATGTAGGAAAGCTGAGTCACCAGCCCTACTAAGAGAACACAAAAATGTAATATTTAGTTTTGAAGGTATTTGTTGGTAGATTTATCTGCCTTTTTATTAATCTTTTCTATGTATCTGTCTGCTTATCTATTTTTCCATCTATCTCTCACCCTCCATCTGCAGGATCCCTCTTCACGTTTCTCTCTCTCTCTCTCTCTCTCTCTCTCTCTCTCTCTCTCTCTCTCTCTCTCTCTCTCTCTCTCTCTCTCTCTCTCTCTCTCTCTCTCTCTCTCTGTCTCTCTCTTTCTCTCTCTTTCTCTCTCTCTGTCTCTCTCTCTCTTTCTCACTCACTCTCTCTCTCTTTGTCTATCTATCTATCTATCTATCTATCTATCTATCTATCTATCTATCTATCTATCTATCTATCTATCTATCTATCTACTATCTATCTATCTATCTATCCATCTATCTATCTATCTCCATCACTTAAACAACACCTTATTTAATTTATTTATCTATAGGCCTACTAATTTGTCTATATGTCATTTTTGTATTTCTTGTATCTACCTATCTATCTATCTATCTCTCCATCTGCGTATCCATCTATCTATCTCTCTATATAGATGTAGAGTATGTATGATGTTGATATCCGACAAACTTCTAGTTAGCCAGATATGTGTAGAATCTTTAATAAATTTTACTCTTTTTTTTTCCTTTTGTTTTTTGCTTTTTGTTCGTTTTTGTTTTTTGTTCGTTTTTTGTTTGTATTTTTTTTTATTTACTCGTTTTTTATTTTCCTTTTTTTTCCTAAATCAAACCTCAAGTTTTGAACAATGTAATAGACATAAACAGAAATGCTTCTTTGTCAAAGAAAAAAAAAATCATTGAACGACGTGATGAGTGTATGGGGGACAACCTCATTTGTATCAATTTAAGTAGAAATTTGCTCCTTTTTTATTAATTTATGATGTGGAATTCCAAATTTTAAACAATGATGGCATTTCTTCCGCCAATTGAAACGAATTCTTGCCCTATGTTCTTTTGCATTTGAGTCACGCACTTCAAGTTCTGATACAGACAACATCAGTAGGCCTAACTAGTATCGAAACATGTAACTGTTTTTCTAAGTTTCCACACTTGATGTGTCTTTCAAAGGAAACTTGAAGAACATTCTGAACTGGAGGCCGAGCGTGTTTCTCTTCTAACCTGTGTCGGTTATCTTACCCACCTGGAACACAGAAATACCTGTTCTTCTCGTATTAATGGCCATTGAAAAAGGGGCCATCGCGCCGAGATTCAAAAGCCGGAAGTAAAAACCACGCAGACGATAGACCCCCTCTCTTCCATTCCCATTGGATTTTTGGGGTCGGCCATAGAGAAATTATTCCCTGATTTGCAACGCTATGCAGAAGATATCAAGATCGTATTACTTATTATCTACACATCTATCAATCTGTCTGGCGCTAAGTCTCAATGAAAGAAAGAACCACTCGCTTGAAGAGGTTGCTGACTCGAAATATTCCTGTTGTAAGGACATGTTAGTAAGAATTTACAGTATCTACCCGTCTATCTATCTATCTATCTATCTATCTATCTATCTATCTATCTATCTATCTATCTATCTATCTATCTATCTGTCTGTCTGTCTGTTTGGCGGTCTGTCTATCTATCTGTCTAACCCCATCTATCATTCCAACTTTCACTAACTTTCCGTCCATCAAACGTTTCATTTCATAAAATGGATCTATGTTTCTTGTTGTTTTTCTATCCACCAAAAATTTCGCAAAGCTAGCTGCAAGCAAACCATGAAAACAAAAATTGACGAGTTACATTGCGAATTAAAAATTATCCTTAAAATTAGAATGCTGATTGCGCGTGTCTGGCCAGTTGTATTACACATATACGAAGATTGGACATCTTATGAAAACAGTGTTTCAGGTACATTAGTAAAAAATAAAAAGTTAGACTGACCATCGTGTTGTTATGCGATTGACATGAAGGAGGCAGAACAGTGAGCGACTCTCATCTACAATAACTATTTTCAAGACCAGGGAGGCTAGCTGGCTATTGCAACAGCTAACCTATCTCGCATTCTGAACATCTATATTAGGTCTATGGAAATAATTGTTTCTTATCTTGCTCTAGATTTGTTTACGTATATTTACCAACCAGAACCGTTATCCATATATCTTTATATATATATATTCATCTCTGTATCTATCTGTCGCTCTATTTATCTGTCTATCCTGGAAGAGTGGAGGATGTGATTAAAATTTAAATTTTAATCTCTGTAGAGCTCACGTTGGTCGAAATTTTCACTGCTGTGTGCTTCAAAACTTACACGGTTTATTTATCCATCAGTTTATTAATTTTGACTATTTATGTCTGCGTATCTATGAAGTTATTCATCTAAGTATTCTATTTTTTTTCTTCCTCTGAACCTATTTTTTTTAACTAATGTGTGCTTTATCTCTTTTTTTTTTTAATTTATTTCTCTATACTTCCCTATTACAAAGCCTATTAATAGTATTTTAAAGAGCTAATTGATTCTCCATTTTTGCAGATATTTTTCAAACTATCTAAAATAAAAATAAATAAATAAATAAATAATTTTTTTTTAATCCATAATCCACAGTTCCCAATAAAGTGCTAGAATCCCTGTCTAGCGTTTAAAATTTTGTTTGTCGCGTAGCGAGAATTGAATATTACATCGCCTTGCTAACTTCCTGCGCTAACGGTTGATATTTTAGCCATCCTTCATTCTCATTTTACGATCTATCTCTTACCCCTTCGTAAGGGCAACAAGATGATAATTTGGGCGACCACTTTTCTCCATCCTTCTTTAGTTTCAGCCTATCGAAGAGCTCCTCTCAGATTTCAACCTGTATTTTCCATTACGTTATTATGGTCTTCTTAATACTGTCTATGCCCTCTCTCTCTCTCTCTCTCTCTCTCTCTCTCTCTCTCTCTCTATATATATATATATATATATATATATATATATATATATATATATATATCTATATATCTATCTATCTATCTCTCTCTCTCTCTCTCTCTCTCTCTCTCTCTCTCTCTCTCTCTCTCTCTCTCTCTCTCTCTCTCCCTCTTTCTCCCTTCCTGTCTCCCTCCCTCTCTCTCAATCTCTCTCCCTCCCTCCCTCTCTCTCCCTCCCTCTTTCTCTCCCTCTCTCTCTCTCTCCCTCCCTCTCTCTCCCTCCCTCTTTCTTCATCTCTCTCCCTTCCTCTCTCTCTCTCTCCCTCCCTCCCTCTCTCTCTCCCTCTCTCTCTCACTCTCTCTCTCTCTCTCTCTCCCTCTCTCTCACTCCCCCTTTCTCTCCCTCTCTCTCTCACTCCCACTCTCTCTCTCTCTCCCTCCCTCTTTCTCTCCCTCTCTCTCTCTCTCTCGCCCTCTCTCTCCCTCTCTCTCTCCCTCTCTCTCTTTCTCTATCTCTCTCCCTTCCTCTCTCCCTCTCTCTCTCTCCCTCTCTCTCTTTCTCCATCTCTCTCCCTTCCTCTCTCCCTCTCTCTCTCTCCATCTCTCTCTTTCTCTATCTCTCACTCTCTCTCTCACACTCTCTCTCTCTCTCTCTCTCTCTCTCCTTCTCTCTCTCTCTCTCTCTCCCTCCCTCTCTCTCTCTCTCTCTTTCTTCATCTCTCTCCCTCCCTCTCTCTCCCTCTCTCTTTCTCCATCTCTCTCCCTTCCTCTCTCCCTCTCTCTTTCTCCATCTCTCTCCCTTCCTCTCTCCCTCTCTCTTTCTCCATCTCTCTCCCTTCCTCTCTCCCTCTCTCTTTCTCCATCTCTCTCCCTTCCTCTCTCCCTCTCTCTTTCTCCATCTCTCTCCCTTCCTCTCTCCCTCTCTCTTTCTCCATCTCTCTCCCTTCCTCTCTCTCTCTCTCTTTCTCCATCTCTCTCCCACTCTCTCTCCCTCTCTCTCTCTCTCTCTCTCTCTCCCTCTCTCTCTCTCTCTCTCTCTCTCTCTCTCTCTCTCTCTCTCTCTCTCTCTCTCTCTCTCTCTCCCTTCCTCTCTCTCTCTCTCTCTTTCTTCATCTCTCTCCCTTCCTCTCTCTTTCTTCATCTCTCTCCCTCTCTCTCTTTCTCCATCTCTCTCCCTTCCTCTCTCTCCATCTCTCTCCCTTCCTCTCTCCCTCTCTCTTTCTCCATCTCTCTCCCTTCCTCTCTCTCTCTCGCTCTCTCTCCCCCCCTCTCTCTCTCTCTCCATCTCTATCTCCCTCCCCCCTCTCTCCCAACCCCATCCTTTCTTCCTCCTTTTAGTTGCACCGTGTTATGAATCTTGGTCATATCATGCATATTATCTTACCTTTTCGCTTTTAAAATTGGTTTGAAGATCGTCATAGTGCCCAAGATGGGAAATCAGCTAAAACTGTACTTTTCTAATCTATTAAAATATCCTTTTAAACACTTAAAACATCTCCCCCCTCCTCCCCCAAAAACTAATATAGATAAATTTTATTTTTACAAAAAATCGCTAACCATTCACCTTGCTCGGTTGATTCTGAGCCTCATGTCCTCGTTATAATGAGATTTGCTAATCTGTTTAAGGGAAGTCAAAAAGTGTTCAATAGAATCTCATTTCTGTAGTTTGTGTACAGTTTGTGTACAGGTATATCTTTCACTTCCATTCCGCTGTAAGCTAATAAGGGATCACATTCCACACGAGTACCTGGAAATAAAATCGTCACAGAATGATAATTCTGATTTGTACCTGCTGCAATGTTTTTATCTTTCCATAATTGTCGTAAGCTTCGAAAATGAGTCAATAGTTTGAGCTATCCTAAACATTATATTTCCTATTTCGATCTTGCATCCACGTAAGTATTTAAAGCTCTGAAGCCTTGAGTTTTCGTCTACCAGGTTTTATTTAATGCCTGGGTTAATTCCTCTGGTATTATTCCCCAGTTTAGCTTTTTGTGCGCCGATCTCCTAGCCATAAGCTGTCTACATGTTGTCCAGGCGGTGGACTTATGATACTCGGACACTAACGATACAATTTCAATCGATCTGCTGGCATCTAGCGAATCGTTAGGTGTAAAGGTTGAATTACTTGTGACTTCCACGACCGCTCTATGAAATGGGAAATTTGTCTAACCTAGGCACCAAGCGTTTCCTGATATTTCCTCTGCGATTTTTAACGAGGAGTGGTGGAACAAAAAAATGATGCGGGAATGTGAATTTCTAGAAGTTTGCCGCCGCATATTTTGTAATTGCTTATCATGGCTAATAACAGGCTGGTTCTGTGGAAGCAGCATCGAAAACTGAGAACAATCATGCAGATGTATCATTTGATAAAGACGCATTTTAAGTAGAATAATATTATAAAGCAGGATTGTGTTTCCTTGCCATAACTACCATCCTACTTGTATTTAAAACTAAATTCAGTTTTTGGTTTATCACATTCGGCCTAATCTAGAGAGAATATGTCATGAATTGTGATGAGTTGCACAAATAAAAAGAATGTCTTTGAAATGTCAAATCAAAGAGAAAATAAATGTTTGATAGAAGCCGCGTATGAATATATATTTTTTTTTTATATTTATTTACTTACATTTTTTAAACCTTACCATAAACGGAAAGGAGTTCCTTTAGAATCTTTGTTTGAGAGTTGCATTAAGCATGCAGAAACCTGATCTCAACTAGTATGTCTGACTGTGACCAGATTTCAATAAAAATGGTAGCCATCTTTCTTCTGCCCCCGTTCATTGATGCGTCCACTAACGTTAATGGTCCGCTGTTTTCAGAAATGTATAGTGCATTGACGAAGCTAGTCTTCACAGTTTTACAGATTGAAATCGTTGCAATAATTGGAATTGAGCTAAGGCCATAGTCCCCTTTTTCTTTTGGTGGGGGGTGGGTGTGGGGAAGGGGGAGGAAGACTTCACAGAGTTAAAATGTTATGAATGCTCGTCAATTGTAGGCTAGGCTACTGCCTTAACTGTTCTTAATCTCATGCGCAAGAAGCTTAGATCAGTTTGTGTCATCATGTCGCCAACCTTGTTGGTAGAATCAATCGTTATTAGCATGTGCATTTTAGCTGAAACGCACCGAGCTGATTTGAGTATGTATTTGAGTGTGTATTCTAGCTGATCCCTACCTACATGTGTATTTTAACTCAATCCAATCAACATGTGTATTCTAGCTGATCTCCACCAACATTTGTATTCGAGCTGATCCGCACCCACATATGTATTCTAGCTGGTCCCCATCAACATTTTGTATTCTAGGTGGTCCCCATTAACATTTTGTATTCTAGCTGGTCCCCATCAACATTTTGTATTCTAGCTGGTCCCCATTAACATTTTGTATTCTAGCTGGTCCCCATCAACATTTTGTATTCTAGCTGGTCCCCATTAACATTTTGTATTCTAGCTGGTCCCCATCAACATTTTGTATTCTAGCTGGTCCCCATCAACATTTTGTATTCTAGCTGGTCCCCATCAACATTTTGTATTCTAGCTGGTCCCCATCAACATTTTGTATTCTAGCTGGTCCCCATCAACATTCTATATTCCAGCTGGTCCCCATCAACATTCTGTATTCCAGCTGGTCCCCATCATCATGTGTATTCTTACTAATATAATCTGATCCCCATTCACTTTTGTAATTTAGATTATCCCCAAATGCAAGCTAGTCCCCATAAAAATGTGTAGTCTAGGTGGCCACCGTCAACATGTGTATTCTAACTAGCTTAGTCCCTATCACGTGTGCATCTTAGCTAGTCATCATGAATGTGTGTATTTTAGCTTATCCCAATGCGATCTCTATCCTAAGTATCCCCAATGCACATGTGTATTCTAGCTGATCCCCATGCATATGTAATATTATATTCTAGCTGTTCCTCGTCAACATAATGTTATGGATTCTAGCGGATCTGGTTACCATCAACATGTGTATTCTGCTTATTCCCATGCACGTGTGTATTCTAGCTTATCCCCATGTACGTGTGTATTCTAGCTTATTCCCTTGCACGTGGATATTCTAGATTATCCCCATGCACGTGTGTATTCTAGCTTATTCCCATGCACGTGTGTATTCTAGCTTATTCCCATGCACGTGTGTATTCTAGCGTATCCCCATGCACGTGTGTATTCTAGCTTATTCCCATGCACATGTATATAATTATTTCCTTTTTTATCTCTACATAGCTAGTCCCCGACAACATGTTGTTGTTGTTGTAGTAGTAGTAGTAGTAGTAGTAGTAGTAGTAGTAGCAGCAGCAGCAGCAGCAGCAGCAGCAGCAGCAGTAGTAGTAGTAGTAGTAGCAGCAGCAGCAGCAGCAGCAGCAGCAGCAGTAGTAGTAGTAGTAGTAGTAGTAGTAGTAGTAGTAGTAGTAGTAGTAGTAGTAGTAGTAGTAGTAGTAGTAGTAGTAGTAGTAGTAGTAGTAGTAGTAGTAGTAGTAGTAGTAGTAGTAGTAGTAGTAGTAGTAGTAGTAGTAGTAGTAGTAGTGGTGGTGGTGGTGGTGGTGGGTTTAGTTCCCATTAACAGAACTGTATCTTCTAGTTTGTCTCCATTAATATGTATATTCTAGCTGGTCTCTATCTATTTGTGTATTTTAACTTGTCTCCATCACCATGTGTTTTGAAGCTAATTGCTATCAACATGTGTTCTCTAACTAGTTCTCATTTACATGTGAATTCTAGCTAGTTCCAATCAAATGTTTATTCTAGCGGATTCCCATCAGCAATGGGAAGAAGAAAACAGTGCCAATATACACGGCAGTCATAGCCAAGCGAACCTAGATATACATCGACAACAGTCACATCTAGTTATATTTCAATGAAACTTCCCTGCAATCGATTGGGGTCATTTAAAAGCAGAAGTGAGGCCTGAATACAAGAGAATATATTGAGATCAATAGCTTCAAAAAGCAGAAGACAGATTGAGTACGGTACATGCAGTACTTTGACTATGCTCTCATCGAGTACATTGAGCAATATCAACTTGTCATCATCGGGTACCGTACATTAAGCACTTTCAGCATGTCGCAAAGTGCGCATTAAGCACTTTCCCCATGCCTTCATTGAATACTTTGAGTACTTTTATCCTGCCGCTGTCGAGATGTCTGAGCTGATGTTAACCTATCCAGAACCGTCTTTTTTATGCATTTGCTTTAAAAGGTTCATCTGAATTTCTTTTTTCAATCGTCTACGCTAGTGCGGTAATCAATTTTAGAGGATAAAACAGGTATGGCAAATAGGTTAGAATTTTCTTTTGTTAAATTCTAAAATCCGGGCTTTTAACGCAATTTGGCAATTACTGCGTTTAGTGAGATACAGGTCTCATTTTCACCTGGCAACATAATTTGATGACAAAAAATAGATCGAACTTTTGAAATTTTAAAAAAGTCATTTTAGAATTGTCTTTTCTTACTTCAAGTTCAGATACAGTTTAAAAAACAGTAAGATATGGACTGCCAGGGTTAAGGACAAGTGACGGTTGAATCGGGATTTCAATACACCCTTGCCTGATAGAGTCAATTTTATTTCAAAGTTTATTTGTTTTGTTGTTGTTTTTTCAACCTTTGACCGTGCGAGGCAGTTCAGTCGGGAGAGCATTGGGCTAAAAGTAAAAAAAAAAATAGTCCGAGATCGTTCCGTGCCTTTTTTTTTTAAATTTTTTCCAGAAGTGAAGCCGGATCACAGTCATCTATTCAACTAAATACTCTGCTAACGGAAGAGTGCAGTCTCCGTTTTAGATTCTATGAGACAAATAAAACTTTAACATTAGGCAAATAAAACCCAACAAAAACAAAAAAACGATCTAGTTGCGTGAAATATGCCACTAAAAGTAGTAGTAGTAGTAGTAGTAGTAGTAGTAGTAGTAGTAGTAGTAGTAGTAGTAGTAGTAGTAGTAGTAGTAGTAGTAGTAGTAGTAGTAGTAGTAGTAGTAGTAGTAGTAGCCGGATCACATCTATTCAACTAAATACTCTGCTAGCGGAAAAGTGCAGTCTCCGTTTTAGATTCTTAGAGACAAATAAAACGTTAAGATTAGGCATAAAAAATCCAACTATTTGGTTGCGTGAAATAAGCCACTGGAAGAAGTGGAAGTAGTAGTAGTAGTAGTAGTAGTAGTAGTAGTAGTAGTAGCAGCAGCAGCAGCAGCAGTAGTAGTAGTAGTAGTAGTAGTAGTAGTAGTAGTAGTAGTAGTAGTAGTAGTACTAGTAGTAGTTGTAGTAGTGGCAACTGCAGCTGCAACAGTAGTAGTAGTAGTAGTAGTAGTAGTAGTAGTAGTAGTAGTAGTAGTAGTAGTAGTAGAGCAGTAGTGGGAGTAGTAGTAGTAGTAGTAGCAGCAGCAGCAGTAGTAGTAGTAGTAGTAGTAGTAGTAGTAGTAGTAGCAGCAGCAGCAGCAGCAGCAGTAGTAGTAGTAGTAGTAGTAGTAGTAGTAGTAGTAGTAGTAGTAGTAGTAGTAGTAGTAGTAGTAGTAGTAGTAGTAGTAGTAGTAGTAGCAGCAGCAGCAGTAGTAGTAGTAGTAGTAGTAGTAGTAGTAGTAGTAGTAGTAGTAGTAGTAGTAGTAGTAGTAGTAGTAGTAGTAGTAGTAGTAGTAGTAGTAGTAGTAGATTTTTCATGTATGCAGGTAGCACTGAGAGATCTATTTGGTTTATTTGGAGAAAAAATGGAAGTTATGATTTATTTTCATCTTTTAATTCACTGTATTAGGTGGTCACGTTTTAGTTGCGTTTTCTTTACAAGGATGCTGTGCATTATTAGTAGGTATGAATTCGTCACTGCACTGGCAGTTAATGTTTCGACTTGAAACTATTACCCAAACTATCACTTTTAAACTGTGGACACCAAATATTTGTAATCGTTGACTTTCACAAATAAATTTCCTAGAAAACAATATTGGAGCGACATTTTTTATAATTATTATTACGCATGTAACAGTTGGGTAAGTGGGATCTGCCCTGTTTTTCGCAGCCAACACACCAGCTGAGATCAACAGCCTGTAGAGTCTCTAGGTCTTTCAGCGTCTAAATCTAGATCTAGATCTGGTTATAAAGCCTGCATGAGTATTGATGCCTGAGAGTTGCTTTGATGGCGCTCTCGCTCACTTCAGTGTCGCGGGGCCTTGGCTTCTGGGCCTGCGGACGGGGGGAGGCGCCAGGGTGGTGCAGACGGTGGATACATGTGTGTGGTTACACTGAGGCAACCCTTTTCTCATTCCGCGAAAGATGTAGTCCTCTGTTTACTAATTATATTTGGAATGATTTTTTTCCATGAATGCTTATTTTTGGGTATACAAAGAGATTTGATATACAAAAATATTTTGTTCATGTCAAAGGATTTTTTTCGAGTAATTTAAAAACTTAACATAAAGTGTCGTAACACACAATCAAAGATATCTTTTGTGGAGGAGAGTGTCGCACAGAACTGGTGGTGGGCTTGCAGTGTTGTTTTCAACTTTGTAGTTTACCGATCTGAGGAACACACGCTTGTAAAAGAGTGAATATAATCAGCAGTTTGTGGTATTAAAAATGTCCAGGTTAGAGCAGGATATGATTCAGTCAAAGCTGAAGGCTGCCATTCAAAATCATCAGGTAAGTATGTGTTTTGTCGTTCAGGTCGTTGACTCGTCTTCCTTGGCATTAGCAAGGTTTTGGCCCCGCTCGCTCACTCTCGGAATTATTGATTTTTGCTTTTCATCACGCAGCATCTCAGAACTTTCTTTTCGTGTTTACTTGAAAAAGTTCGGATCGTCATAGATGAAGATACTAGCAGGTTCTTGTTTTGTTTCTAGATGTGGACAGAGATTTATAAATTCTTTTTTTCTTAGTGTCACACGTTATGAATCGCCTAAATCGACGTTGCTTATTATAGTGCGGTTTTCCGTCCGCTTGCAACGGTCTACAGGTTAAGACTTTAACAAATCTGTGTTAACTATATCTGAACAATTTTACAGCTGAACGGGCTGCTGTTTGAATACTTATTGTGAAAAAAAAAAGAGAATAAAACAAAAACTGAAAAGGTGATAAAAATGACTGACGATTTTAAATTAAATTAAATGTCATTTTAACTTTGGGTCTTATGAGACGAAACTAGATCTAGACTATAATTATAAAATAATTATCTAAGTTATGAGGTGTGGAAAGAATTTCTGCTCTAGATCTAGATCAATGGTTTTATTGAATGTTGATACTTATTGATGACAGTAAGAGATCTATCAATTTAAAAAAATAATCACTGTAGAAAGAATGAGAGAAACTGAAATGAATTATAACCATAAGTGTTTTTAAAACTCATAAAAGCATCCGATATTAAATCAATGAATTTCTTGATCCAATCTATGGGCTCATAATATAATCCAAATTTCATACCTTCAATTAATTTTTTTTTCTTAAGTCTTGTCTAGAGCCTTTGTGCACAAAACTTTACTGCCTGAGTTTTGAAACATTCTAACAAAGGAGCTTTTAAAATTACTGAACAGAATGTAAGATAATAAATCATTTGAAAGCTTAAGGCATCAGTAATTAAAAGAAAGAAATGACGTAGGAACTAGATCTGATGTAGGAGCTTGGCGACAAAATGAAATGCTATTCAGGTTTTTTTCTTCTAATCTTTGTGATTTTTGTCCGCATTAAAAACATCAATCAATCAACAAACCAATCAATCTACTTATATTGAAACATTGAAAAGTGGGTAACAGATTTTACCATTATTTCTATGAAAAATATATTTTTCGTCTATGTTGTTGGTGATGTGGACAAAAATGCATGAATGCAAAAAATAACAATTTTACTTTTCTGCAAAGTTTTGATTTATTTTCAGGTTCTGCTAGTTTTTTTTTAATCAAAAGGTACATTTGTAGAGAGAGAAACTTGGTGGAAGATTTAACAACACTTCAAATCTTCCTTGTAAAAATATGCCCAATGACTCTTTTTTCCTATACAAAAATGAGAGACACCCTATTGTGGTAATCTTGTTTCATCTCATACTCAATTCGGGATCGCTTGTTATGGATTTGTTTAACTTGCTTTTTTTTTTGAAACAAAGAATATATCTCTTTGTCTTTGTTTTGTTGAAATACAGGCATAAATTACATTGAAATTAATCCAACTGCAACCTTCATGACCAAAACTGGAAGATTTTAAATGGGAAATTTTTTTAAGGACTGATCTAGAAGAATTTGCTATAAAAATTTGATTATTTTTGTTCTTACTTTTTTTTACCAGATGTTGGTGGTTAAACTTAAAAGTGATAATGAGGTAAGAATTGCATTGAACTTTTAAGTAATAGAATCCAAGGACGCTTTTACTTTTTATAAGGTTTTATAATATACTTCAAAAATTCCAATCAGTTCAAATTACCAGTATCGTATAAAATATACTTCAAAACTTCAGCTTAAAAGTTTTAAGGTTATTTTCACTTAATCAATTAGTAGTCTTTGTCTTTACTTTTAATTAAAGCAATTGATTTTTCTCTGCTCTTGCAGTTATTTTAATTTTTATGTAAAAAGTTTTTAAATGTCATAAAGCTATGCAATATAGTCATTTTTAGGGGGCTGAAAAATTGTTTCTAGATCATTGAAGATTTTACTTATCTGTTTTTCATTTGGGCTGTCATTTATAACTCTTGTTCAGAATGTTGCCTTCAAGAAACGAAGAGCTGAGCTTCAAGAAGAAATCAAGAGGTTGAGCGAAGAACATGTAAGTTGCAATGTGATTGATAGATGGATTCATGTACCATGGTTTTATGTTTCATCTGCTGTGTACATATACGTGTTTATCTTTAGAATTCAAAGAACTATGAACTCTTAATCAGTGATCATCTCTTTACATTGTTGAATCCCAAATCTAGATTTACAGCCTAAGTCATTGTCTGTGGAATGGCTCGGTGGGTTACTTAAGAAATTCAAATTTGTTTGGAACATCGCTATTAAAAATTAGATATTTGAGGTCATATACAATGATCAAGGAAATTTGTTATTGTTTAGTATTGATTCAAAGTATTCAAATAATTTTTAAAAGGATGAATGTTTGAAAAGGAGTTTGCGAAGGAATTAAAATAAATCTTTATAAATTTGCCAATTCATCATCATTATTTATATATATCCATCTCTTTGTGCTTCTCCTCATTTCATATACAACTTTATTTTCTATTAGTATCAGGACTTCAAACATAATACACATGGAAGCATCATCTATTAATAGTGTTATTACTCTCCCTATCATTATTATTAGTGCATTAATTTGTATAAAACTGTGGCTTTTGTGTGTGGAGGGTGTGTTTTAACTTTTTTCTTCTGCATCTCATCTTATTATTATTGCCAAGGTTAGGCTTAGCCTCAAGTAAACTATACAGAATTATGGACATTTTTATCCATTGCACTCTCTTGTTATTCTGAATTATCCTACTACTGCTACTACAACAACTACTAGTACTATTTCTACTACTACTGCTGCTGATGCTATTTCTTCTTCTACTACTACTACTACTACTACTGCTGCTGCTGAAGTTGCTGCTATTAATATACTGCTGTTGGTTTGATTATTACCATTTGTACTTTACTTTTATCAACATGGTGCAGAAAAAGATGGTCGTTAAAGTGAGGGAAAACCTTGTTAAATCCATCTCACAAGCTCATTCTGAGGCAGCTCAACCTAATACTAATGCACCGAGTGTGGGACAAACAATTACTGCTATAGGACAACCTCGTCTTGTCAGTTTCCCAACACAAGGAGGAGCCACCATTCTTCCCATGGGGATGGTGGCTGTACCAATTGCTCATATGCAGGTAGGATCATAACCAATCTAACACTGATATGATGTTTATAGGAAATGTAAACTTTCTAGTGTCTGAAGTGCAATGCAGCTTCACTAGTAAAGAAATTAAAATATTCATAATAAGTGATTTGCTTAGAATGAAAGGTTGTGAACCTGAGCAAATGATTTATGAAAGTCACTATCCTCAGAAGTCCATGTGAGAACCGAAAGCTGATATGAAATAATGGCAACCTAAACTTGTGAATTAGGTTTTTGCGTTCATGCTAATCTTATTGATCATTCTGACTTCATTTATAGGCATAGTGTTATCCTCAAATGAGTTAAAGAGAAAAAATGTCAAGCAACACGAATGTACTTCTTTAACTCCTAGTGAATATCCGTGAAAGGGTGTAGTTAACAAGAAAAAATTATAAATAATTGGGTAAGACCCATCTGACAGGTGGATGAGGTACAATTTTAGGAGCAAAAAAAATTAATTCTAACCTAATAGTGATTTTTCCATTTATCAGACCTTTCAGATATCCATAAATTTGTTAAAGTTTGTTTGGTTGCATGAAATTGCTGACTCACAAGGTTAGCTACTTTCATGACTTTTTAAATTTTGAACACTCAAAAAGAAATAAGCATTTGATAAGACTTTTACAAATTGTTGCTGAAATTGTGGCCCAATTCTTTTTAAACTACATTTTAGATAAATCTCGTACAATTGTGAAAGAGTTCATTGGTTTATCCATTCTGAGTAGATTTTATGGTTTTTTTTATTTGTTTGTTTTCCTTTTTCATGCCATCATTTCGCATACCTTTTAAAATTTTTCACAAGTTTAAATCGTAATCAATTATGAAGTCTACATAAAATTAAAACTGACCTTAGCTTTTCAAGACTCTTGTTCCAGAGTAAATGCTTTTATTCCAATTGTAACAAGACTAGTGAAAATTGTTTCATATTTTTTATATTAATTTGAATGTCATAAACTTGTATGGAACTAAGCTTAGTTTGTATCACTTGGATGCGTGGGTAATTCCTTTTATTTCACTTATTGTAATGTGATGCATTTTAACTTAAATGCCTTTTTTACTACATATAACTATAAATTTTTGCATACAAAATTCATATTTATGTAATTTTTGTTTGTATGTGTACCATTGATATTTCACCAAAGCTTTTAATTCCTTTACCTAATATTTCAATAGCTTTTGCTTGAAAGATAGGAAATAGAGGGATCAAAGCAGATCCTGTGTGTTAAAGTTTTACCAAAAAAATCCTAATAATTACTTTCCTTGTTTAAGCAGTCAAAATGAAAACTGAAGCTACAATACAATGGTGCGTCCTTTTTACTGTGTGGTGTCATCAATCATAACACCGACAGACAATGTGTTTGTACATGCAAACTATTTCATCAAGTTATTCATAGTTAATGTAAGGAAAAAAATATGTAGGAATCACCCTCATAATGTAAGCATAAAATATTGAATAACTCAAATTTTGCTCCTATAATACAAATGATTCAGGAAAATTAAAAAATTTCAGAAAGGAAACTTTAGAGTTTCAGATCTTTATGGATCCAGCAAAAACACCCTAAGAGGGGAGAGACAAGTAAAATCAGTCACATGTAACGGATTATTTATTAATAGATAAATTGTTACAAGTTAACAGCAACCTTGTGTGCAGTCAATGTTTCCCTAATCTCGGTGGGTTTGTCTTTATCAGAGGGACAGCGACAGTCTTTGACTCTTTTTCCATCTTCTCTGAACCTGACCAAAGATCTTGGTCTGTGCTACCACATTTTATCACATGCTAAATTCAGACACATACATCTTGTAATAGGCCCTCTAGAAGATTGATACATATGCTAAGTTTTTTGAGAGAGTTTCATCTCTCTGTAGTCATGTCAAACATGTTATAGTATCATACACCCTGAGTTAAACTTTGGAGCAATGGTAACTGACAGTTTGCTGAAGATGGAAACAAGCCTTCTTCTTTTTTTTTTATTTATTTATTTTTGCTTGAACAATTACTTGTTTTTATAGCTTACAATTTATAAATAGCCATATATGAAGGGCAAGTTTTTAAAGGACTACAATGGCTCTTAAGTATAACTATGTTTTCTTATTCTTAATTCCATTTTTTTATTCATTTGTCAGAAGCCTGCAATGGGCATGGCAATCCATCCAGCTGGAGTAACAGCCTTGACTCAGGCTGCAAACATCTCAATTATCCCAACGGGTATAATCAACAGTACGTGCAACCTTAACTTTGCCACCCTCAATGGAGGAAGCACTCTTGCACTGAACAATGTAGGCAGCAATATAGGTCCCTATTGTGGGGCTGTGGCTCAAAGTTTTCCCCCTGGTGGGCCGGCCAGCCTCGGCAATAGCACTATTCTTTCGGCTGCTGCAGGCGGGATTCTCCAGAGCAGTTGCCCTTCTAGTGTTGCATCCAGCTCCAGCAGCAGCAGCAGCATCAACACAAACACATCGTCATCCTGTGGTGCCAGTACCGGAGCTACAGCCCCTCCAATTGGAGTGCTTCCCAACAGCAGCATCAACCTGAACAATTTCACCAACATGACAAGTTTGATCATCAACAACAGCATTGGCAGTAATCATCCCCTTGTGATTAACAGCAGTATTAACAACAAAACATCTACCACCACAGCCACAATTACTTCATCTAGTAGTGTTAATAGCAGTTTTGATAAATCTGTAGCTATCCCAACTACCATAGCATCAGCTTGCAGTAGTGTCAGCAGCAATGGTGGCAGTGGATTTCTCGTTTGTCCAGTGCCTTCATTGCCTGCACAGTCAAGTGCTCCCAGTCTGGTCTTGTCAACATCTTTTCCCCAGCAGCCTCTGGTGCAACCACAACTTTTGCAGCAACAGCAGCAGCAAATAATCCAACTCATTCAGCAACAGCAAAGTCCACCACATAATTTACAGCAGCAGCATACCCTCCAAGCCCATTTACCTCCCCCTCCTCCACCTCCTCCTCCTCCACCACAGCAACGCCTCTCATCCCAGCTACCTATCAAGGTGCCCCAGTACACAGCCTCACATATTCGGCACGCAGTCAGCACTGCATCAGCACAGGTAGGTGGTTAAGCTTCACAGGCTCTTATATTGCTTTTTCAATCTTTTAATTCATAAATTCAGACACTGTTTTTTTTTAACTTAAAGCTCATAACTGCAGCTTTTTATTCATAGCTTCAGACACTGTTATATTACTTTTTCCATCTATTAACTCATAGCTTCAGACACTGTTATATTACTTTTTCCATCTATTAACTCATAGCTTCAGCCTCTGTTATATTGCTTTTTCCATCTATTAGCTCATAGCTTCAGACACTGTTATATTGTTCTTTCCATCTACAGTTTGGATAAACTTCATTTTTCTATAAAAAAAAAATTCTCCCTTTTTTCTGTAGTTGAAAGACGTGTTGATTTTTAAGAGATTTAAAATATCTATTTTTAAACAGTGAGACTAAGAAAATGATCTTCATGGAAATGTTTTGAATCCTAATAGATGATTTCATCGATGGTTGTTATTTTCAAAACTGATTGTCATTCTCTCCCATCCCATTAAAATTTTTCTCCTTCTTTTTCAGCATAATAGCACTGTTCCATCACCCAGTACCTCTGTAGGCCCCCAGACTAAAATGTCAACGAATGCGTCTGTATCAAATGTGAGACCTTTGACCTCAGGACATAAAAACTGTTCAGCACCAACAATTCCTGTAAAAAATTCTTCCCTCTCAAATGGAAATCATGTGGCAAAAGACACTAAAGATAACCAGATCAAACCTTCCACAACAAAGCAAGCCAAGACTGCACAACAGAAGCTGCAAAAGCAACCTAAGGAGAAAGTATTGCAAGCAACCAAGGAAAAAGAAACAAAGGAACCAGAAACCAAACCCCTGAGTGCAGAAGATAAAGAGGTAAGGATTCAATCTAGAATAATCCATGAATATCTTAGAATATCTTATTCCTCTTTCCTTGTGGCTCTGTCTGAACATTGCTTCAATGCAGATTTGCTTGAGTTGATTCTCCAACCATTGACCTCATCCTAAAATACAGGATCTTATAGCTGTGTTCTCTTTATAGTGGAAAGACGTTTTAAACAATTATTGCTCCAAATCTATCTGAAGATACTTTAAAACATCCATTATTATGGAGGTCTAAGTAATTGGGCCAACAGGAATTCCTGCAAGGTAATGGACCTTCAGACATTTTGAGGGAAGAGAGGGGTTATTTATAGTCTTTTAATAATGGTTGAAAACAATCTTACAGAAATAGCTGATTGTCCCTATGATTGTTGACCTCTGTGTGAATATTTCAGAAAATCAAATTCATGAGAGTCCTGGATCTTCACACACCAGAAGCTGTGAGAGGTAAAGTTCCTTTATCTTTAGCAAAGCAAATCTCTTCTGATCTTTTTTGTGGATAAAAAAAATATTATAGAAAGTTTTGCGTCAATGCCAGGGATAATATAGGAATAATACTGTCTTGTAATTGGATGACTGACATAAGTAAAGAAGTCAATTATAGTTAACTCACTCAACCCTGGGCTATTTTTAGGTTTACAAGCGTTAAAGTCCAGCTTTTCTAGGCAGTTTTTTAAAAAAATTACCATGACATTCCTAATTAATCAATTTACATGAAATTTGGCCATGCAAATTTCAAAAAGTAAACATTTAAAATAAAACAAATTTGAATACTAAATATTAAATGCTTTGTTTTAATGATTTTTTGAATGCTGACAATTTTTATAAACTGACCCCCCAAAAATTTAATCCATTATGTAATTTGCCTGCATTTGAAAGTTTTCTAGATCTAGTGTGGCTGTGCCGCACAGAGGTGACCCGAAGGAAAAAAAATTGGTAAAAAAAAAAAAAGAATTGGCTCTTTTCCACTCCATGTCTACACAAATTCAGAACTAAGATGATCTGGTTGTGTAGAGGGTATCCACTTGAGCGGTAGACACAAGAGCGGGGGAGAAAAAAATTATTAAAGGCCATCCCTTGTGCTGCATGGGATCGGCTCCCCGAGAAAGTTGCTGATCCTGTGTAACACACGGGAAAATCATTCAGTGGGTTAAATCTCACAGATTGTGGGCTAGGCCTGTATTCTTACTGGTAAACAGTAAACGTCTAATAGAAAGAACAACACCAATCATCTTTTTTTTTTCATCAGTTACTAAAGGGTATAATTTTTTTTTATGATTTGCAATATTTTATTCCCATCTTTTTTCTTTCTTTGTGTTGTTACATAAAGGTAGAAAAGCATCTATTCGTTAAACTCACCGCGTTAATTTTGCCCTACTTTAATTCGTTCACATTGTAATAATGTGATAATTTCCAACACAATTTGATCAAGTTGTTGACCAGAAAATTTAACTGAGTCATACATAGATCTTTTGGACCCTAGATATTCAAAGGAAAGAAATAGTATTCTTGTTTTAACTAATTTTTAATGATCTTTTTGTGATCAGTAAATGTTATGAAAAACATTTAAATTATATGCTTCTTTCCAAATATAGAAATTTTGTTAAGAAGAGGAGAAAGGAAGAGGCGAACTACAGCCAACCCAAACTACAGTTTTGGTTTTGAGATAAGTGTAAGTATTTATATGAAGTTCTTAATGTAAGATTTTGCCTGTCCATTCTTGTTCGATTGATGCCAATTTATTGCAAAGAGTAGTTTATCTTAAATCCAAGTGAAACTTAACTGGAATTTGTTCTTCAATTTCAATTGTTGGCAGAAACTTGAAGGAGAAATTGGTTTTAACTGTGAAAAAGATAATGGTTGTTAGATCTACGTTTTTGAAGCTTGCTGATATACCTTTACCCTCTGAGAGTGATAAGTTAGGAACCCATCTAATTCTAAAAAAATTCTTTTGGTTTTCTTAACAGATACTTCACAGAGAAAAATTTTTGTACAGCCACTAGAAAAACCTTATTAGTTATTTCAATTGCCCTGCCCTTGTTGATCTGCTAATATTGATTTCATGAATCTTAAGTTATGGTCATTATGATGGCATGTCCAAAAAAAGATATCACATCTTTTCGTTGTAATTTCATTTTAGCTTTATCACTATTATTTGCGAAAGATATTTCATCACATTTTGTTTAAAGAGGTTGAAAAATAGAAAGAATTCTTCATTGTCTTTCACTCAGGGGCATGAAATGGTTGCAAGTCATGCAACAGAATCATTTATTTTTACTTATTTATGAAGTTTGTGCCAATATTCAACTAAATGGTTAGAGGTGATATTCAAGATCTCATTTGAAGCCCTAACATGGTAGTGAGATTAACAAATTTGTTTTCTATTTCACTTTTTACCCGCAGAGACGTGACAGGAATGTCACAGCATGGACTGATATACCAGTGAAGAAAGCAAGAAGTAAGTTTTCTATTCCTGTTCAGTAACTTCCTTTAATAGGCTTTTAAATTTAGTTTTGATAATATAAACTTCATAGCTGATCATGTAGGGATCTTGATTCCATTGTCAATCATGAACTTTTTGATCAATTTACATGAATCAAAAGTCTTTTGTTTTTGTTTTAATTATGTAGACATGCACTACTACTGGAAGCAATGTGAGGAACTTAGATTCTGAGATCATGGATAACATTTACCTTTTCTCTGAAGGTGTTAATTTTAATCAGGTTCTCCTTAAACATGAACTTTGACAGTTTTTTAAACGTTTTCTACCTTTGGTTTCAGCAAATAAAAGCAAAGTAGAAAGCACTGCAGGAGGCTGGTCAGACTCAACAAATGGTCCACTACACCTACAGTGGGCTTCAAGTAAAGCTTCAAAACAAGTATGAATATAATGATAGCAGTTCTTCATATCTTTCATGATATGTTCATTTTTAGTCATTAGAATATCAAAAAACTAATTAATGTAGACAGCTGCATTTAAATAATCTGAGTTTTTTTTTAAATCAACTGTCTGCTCGTCTAAGTGCTTGTTGTCGTTGCTTTTTTCCAGAAGGGAAACATTGCTCTATAAACCTTGCTTAAAAAAAAAGAAAATTAGATGGATTTAATGGGTTTGGTTTGATAAGACATCAAACCTCATGTAGTTTACATACAAATTGTAAAATTCTTAAGGCCTTATATTGAAATGTTTAAACAATGGAGCTGACTCTGAGGGGCATCAAATGTGCAGCATTTAAGCTTTCAGGATAAAGTATATCAAAATGCAAAATGGTGGTAAAACGTGACATTTTCCTCTGATTATTTTTATCTTTCTGTACCTTTATCAAACTTTTCTTAGGATTGTAAATCCTTTTTTCAGATCACCTTCTATTTTTGGTTTTTTTTTGTTCCTTCATGGAATTGAGGATTTGAAATAAAAAAAAATTATCAGTTTGATCTCAAACAGTAACTGAGAGTAAAACTTACCTATCGTGGCAGAAAAGATTATGTTATGAAAAGGGTGAAAATTTCCCCCTCAGAATGTAAAACCTAGGTTGTGAGGATATGATAGTTTAATCCTGGGCTTTGCTTCCTTTCAACAGAGTGACAATCATGACGATTACTGTGCCGCCTGTTCCAAAGGTGGTTCACTTCTGATGTGTTCCACCTGTCGGCTCGTGTATCATCTGGACTGTCTGAATCCTCCGCTTACAGAGGCACCGAAATA
The DNA here is from genome assembly GCA_033675545.1 of Elysia crispata. Classification (NCBI taxonomy): domain Eukaryota; kingdom Metazoa; phylum Mollusca; class Gastropoda; family Plakobranchidae; genus Elysia; species Elysia crispata. Next base: position 65,219 of record JAWDGP010000312.1, read on the forward strand.
TGCCTGGAGCTGTCCGCAATGTCTTGTATGTTTGTTTATTAACTTTTCAATTTCTATTCTGTATGTTTATAAACCTTTCAATTTCTATTCTGGTGCATAGAGTAGTTATGAAATTAAGTTTTCTCAAGTGTAGGAGATATGATAAACATAAAAAATAATTGGAACTTAACCCATTTTTCATGCTTAAAGGGAGTAAACAGTATTGATACATTTTATCTTTAAACTTGGAAATCCTTTTAATCCATAGGATTTTGTTTTGTTTTGTTGTTGTTGTTTTTTTTTATTTTTTTGTTGTTCGTTACAGGCAGTCATTAAATGCCTAGTAGAAGCATTCCAGGATATAGAAAATTTTGTTGTTTGTGAAGATCTTAATCAATCTTACATATTCTTCAAGTAGTTACAAAACTTTTAGGTCTGCCGTTAGTTTTGTTTCTTACAGTAGAGCCATAAAACAGTTGATATTTATCGTATATATCCAACAGGTGTCTGGCAAAGGACTTGCCAATCTAAGCAGTGATGCACGTAAAAGAGTGAATTCCTATATTGCCAGAAAAGCGGGTAAGTTTACTAAAATATAAACATGTTAAATTTCATCTTTTAAATAATCATCATTAGAAAAGAAAGATCTTTTTTTTTCTTGTCTCTTTTTCAAAAACTTAAATAAATTACCACTGTAAGACTTGTTTGATAGGATATTGATAACAAATTGCAAATTGTACTAAGGTATGTATGTTATTTTAGAAACTGCTCAGCATTTTTATCTATTAGATATAAAATATGCTCACTGGCGGTCTCAAATATTTCTCCAGTTAGAATTTTTTTTATCTTATCAATAAGTTAAAACTGAAAATCCTTCATTTCTGACTTAAATTATGAAATATTTTTTTCAAGATTGAATTAAATCCTGCAGTTACGAATTTATAATGCATTTCACAGACCTTCTCACATCTAACCATTTTATCTTCTTGTGAAAAATAAATTACTCTTACCTGATTTTTTCCTCACTCATCAGCAATGGCTGCGTTGTTTTGGGTTTGTTTTTTTTTTCATTTACATGATACACAAAGCGATAATAATACACAAACATTTATTTCATTATTATTTATATATTTTATTTATCTAAAGTATCTAGTAGTGTTCAACCAGTTCATTACAATAAATTGTGACCCATGGATTTGAGAAGAGATCAACCAACCCTGTGCTGAAAAGTTTTTAACATTGAGATCATACATAGGTTATTAACAGTTTTTACTTTGTATTGTGTGTTTTCAGGAAAAGTGACAGCTGCCACTTGTGTAGGTATTTTTTTTTTTTTAGCATTGAATCCTATAAAACTTTTCAGAACAAAAACTGAAGGTGTGTATTTTTTTTTCTTTTTTAGATAAAGAGGATGAATGGAAAAAACTTCAGAAAAAGTCAAGAGAGATCAAAACGGAGAAAAGCTTTCTAGATAGAAGACTGCAGGAGGTCAGCAGCAAGATACAGGTGAGGAAAATCAAAATTACATGAAAACAGCTTTCTCACATGAAGAAGCTTAGCTGAAGTACAGGCAAGGAAAACCAAAATTAACATGAATACAGCTTTTCCACTTAAAGAAAGCTGAATGGATTTCTGTCAAACCCATGCTACAACTTTGCTAAACAGGATTTCTAAACAGCCAATGGAAGAATATGGTAAATTTTTTTCATAAAAATTGTAGAATCGATCCTAAAAGAAAAAAAGAAATTTGGAAATTCTTGTGTCCTAAATTTTCTTGGAATTTGTGAACGAATTATTTGAATTCTTTTCCGTTGGTGTTGTTGAATCAGTCATTGTTGTATATCTAGATACTTGGACCGTAAAGATCTGCTATGCTTTCAGTATAGATTTGCGCAGACTAATATTGCAATTAATTCACTGTTTCTCTCCAGGAACAAAAACATTTGCAATCAAAACTGTCCAAGCAAGAACAGAAGATCCAGGAAGATTTAAACAAATTGTCTGGCTTTGTGAACATGATACGAGAGTCGAGAAGTGCAGAGCATGTGGCAGCAAATCTTGTCCAGGCAAACTGTTCCTAGCAGTCCCTGATAACTTCAGCAAGCTGTTTGTGTTGGAGACAAGTTGACAAAGGTTGTGATCAAAAATATAATTCCTATTCTATTGTGTGCACAATAGACTGCCATAAATACTTTTTACATTTTTCATTTGTATAAAACACTTTGTGTCGATACTTCGGGCTCGTGGAGACTTAATCAGGCCTGGGAGGAAGAGGCCTCCATTGTGTTAGTATAAAAATGTGTTCCTCTTAGGTCAAAATAAAGCCCTCTATCAAGCTTGATGAGACTTCCAAGGTGAGCTGCACATCAATTTTAGCTTTCACAAAGTTAATGGTCACTTATGTAATTAGTGTAGACTCCGTATCAGCCTTTTAAACAGCTTGCAGTTATGAGAACTGAATATTTAGCCCAAGTTAAGGAAGCTCTCACTGAAAGATTTCTCTTGAGCCAAATAGAGCATCTATCTCATTGGATCTGACTTGTCTTTAGGGAAATATTGGTTTTTAATTGTCATTCTAGAATGTCAAACAGCAGAGCAGCTAACTGTTGAAGACAGATGGCAATCACGCACGAGGGAACATTTAAGATAACATTTAAATATATATATAAAAAGAAAAGAGTATGAAGCAGAACCTTTCAAATGTATCCTTGTAATATGTAGGAGAAATAAAGTCATGTCATGGAGAGTGTTGAATTTGAGGAATATTGGAGGAGTGGATTATGTCCCCAGATGGATCATGGATAGACAGATGGATTTAAAGGTGATTGGCATTATTGCTGTCACCTCTCACCCAAACAAATTATTTACTTGTCACTGAAAAGGTAGCCATAAATTTTATGCAGAGAGGTCTGATGTAAATACATGAAGCAATAAATTGAATTTAATATTTCAGATTTATATTTGTGCATAAGTAATACTTAAGTTAAAGCAACTCATAAGAGAACTTTCCTGTTGGCTAAAATCAGACCAGTTTTGTAGCAGTGTAAATCAGGTGAAAAGTAAGCTACACTATTGTGCTGCTTCTTTATACTTGACTGATTTGGCAAATAGAAAATCATACAAAAGCTGCATACACAACTAGAGCTGTAATTAGGGTCATTACCATACTTTTAAGATTTAAAGAAAGAAAAGTATGCTCGATGGTTTGTAAGAGAGAGTGGGGTATTGCATGAAAATAGAGGCTGTGCAAGAAGTGCTACCAATGGTACTCCCTCTGTAGTAAAGGTACCTGTGAATGCCTTGAAACATATCAAATACCCAAGCAGTGTTACTTTGAAGGGAAATATTCCTTTCATTTGAGGTCTGTTGTGACAGAGATTGGTGTGATAGCACACTAGTGCAATACTTCTTTTATATATATATATATATATATATATATATATATATATATATTCAACCTCTCAAATTGCAGTTCAAGTTGAACCTGTGTGTTAAGGTAACAAAAGCACACAGGCTCCATTTTTTTTTTTGATGTTACTGATACCACTTTCCAATTTTTGGTTTATTGTTTTTATGAATTTGATAATGTAAAACTATTGAAGCACATAATTAATATAATTAACTCTCTTAGGACTTAGCCTCTGTGGTCTTGCAGTTCCCTCCGGACTGAGGTTTTTTAGGGTTTTTTTTAAAAACTTGAAAGAAAAAAGTTATCAAACAATCATTCTAAAACTTGATATATTAAATTTGTCTTTAGATCTTTTAGTTGCAACATTTTTTTTTTTTTAGAAAAAGAAAAAAGGCACAAATTTGGTTTTTTGGAAAATTAAAGGATGCAGCAAACATAAATCTCTGGATCTTTATCAGAAAAGTTTTATGCATATCCCTCAGCTTCAAAACAATCAAACCATGTCCATTTTAGGCTATGGACCTAATCTAGATATTGATCTATTCTCACAGATTTCACTAATTCAGGGTTGACTTTTGGTTCTGCCTAATGTTCAAAATTAATTTGTTATTGAAAAAAAAACAATCGTGCAACAATAAAAAGTATGGTTTGAAATAGTGACCAAAAAAAATAATTAAGAAACAAAAATGTTAAGTTTGTTTGTGAAGAGTTACATATCCCTTAATCTGAATAACAAAGGGATGTGGGCGTCGTCCATAAAGAATTTTTGTGTTGCTCTCAACACATGCTGGCGGTGATGCAAGTGAGTTAGTATGATTTAGCCAGGTTGTTGTAAGAAAAAAAATTTAGGGTAAGATTTATGATGTCGCCATGCCAAGCTAGTGAGTCTCCTCATCTTGCAAAGAAACTTTACCCCAAGGCTGATACTCTATCACAATTAATGTTCAAGAAGAATCCATGTGAAGGGTTCTAGCTTTTCAAAGATTGCCAACACATAGTGTGTCTAGTGCCACATCCTAAACTACATTGCTTTACCCGACTAGGCATGATGGGAAATTATTTTTGGGCATGTTTGTTCTAAATAAGCAGTGAACTAGTCTTACTTGTTCTTTTTCTTTGGTCATATCAGTCTCAAAATTTAAGAATTAAATTTGTGTTGACTAGTGGGTTTCTATCCACATCCTTTATAAAGGATAGGCATGGGTGCATTTTTTGTCTTTCTCACCTACTCTTCATCACAAAGTTCCTGCTAAAATGAATGCATAATCATTATTCTTGAAAAGCTTTCTTAGTTTAGGCCTTCAACAATTAGGCTCTTTGTTCATAACTTTTAAATACTAATTTCTATATATATTTTGAGAAAAAAAGTCTTCATGATCCATAGAAGAGAAACTATGTGAAGGCCAAGAGGTTAACACCGCGTATTACTGTAAGCAGCAAATTATTTTTACTCTGTATTCTGTAGTGGAATGGCTTTAGTTCATGTATAAATGTTTTTAATCATGAGATATAACTGCCCTAATTGCATACGGCAAAAAGGGCAGTAAGTAAGTAATCATGAGATATACATGTACCTCGAAAATGGAGAAAATGTTTTTGTCTTTATAAACATTAACTTTTTTTTAATCCTGTGACTTTTAATTATCTTATGGTGTTGTAAATACTAGTGAACATAAAATGAAATTTATCTTATACAAACTGAAAGATTGCATTACCCAGTAAATTTAGCGGTGTATAATAATTACAGTTTTGTTTATTTCGTTCTTTTTCTAAGGAGATCATTCAAAGTTCAGTTTTTATAGAAATCTCCTTTAGTGTTTCCTCTCTTTTTTTTTTAAGTTAATGTTTGAAAAAACAAAAGGAAAAAGACATTCTTTTATATTTCCTGAAGCTGTGTCAAATTTTTTTATGTTAATTCTGTCCTGACCATGTGCACCATCTTAGCTTAGGACAGAAGAATCAACGCAAGTCAAGTTTCGTGGTTCAGAATATTAGCAGAAAATAAGCTCCATTTCATATTTTTATTCATTGTTTTTTTTTCGGCCAACATGTGAAGGTAAACTATGGAAATCTTATGTGCCGTGTATGATCTGGCAAGTCGCAGATAATGATAGGGAAAAGGCAGCCAGTTTTAGTGAACTCCTCACATCCTAATTATTCAAGAGAAATACAAATAGCTATTAACTAGGACAGGTTTAAAAAATAGTGGTGTTGGCAAGAGGTTTGATTTTGCACCAAGCAGTTTTCCATTTCTTCAACACTGCATAATGAACTTGTTTCTCACAATAGACATAGGCTGTAATTAGTGTAAAGTGCTTTAGCTATGGTGTTTAAAATGTCTTTATGTTGGATATTTTTGTACAATTGACTTTTTTTATTGATTATAGGGACAACGTATACTTAATTTCTATCATTCCAAACTATTTTCTCATCAGATGTCATCTTCTTTATTTATTCTCATGTAACAAGGATGGGTTGGTAGGTTAGATCCTGCAAAATATCAAGGTGGTTAGCCTGCTAGGATTGCAACTGATGCATAATGAACAGAAATGCAAATGCAACTTATAGGCAATGACAGAGTGCAAATTACAATATCATTGTGACTTTTACAGTCGAGAAAACTATTCGGCTCTTGCCAAGCCTTGTGATATGGCTGATTAGATGAGCTCTGACCCAACCACCACATTACCCATACTAGCATTCTAAACCTTGTACATACATATGAAAAGCCTGACCCTCTACAGACTGAGTTATCTCAAAATCTGGCATAAATGAGGGGGGGGGGGGGGACGGGGAGAATTACCTTGCCTGATGTTGTGATAATCATAAGTTATGAAAGTCTCTCACTTAAAGCTAAAGCTGGCAATGCAGCTTGTCAGATTAAATAATGATGTTGCATCAAGAGAAAAAAAAAAAGAACGTTTCAATTTAGTTTATTTTTGCGGAAATATTTTTGTGAAAAAAAGCAATAATTTTTTCTCTTTTTGCATAATAACAATAAATTTCAAGAAAACCTGTGTTGTAAGTATGATATGAAGATAAAGTTTAACAGTTTTGTTATATCCAGCTCAATAGCTGGTATATCAAGATTTTTGTGAGGTAATTTTGAACAACTGCAGAGAAATATTTTCTGTAAAATAATTGAGCAGCGTAATTATGTCAACACAAGAAAGCTAGAATAACTGGAGGTAACAAAGAAAAGGCTTTTTTTTCATTATACAGAACAATTTTTTCCCAATTTCTCTTCTGTATACATGTACGTGTACTGTAAGTGAAGAGTGTTGATCATCCAAGATGTGTTCAATGCAAGGTTTTATAACAATGTGATGTAATTTATATCTGTATCTCAATTCCAAATTCACTTTGCTATTATATTTATAAATGTACATCTTTCCCATTACTTACAACTATGCTGTTCACATGACAAAATGTTATTAAATGAAACGTTTCTACTATGTCTTTGTTTTTCTTTTCTTTTCTATTAGTCTACAGTATCACATTGCATTATCAGGTCGGAACTAAATTGACAAGGGCAACTCAATAGTGCATGGATTGGAAATTTATCAAGTGAAGTTATAAAAAAAAAAGTTATTATTAAATTATCAATAATCTTACATTGCCATAAGCTTCAAAAGAACCAGTGAGCAAGAGGAAGCCATTCAGATTGATATTCAAATTCAAAAGCTTTATTTCAACTCTTTCTCTAAGGAAGCAAAGGGAAAATTTGACATAAGAATTATTAAGATGTGTGTCTTGGAAAAAAAAAGAGAGATCTGAATGTTAAATTCTTTGATATGAAATTGCAGGCTTAGGTTTGTTCCGGCAGGATGCCAAATGAAAAACCTTATTAAACGTTCTAAAAAAAATGATCCTCTGAAACTGATAAATTCACTTATATTTCCATGCAGAGAACAGAGTATTCTGATGCAGCATCTTAAACTATGAACTCGCTTTGGGTTTCGTGATCTCAAGACTCAAATAGCAGTTTTACACAATTGGGTCAATCAATCAGGTACCCCTGCTCTTTGGTGTAAGCGATCATTAGTTTCCTTTGTTGCTCTCGTTCATGTAACATTCGTCCTTCATTTAGCCACTTTGTTAGTCCATCTAGTATCTTTTCTCCAAGTTTTCCTTCAATCATTTCAGTTCCAGTTTTTCTCCATCATAGGGCCAAAAGAGGTTTCTTGGCGTTCGCGTATTGTATTTGTGAGGGATCTTGTGACAAGTTCTTGTAAAGCTGTTATATGTGATTCCTTTGCAGTCTTTAAAACATGTAGCATTCTTCGTAAGAATCACATTTCTTTTGTAGCTGTTCTGAAATTGACTAGCCCTTACATCTGTGTATCAGGATGGGTTCAATATAGGGCTTTTCTTCTTGTGTGAAGGGAGATATGTTAATTAATTCTACAGATTTCATTCTCTGAAACATTTTTGTTGGCAATATTTTTTATGTAATTTCTGTGTTATTGCGACATATTAAAGTACCCAAGTATTTTAATTGGTCCCTTTGCTTGATTCCATTGATAAAGATGTTGATCGTTGGACACTCATATTTCAAATGACTGCTTATTATAGTTCGAAGAATTTAGATAGCACTTGTACCTTTTCCCTTCATAAAGCCACACTATTCCTCTGCTATTTGTGGTTTGATTTTATTTATGACTTGCATCGTGATGATTCCTAAAAGCATTGAAAATGTAATATGACTCATGTGAATGATCCTTCTGTCTAAGGGTCAAAGCACACCAGAGCGTCATGTAACGGACAGCCCGTAACAGCCAGTCATCACTTGTTTGGACGGTGTACCTCTGTTTGCAATAGCAGACGCAGGCCGTACCCACAAGCCAGCAAGATTCATGCTATATGTTACAGCGGGCAACGTAGTGTGTATTACAGCCCTGCCATAAAACTTGGCCTGTGTCGGCCCGGATGTCATCTTGTATCGTTCCTCGATTCAGAACTTTATATTCAAATATCTAAAAAAACGCCAGGCCAGAAATACTAAAGTCATTACATTTTCCCTTTACTATTACTGAGACTTGTTTTACATAAAAAAATAATTATGAATCTAAGCTTAGTTATTGAAAAACTTGTGAATTCGGACGTGCGTATAACTCACAGTACTCACCGCTGACCTAATCTAGATAAACTATTGGTCAGTAGTGTTCATGTGACGATGGACCTCGAACTTTGATCTCAACATCAAGTGTCGGCTGACCATGTAGGTTGCGTGCGCATACCAGAATTCAAGTGATGACTGGCTGTCAAAGGCTGTCCATTACATGAAGGCCCTGGTATGCTTCGACCCTAATGGTGCAATCTCATCAATTCCAGTCTTTCAGTGCTTCTATAAGTCCCACTGAGGTACTGTCACTTCCTGTTGCTTTGACTGATCTCATCTTTTCTAAGACCAGCAAAATTGCGCTTTAATACATCGTATTCCTTTCTGTGGTCTTCAAAAAGTTCACTTATGTACTCTGCCCATCTACCTAGGATTTTTTCTGTAATGGTGTCATTTTTTTATAGTTTAGGCATCCTGTGGATGAGCAAGTGTTCCTTCCAGAGATTTCTTCATTGATTCTGCACAGTGTCTGCTCAGTACTTCTGTAGTAAAGACTGAAGAAGTTCCCACATGTCATTGGTCCATTCATAGTTGGCTTCATCACATTTTTTTTTTCCGATTTCCTTTTGCACTTTCATTTTTTCCTTTTTACTTCTCTCCTTTTTTCCATGGTTTAAAGAATACCTCAGTCATCCTCTTCTGCTTTGCTTTCCTTTGGACTAATGGTATTCTTTTGATAGCTGCTTTTTTGTCTACTTTGAATCCATTGTTGGTCCACTTCAGCCCTAAGACTTCAAATTTATTTTTTACAGCCACAAAATGTTTTTTATCGAAGTGTTATGTTGGATTTTAATAGAGCCGTGTCGTGTGTTTTTAGTTTTATTTGAGGTTTTGCTGATCAGGCTGTAATGGATCTGGTTTCTGCCTCCATATCCTGGGCTTTTCCATGTTAATTTCCTTCTTGGTGGCTCAATTATGACGAAACATGGCTGGGTTTGAAATAAAGTTGATTCCTATTTATCTCTAAGTAATAATTAGCCAAAATATTCTGAAATCAGTTCCCTTGATTCCAGCATGGCACAAGGGAACTATTATAACTTCTGATCTTGACAGTTATGAACAAAGAAGTACAGAAATGAAATCCAAAATTAATACTTGTGAAATGAACATTCTTTTATTAACAGTAAAGTTTCTTTGTTTGAAGTATCAAATCATAATCATCCATTACTTTTTAAATAATTTTACACATGTTGTAAATTATTTTATATTATGTCTTGCACAGCCAAGATGAGTATCTTAAGTGAAATGAATGCATAATTATATATAAAAGGGCTTTCATTTTTTTATGATTTTACCTCTTCATCAGAACAAAGAATTTATGTAGCTAACTACTACATGTACCTGCTGGTGACAGAGCTTGTCAGAGTGCATTTTTTATTTCACATGAATGACTTATTTAGGCTGCTTGAAACACAAACTGAGCGCATGCATGCGTTTTAGGTTGGACCAGAAGGATATTCCAAACTGTAATAATATGAGCATATGGTAGCGTTACTAAAATACTTTTCTCAAAATCTGTCAAGCACATCATGGACACAGTTATTTACACAATAGTAATTGTACACACAGCCTTAAGTGAACAATTGAGCATCCTCGCTGCAAAATACTGCTATAATCATTTACATTCTTAATCTTAACCCTTTCAATATGCTCAGTAAAATATTTACATCAAGCCTCGACTTCATCTATAATTACTTGCATATGTTTTCCATAGTAGAGCATACACATTGATCCCATGTATATTTCAAAAATTTGGTAACTCTACTGAACCAAGAAAACAGGTAGTTCTGCTCTGTAGCAGTGAAACGTGGGAGTTGAATGGTTACTTTTTTTTTACTTATCTAAATCAGGTCAGGGATGAATAAATTATTCTAGAAAATGATAGGGAATATTTAGTTTTGTAATCTTTTGTATCAATTATATCACTACTATAGATAGGTATGGTAAGGGAAGGGTTCAGAACTGAGACTTACAGCAGTTAAGTCAAGACAAACCAAAAAAAAAATATTTCAAATAATTTTCAAAAATTGTCCATAGCAAGATGATTCATGAAACTACTTTCTCTTACAATCTTTTACATTGATTGCAGCTGTCCAAGATAATAGACAAGTCCACTATGTATGAAAAAAGAAAAAACAACCTAAAACAGAAGGCTAAGTGGTGCTCCAAGTCTGGGGACACCCAATGTTTCCCCACAGGCAATGAATGGGAATACAGTGAAGGTGTATTTACAGAATAAATCTAATGAGTTGAGGCACTTGTCTGAGACAGTCATTGTCAAATGTATGTTGCCTGGGGAGTATAACTTACAAGCCGAGTTAAAATTTGTAAAACAAATCCATGAACAAAACTTTAACATGTAACTGATTTATAAATTAAATCTAAGGGTTTTTTTCCCCTCTGCTGAAAAGGCATAAAAAGAGGAGGCAACAAGACATTATGCTTCAATTCTTGTTTGCAATAATAAGCATGTCCAAATAACAATGCTTAAACCCTTTTATCTGATAATGATCGTGGCATTGTTTTCATTTCAAGTTCTTTGGGCCAATATACTTCTACAGAATAAGATGCCTTTGCCTTTCAGCAAAGCCTAGATTTTTACGACAAAAGTGCCAAATTTTGAGCTGCAATAAGCTGTAAAATTAAGCTGGGCACATACATTTGATGGACATATTATCAGATGTTAAAAGTAACTACCAGTGCCAAATAATAATAATAATAATAATAATAAAAAAATTAAAAAGTCCTCCAGACCTTAACTGCTTTCTCTTGTTTTTATGAATAGAAAATTTAGCACCTGCAATCTTGCAATGGTACATAAACAGTAAACATAAGGAAAGAGCAAAAATATTCAAGTTTTCTAACATTGACATTAGAAATTGCTAGGAACCGCCTCAAAGCACGCTCTTTGCTTGATAATTTCAGGTTATTCATAAGTCTTTGGTTAAGAAAGAAAATTTTCGAAAACAAACCTTAAAGGTGTTGGTAACAAATTTGAAATCTTGCAATGAATTCCCACGTAGGATTTCCATTTATTTATTTTTTTGTCAACGTCTCCTAGTTGTTTCTTCTTCAGTTTTTTTCTTTTTCCTTCCTTGTTCTTGATGTTCATAGGACTTTATAGAAGTAAAAATTTCATTGTAATGAAGATGCATAGTTTACTTTTCACGATTGTAAACACCCATGACAACTAATAAATTACCCTGAGACCAGATCTGGTGGAATTGTGTATATTAGCATCCATCAATTGCTCAAAAAAAAAAACATCTTACAAAACAAGATTCGTCTTTCAAACCCATTTACGCACATTTAAATAAAATGATTCCTTGATTGTATTTGAATTATTTTAACCACAAACATTCCCATATCTGTTTAAATTCATTCATCTTTTCTAGTAAAATTCTTTAAAAGTTCTTACTATGCTGTTTTGAATTATGATAATTATTTTCTCTTATCATGAGATTAAAAAAAAAAAGTCATAAAAAAGTTTCTTAATTAGTATAACAACTCTTTGTAGAAACTTCAGCAATCTTGCTGCTTGGATCTATATACACAAGAGAATATGAAAAGACATAAATATGTTGATATCCTTTGATAATTGTCAGATGTCAAAATGAAAAGAGCAAACAAGACTTGATCATTTGAGGTTAAATTTGAAGTCACTGTACACCAACAAAATATAAGCTAATCTTTAATATTATGTTGGTTACAACGGGCCTTAAGATATTTGGTAGTGTAAGTAGGGCTGCCTTAACTACCCAGAACAATTCTATTCTAAGGTCAACATAAAAGAAAAATAAAATAATACTATGCCCTCTTCATTCAGGTAAACAAGTAAACATTTGAGTTTGAAACAATATGTATGTAAGAGTTAGGTGCTAATATAAGGAAGGGAGGGGGCACTTATCCCCTGACTATTGATAAACATTAGAATGCCATAATTCAAAATACATCTAGCTTCATTGTTTTTTCATTTCTATTCTGAAGTGATAAAAAAAGAAAAAAGCCCGATGGGTTAATATATTGGAATTGGTAACAAATCCATCAAAGCGCATCCAGGTTTGCTCGACTTAAAGCTTACACCTGACTTGAAATCTTGTTCAAGTTACAAGAACAAGTGTCCCTGACACAAATTGTATTGCTCAGAGCATCACTTTTAACCATGCAAAACATTCTGGACATTTCTTACAGCATTGAATGACTAGGGCCAAAGCATCATCACCAAAGAAGACTCAATTTTTTTTTATTTTGTTTCTTTTCGTCATTTTACTATTTTGGAGACTAACAGGAATCTTGAAAATTTTTTTTGGAGGGAGTGGGGAGAGGGGAAGACTAGCAACACTGAAATCATTAATCTTAAGAAAAAAAAAAACCTTACAGTTTCTAAAATATAGTAATGGTAAATAAATGCAGTTTTCATTATTTCAACTCCTGAAGAGACAAATGTCACAGTGCATTTTTTCAGTTGGAGAAAATAAGATATTCTGAGACATACAACTTATAAAATGGTTATATTATCCTCTCCTCCATGAAACAGAGCACTATAAGTATAACGTTAATAATAATAATAATAATAATAATAATAATAATAATAATAATAATAATAATAATAATAATAATAATAAAAAATAATAATAATAAAATTGTTCTGCACATTTAAACTGTAAAATTATACCATATTTTGAACACAGGGCAAAACCAAAGATATGAAAATAAAGCAGCAAAAAAGGGTTAGAAAAAGTATGAATATAAAAGTTGAATAAACCTTGTATGATGGGAACAAACCGTAAAATCACTTTAAACTTGTAAACATTCGGACTAGTTTTCTATGAGCCCTTTCCCTACCCCACCACAGTCACCATGCTTAGTTTGCCGTTACAAAAGGGGAAAAATTTCTTTCAGGTGAAAACAAAAGTTCGAAAAACCTTACTATATGAGCTCAGTATTATCAGAGGGAGGAAAATGTTAGGGTCTTCTTCCTGTAGTTTGTGAAAACTGACACTTTTTGATATTTCATTAACCTCTTATTTCAATAAATTCTCACAGATGTCCAAGATTATTCTACTTTGACACTGCACACTGACATATCACTTGACTTTGAGTTGGAGAGAAAAATCAAAGCAAGCAAATATTGCACTTCGTAGGTTGTAGTCCTCATACAATTCTTGCTGGAGTGACTTTTTTTCTCTCACGCGTTTTAAAACAAAACCTAAACAACTTGAGATAAGACCTCACAGTTTGCAAATCTAGATTGACTTAAGCATTTTTTGGTCACAGCAGAGTCTTTATGTGTATTTTTTTATTATAACAGACTTTATGCAGCCATACTTTTTTCTACTCAAAATGTTTTTTTTACAACTGAGCCTGATAATAATTACTAGTGGCACACACAGAAAAAAAAAAATATATATATATAAACAATGGCCATATTTAAATTGAAGCTTTCTGACATTAAGTTTATCATAATACAAGAAACAACTATAATATGGCTAGATCAGTCAAGGCAATGTGTGAATTAAATTCTTTTAAGAATTATACATAGAAAATTTACCAAGCGTTTATGTGATAGCAACAATAATGATTTTTTTTTATTAATCAATAAAAAATGAATAAATATGTGAAAAGACTTGAAAAAGAGGCAAGAAAGAAATTTGTGATCCTAGTTTTCCAATCTTTAATCCTAATTTGCATGTAAAGGTGAGGCATAGAATAAAATCTGTGTGAAAAGCTGAAGGGTTGGGGGTGAGAGGAACATCACAGAGTCTTGCTGGTAATTTTACTCTTCCAGAATTTACAAATGCATGTATATATATAGGTGAAATATATACATCTACAAAGTGCCCAGAGGTAAAGCTGTAATGATATAGCCCAGAATGTTGACTATCAAGGCACAGTATTGTAAGCAGTGTGGACTGGCGCTACAGGCTCTTGCATAGCTGTTGGCAACAATCAGTTGTAGCTGTGGAAATGGGCCTGTGGATTCAAAACAATAGAAGCCAGGTGAGATTCATATTGATACATGTATCTATTTCAGGCATAAGAGGTAGATCAGTTCAGATATGACTACTTGCTTGGTTTCTGATCCTGCACCTCTCAAGGCTATAAATCTTTAAGGCACATAACTGGTGCATGAACCAGGGAGATGCATCTGCTTATTTTCAGCCCCAGGGAGACTGAACTGCTTATTTTCAGCCCCAGAGGCAACAACTAAGTGCAATATCATTGAACGTCTATACTGCCCTCCAATAGTCCAAAGGCAAACCGACGTATCTACAGATTTTGTGCTTTGCCGAAAAATGCAAAAAAGCTTTTGATGGTCAGTATAAAAAAACTTCAGATGCGTCGATTTGACAAGTAAAAGAACTTAAAGTAGTGATGAAGATACGTCGCTCTGCCATTTACTCAAGCTGGATAATACTTAAAATAGACAGTTTATGCAAACAAATTAGAAAACAAGTTTTTGTCTGATACGTCAGTCTGTCATTGGGGGGCAGTATAGTCACAAAGACTATTAGGCTCTTGTCAAGCCTAAGGATAGGGCTGGTTAGCATCTCTTCAAATACACCATTTGGCTACCACTGGAAACACGAATCAAACTTTCTTTTAGATCTACATAGGCCTCTCGATTTTTTTTATCTAGCATCAGAGGTACCTACCCCAACCTATGCCTTTAAGGGAAGCCACCCACCAAAATCAGAGACAAAGCGAGACGAAGCGAATTTTAAAAAAAAAGACAGTTTTTGCTAATTTCACTGATAAAAACAGCCATACACCTGTTGGAAACAAATAAGGAAAGACTTAAGTATAAGAGGAATAATACCAAGGATGAGAATAATAAAAAATGAAAAGCACAATGCTATCCTTTGAATTTTGCGCGATATATTATTGTCTTGGAAGGAAGAACAAGCTTGTTTTGCTTTCAGAGACTTTTAAATAGTGAACAATAAAACTCTGAATCAAAAAGTATAACATGTAAAATGTGTTGTTTGGATGCAAAGCTATTTCTTTTGAAACAAAACAAAAGATAGGACAAGAAAAACTGTCTAAGCTTCCCCTCTTCCTTTCCATCCTTCCTTCATCTCTCAATCTCAAAATGATCCTTACATCATTGATGGCCAGCTGCTCTGCCTCGATTGTTTCTCTCCGCCTCCCTGACATAACATCATCTTCATCATCAGATGAATCATCTGCGGATGAAACTCTGTCATCGCCTCCTGCATTCAGCGAATCTACACATTGAATCAGAGAGATGACAAATAAGAACAAAAAGGACACAAAAATTCCCATAGATGTCTCGGATTAGAAATAGAATTAGAAAAATAAACTAGATCAAAATATGAGCCATCCAAGGCAACTCAGGAGCAAGTCTCTCATATTTTAAATAAAGCAGCTGTGAAGATAAGCTAGAGTGTTGATTTGTTGACACAAATTAAAGGAGGGAAAAAGTCTGAGCTTTACAGACATAATTATCTCACATACAGTTCTAGTTTTTGTTGAATTTTTATTTTTTTTTTATTATTTTACAGTTTTACCTTTTTAAGCTTTTGTCTACTTTTGACACAGGCAATTTCAGCCACTTTTAGTATAATTATTGCAGGCTTATTTAATTTCAACATTTTACCTTATTTAACGTATGTAGATTTCAATAAACTAAACAGTTGTTAGATGAAGATAATCATTTAATTGTAGGCAAATATTGAAGGGAAAATTGTTGCCTTTTTCCCCTTAATAAAAGGACAATGATTACCTCACAATGATTATTGCATAGGAAACCTTTAAAAGGAAAGATGCAAGGAGGATAATAACAATTAAAAATATTAAATTTAAATTATTAAACTTAAATTCCAGCAATGGCAGATACTTAGAAGGAATAATTTTAATGAGGAAAGAAAAAGGAGTTTGTAACAGCTGCAAACTTTGGCCTCTATTTTCTTACATTTTCTGGTGACATTGTTCTGGGACGCTTCTCTGGACAGCTTTTGGTAGCAGGTAAGGCAGACTCGGATTGGTTTTGTGCTCTGCTCTGGGAGGAGCCAGCGCTTGTTGGTACAGCTGTTGCATGCGACGATACCGCAGCTACGACAGTGATGCTGATGGGAACATGAATATTAAAGAAATTAATATCAGAGACTATCTGGAGAAGACAAGTGTGTTAAAGATGTTTAGAAATTTTCAGGCCCATTAAAATTGAGAAATAACTTCAAGAAAAACCTTTGCTTGCAGCAGTCTAAAAAAATGTAATTCTTTTTTTTTTTTTCAGATGAAGCATACACTACCATAAAACATTCTCAATACCACTATGCAAGACATACTAGACAAGGGGAAAGGAAGAGAGGAACATTCCAGAACTTCTGGACAGGGAATTCTGAAATATGAATGAACTAACCATTCCACAGCTATTTAGATCATTTTGACAATGAAACCCACAAAAATGCCAAATGCCATTATTATTACTTTCATATTTTTCTTATTTTTAATGCTTGGAGATATTGTTCATCATTACAAAATTATACCTCCCTTTAAATTTCTGTGAAATTGAATTATTACTATATATAACATTTTTTGAGCGTGTGGGAAAAAAAACAATCTTTTTGGAGCTGACTAAGAAAAAGTTTTGGGGCATTCAGTGAATCAGAAATATTAATGCGACGAAAAGGAGAAAAGGAACAGACTTAAATGTACATTGTATTGCACTCCTTTGTAAGATATTGAAGTATTAAACAACATAATGCATAGACTTACCCTTCTGTTGACCATGGAGAATTCAGACTTTGAGCAGTGCATGCAGTTTTTGGCCTCGCTGTCAGGAACCCATACAGGGGAATCAGTACTGCAGCTGCGGCTGACCCCTCCTGAACAGCAAATATGTAAAATGTAAGTAACATTGGTCCACATAAATTAAGCAAACTACCTCTTTCACCAAAACCCCCCCTCCAGTGTAAAAAAAAAGATAAAAATCGAAAAAAAACAACAACCAAAAAACAACATTTATTAGTGATATCAACGGATATAAAACAGGAACCAGACCATTCAATATTTGAGCTGAAGGATCTATTAAAAACAAACATGATCCTCTTTTCCTTTAATAAATTGGTCCAAACTCAAAGAAGTGCTATTATGTAAACCTTGTACAAACATCACATCAAATTTGAATCTATCTTTTTCTTCACTACCATCACTTTTGTTAGCCGCCTTAGGTAACTGTGTTGACATCCATCCCATAGAATTTTGCAATAATACGATCAATGTCTCAGTCTAGAGAGCCAGTAGGCCGCACCAAATGACAAATCGCTTTTAGTAGTGACATGGAAACTCTCAGCTATCTACAGCTGCTTACATTTTTAACAATCATGCTTAAATCCCTTGAACTTAGATAATGAGAAGTACAATTCTGCTTATTTTGTGACCAGGTGTTCTACTCCCACACTCTTTTTTAAGCTAAGAGGGTGAAACCAAGTAACTTGTTCAATAATCAACACACAGAATCCTAAAAAAACATCTTGCCTGAAATGGCTGTTTCATTTTCTTTTTTTTTTTTGATGATACATAAAAGAAGTATGCAACTACTATTGTGCTCATTCCATTCTAAAAACATTTTTCTTTAAATCTGGTAATAAAGGATCCTCCTTGTACAGGTTAAACTGCTCCATATGGGAGTTAAAATATAAGGTCAAAGTCTATTTTGTTCATTTTATAAAACTCACTCTGAGTGAGGAGGTCCTCCACACACTTCCTTATGTGAGCCATCCATTCTTTCTTCTCTGTTGCTGTGGCAGCATAAACCACAAATGATTTCTTTGGATTGATAATTTTCCAGCCATTTCGAAGATCTATTAAAAGTTTTTTAAAAATATTGAAACAAACGTTATCACTTCAGGGTGCTTTTTGGGGTATCCTATATGGTACAGCACAAGAGAGAAACTATATTATTTTTTTTTAATGCTGCTGATATCTCAAACCTAGACAGGGAGAGAGAGAGAGAGAGAGAGAGAGAGAGAGAGAGAGAGAGAGAGAGAGAGAGAGAGAGAGAGAGAGAGAGAGAGAGAGAGAGAGAGAGAGAGAGAGAGAGAGAGAGAGAGAGAGAGAGAGAGTGAGTGAGTGAGAGAGAGAGAGAGAGAGAGAGAGAGAGAGAGTGAGTGAGAGAGAGAGAGAGTGAGTGAGTGAGAGAGAGAGAGAGAGAGAGAGTGAGTGAGAGAGAGAGAGAGAGAGAGAGAGAGAGAGAGAGAGAGAGAGAGAGAGTGAGTGAGTGAGAGAGAGAGAGAAAAAATTATTTAATGTAATTGATTGATTGATTGATAAAGCTTGTTAAAACGATCTTGGGCCTTTTTTATGCAATATGGTATGTTAGAGCTGAATATCAGGTAAGGTTAACTAATGGCAAGGGTCTCAAACCCCAGAGTAACTGACTCAACAAACAAAGACATTGAAAAAAAAAGACGCTGCATTTTGATTTTGCTCCAAGAAGATCAAAAAGGTTTTTGCTATCTGCAAAATCTGAAAAAAAGTTCATCCTTTTTTTGTTTGATGAGTAAATGCATTAAACTAAACATTTGAACAGGACAGGACATCTGTAATCCTTAGACTTAGTTTGAAAATGGCAAAAAAAATAATTTACAGGCTGTCATGGATTTTTTAAGTTTCATATAATTATTTCAGAAGATCTCAATTCGATTAGTTTTTCTCTATGTGTCCTTTCTCAGCTGTTCCTTAAAAAGGACAATGGATGATCTGACCCAAAATTTTTTGATTAGTTATTTGCTTTTTCATTCAGCAGCTGTGGTCCTGAATGATATATCCTCTAATTCACAAAAATTGTAATTTGTACTCACTTCCGTCATCATTTACGTTCTCTAGCTTGACATCTTCCAAGGCTAAAATCTGTTGTTTGTTGTACTGTAACAACAAAAAATAGGCCAAAATTCAAAACAAATTCAAAAGGCTCAATATTGCAAATTTAAAGCTGGATAAGAGTTTAAGATCAAGAGACTTATTTAGAATTAGAGGTAAATTACTCCATAAAATATGACACAAATGGATAAGGAACTTGATTTTACCAAATTCAATGTAAAACTTATAGCAGTTGGAAAGATAGTTATTTTTAAAAGTACCTTTCTGGTCATTGCAATGAGATAAACAGCTGAAAAAGATTGAATCACATGGACAATACTATATTGGTGTTGCAGAATCCTTATCAGATTGCTATTGAGTCATTGAAATGCTGTAAAATATTCTTTTAACTTACCATCTCTAATGTTTTCTGTAACATGCATCCCAAAAAATTGATATATTACCTTCTTTTTATGAATTATGATATTTCCATACACTAAGGCATCGTTGAACAAGAAAAACTGTCGAGGTTTTGGTCTTTTGCGACATATTTTTGTTAACACACCTTCTCCAACTAAAACTCGGCCTGGGATGCCTAAGGGCTGAAAATAACAAAAAAGGTAAACGTTATACAATGTTATCTCTGAACAAGACAAGACCATAAATTACTCATCCTATTGAATACTTGATATTTATAATGCATTGTACGCATCATTGTACTATACCATTATACCATTACAAGTATCTTTACTTTCCGAGAGCACCTAAATTATTGTGCTGAGGCACTTTCAAAAATGACTTGAGTTCGTAGGTCTATCGGTGAAGCTTGATGCATCAGTCAGCACCATCAAACAGTTTAGTGACTTGGCGGCTCAATGACAAGAACTCAAAAAGGGAATGGAATGTTATTTATTTTTACATGTGCCAAACAGTTCACACCATTATTAAACTGACTGGGTCCCTTGTTTTGCAGCATATTTTAGGTATCACGCTAAGGGTTTGTTCTACTGAGGCCAAGCTTGTGTTGACAGGCTGCGTGCCAGAGTCAACACTGATTGTCTTTGAAGCTAGAATGAGCCAATTTAAAAAGAAAGTTTTATGCCTAGCATCCTTAATATCATGGGTGAAAATTAAAGATAATTAAGATTCCAATATTATCTATTAGATTAGTTTGGATATCACCCAGATACTAGATTGGTTTAGATAACGTCCTTTTTGTATGCATCTATGACTAAAATGGCACTTTATTCTTTGCTCTTTCTTTGATTATTTTCTCTCAATGCATCTGTATTATCATAACACAGTGTACAACGCACAGCAACATATTGCTTCAACATCATTTAATATCATGTATTGTTATTATATTTTTTAAATGCTAACATTCATAAATCAGCTATTGCCACTGCTTAAAAGATTTTGCTATAATATTGAACTTTCAATTTTTCCATATATGCATGTCTCCATTTTTAAACCTGCAGATTGTAGACAAACAATATTTTTTATTTCGATTGCAAACAAGTTTCTGCACCTAAAGTCAAATGTGGGTCCTTAACAAATAGAACAACTTCCTCGAGCATTTTTTGCATTAAAGGTGGCAAGAGTAGAGCTATCAATAAAACAGATTTGCACCAGTTTAAGGCTCAAGTTTGCCAATTATGTCTCCATCAATAAATTAAAAAGAGGGACATCACAATGATGTGTATGAATGCATATGTACATGTGTGTTCCTTATATACTGAGATTTTTAATGGCCTTGTCATCATGATCTAGATCTAGTCCATAGCGCGAACAAACAGTTCCGTTTGACTTTATATAATACATCTTGGATAGGCAGAAGTTCTCGACTGTTTAGGCTAGTTCTATTTTTTGATACATCAAGTTTCGAGCAGTCCCCAAATGTTATTTCTAGAAGTTTTGCTTATCATCCAGCAAAAAAAAATAGTCTGCTCATCACAGCCCTTCTAAATTATTACATAATCAGGCTGTTGTAAGATCTACAAGTATCATACATGAGGAGAAACTTATGCATATATCATTAACTGTCTCATAATTATGGTGGGTGATGTTGAGAAACTTATAACCAATTTTAATTTGATTACGGTCTTTAATTTATATCATAAACTCTTTGGTGATGGAGGAATTATTATTTATGAAGATCAACAATGAGAAGCTTTGCCACAGTTATTTATCTTCATTGGTAAACTAAGTGTGTACCATAATGCTATGCTTATTTAATGCAAGTCAAAATATTAAGTAACAAAAAATACACCTCTGAAAGAAGCATGAAAATAAAAAATTAAAAAAAAAAAAAAATGTTAAGTTTTTCCAACTCACCTGGCCTGATGAACCAAAACATTGTTCAACATTGTGTACTCTTCGGGCATTCGCCTCTGAGTTAACTTGAAAAAAGAAAAAAAAAAACGAAACTGATAACACAGAAATGTTTCACTATATCAGTCTTTAAAATCAAAGTTAAATAAATGACGGGCTTTGCTCATTCAAGCTCATCTAGAATCAGATAAACTGTTTCTCTAGATCAGCAGTTTTTAATTTCTCATGTTTGACAAAACATTGTTTGTATTTAAGGCATTAATTATGTGCATAGATAAAAATATTAGTAGTGAAAATAGAGGGAGTAATTTTTTTTCTAACTTAAACGAGGGTGACAAATCTTAAAACACTAGACTTTCATATTTATACATACTGTTCTCATTTTATTTTCTTACTTGAGCCTGCATCCATAGTAACAGCTCAAAATTCTTAAGTCTCTTTCAGTCTTACAAAAAGACAGAGCAACATTTATCCTCGAAAGGTAAATTATGAGGGCCTTATTCCTTGCTTATTCTACAATAGGGTGGAGTTGTTTTTTTTTTGAAGGTACAAAGAGGAAAATGCAGAATATTCATTATATTGACTTGTTGCTCTTTTGCAAGTTTTTTTTCTTTTTTTTTTTCAATAACCACATCAGTTTTGTCAGTCAGGCATCACTCCACCAGACAAACTAGACTCTGTTTAGCAGGCAAGAAAAATAATAATAAACCAATCTATTTTTGCTTTATGATGAAGTTTATCTTTAATATATGAATGCAGTGATCTGCTGTAATTTAAGCTTTTCCTCTATTTTAAACATTGAACTATGACACTATTATATGATGTTGTTATAATAATGCTGAGCGAAAAGTTCAAATTACTGTAGTCATATTTTTAAAAACTTTATTGGTTTGACTTGTATTCAGTTACACTTACAGGCTGATACTGATAGTTTCTTTAACACTGCTGATCAGAGGCACTATGCTAGAGGATCACTTAGTTGCGCAGCTGGGCCCTATGGTTACATTGGTGTTAAACACGCTTGAATAGAAAAGGCGGCAGCCCCTCGTGGTAGCATCTCTATCGGCATTAAGTCCACTTCTTGCGCTCTTTTTTACAATTTGTTGCTCGTAACCAATTTTATTTTTGTTTTTAAAGGGTATTTTTTGGTATCAATAAAGACTTGTTTTCTTCTAAAAAAAAACCTGATGTTTTTTCTTTTCTTCTACAAGTATTTGTTTTCATTCTATGAGTTTGTTTCATCATGCACTTCACCTTCGGTCCATGTAGGGGATAATTTAGTTTTTGTAATAAAAAAAAAATTAATTAAAATTAATCGGAACGATCAATTTGCCTGAAACTTCACCCATGTTATCATCAAGTAGTGGTAGTATCATTTCTGCAAAGACAAATTGGTTTAATGGTTTTTCTTATTTGGAAGCCTCATTTAAAGTATACCACATTCTGACTATCAAATATAAAATTCATCTCAAATTTGAAAAAGCATTCAATTTCTTTGTAAAGAATTTCCAAAAATAATATACAAGCACATTTTTTAAATTTTTCTTTCTTTATAGATAATGGGACACATCATTCTCATATCTAATGTTTAAATAGACTGTGCCGATTTGCAAAGGTGCAGAAGACAAACTAGGCAGTGTATGTATCAGTCAGGACTTGTCTAAAACTCTCCAAAACTATCCACTTTCCACCATTACCACAGACTGCTGAGGGTGACAAACTGCAAACAATACAAACACAGAAGATAAGTGTATATGATTAATGAATTAACTCACTGGTCTTGCTTCCCGTGAAAATAACTTGAAATAGAAAAACTGGGGTGGCATTGGGCAAAAGATTTTAGTACAGAGTGGGACAAAAGATTTTAGTAAAGAGTGGGACAAAAGAAAGCATAGTAAGAGGCACAAAACTCGTTCTTGCCTTGAGATAGGCTTTTGAGCTAAATAAGAAGGGTAAAATTAGGGGCTTGTATCCTGAGCGAACAAAAACTGGGAAACTTTATGTATGGGAAGTAAGAGCAAATGTTATAGAAGAGACATACAATAAAGACGGCTTCTGAGGCAGGAACAACTTTGAAAGAAGAACCTGTCTTTCTGGTTCTTCATCTCAATAAGTTTATATTAGATGTCCTTGAAACACATGAAAAAGAGGGATAGTTATCATGGCAGTACAATGGTGGAATTCCCGAAGATTATGTGTGAAATGGAGTGGGGAGATCATTGAGCACAGGTTAGATTTCTATGATTTGGAATTTAAATGGATATCTTTAAAGTTTCTTTATTAAAACATCCAGATGAAAATGTTTTTGAAAGTGCTACTGATCTGTGCGAGCTTATGAAAGTTTTGAAAAAAATTACTGTTCCGATTTTTTAATTAATTTTTTTTGGAAGACCCTAATTAACTACAGTCTCAAGATATAAAGAGACATGTACTTACTCATAGAAAACGAGCATGTGAACATACATATATATATCAAGTTTATATACCTATTCAGCTAATATTTTTATCTTTCATAAAAATCAAGTTTTAAAGTTCTTGAGCTTAAAACAATTTCATTGTTATTGTTTTAATTGAGATACCTCTTAAGTTATATTCGAAGTTGC
Organism: Elysia crispata; assembly: GCA_033675545.1. Classification (NCBI taxonomy): domain Eukaryota; kingdom Metazoa; phylum Mollusca; class Gastropoda; family Plakobranchidae; genus Elysia; species Elysia crispata. Next base: position 89,490 of record JAWDGP010000312.1, read on the forward strand.
ATTGTTCTACGGTCGTTCCGTTAGGATGACCTCAGTGCCCGGGTCATGAACTTGTAACTTCGATATGACTAGCGCAGAACTAAGTGATACACTAGCAAACAGCTGTGTTAATGACTTAGATCTTCAATTGAGATCGTGACCAAAAGAAGTTTCTTTCTGATTTTAATTTTAAACAGATTCAAAATAAACATCCTGTAGCTTTCTCAAGAAAACATTGACATAGCTTCTCTAGATCACCAAACTTCTCTTTATAAAATTACCACTTTTAAAAGTCAAAGTATAGTACCAGAAAATAAACTACAATTTAGGTTTTTACTTTAAGCAGCCTGGTTTGGTGGAAAAGCACTGTTTTGTTTCTTTTTGCGGGGGAGTTAGATCTAGATTATGAGCATATGACATCAAGAAAGTCTAAAAACTCTAACAAGGTGACTTCTAAAGGCTAGTTCTTTTTCACCTATTCATCAACCGATATGCATTGTCTACAGACCTGAAGTGATATTTTCCTAAAGGCCATGGTAGGCAACTTTTAATATAGGTTAAATCTGTGACAAATTGATAATTGAAAATATATTAGCCGGTACAGTTTAGAAATGTTAGTGGTGTAAATAGTTTGTTGAGGGAGGTAGTTAGTTTTACTGTCAACCCACATAGTGCAACACTACAGCTTTTGGGACGGATGCTGGCTATTGATCAACAAAACTGTGTCACCATGTCTCAAGGTGAGGGGATATTTGGCTGTTAACTCTAGATCTAGTCACTCTTGGAAAGTTGGAGTATCTGCCGTGTGGAAAGGATATAAAGCATTCTACACCCTTCTTAACCGGCCAAAAGCGACAGTAGGACAGTAGTTCATATACGTTTTTGGAACGTGTTCACAGGGCGGCAATTGTATATCTACAACTTGCACAATTACCCGCGGGAAGGTGACAGTAATATATATATATATATATATATATATATATATATATATATATATATATGTAACACTGCGTATACATGTATCTTATTTTTCAAAATTCTTTAGACCTCTCCTGTGCGGCTGTATCTTTTGATTTTTCCTGAATCTGCAAAATTATGAAGAAGTAAACTATGCTTGTGCATTTTTTGGCCACTGGCGTGCAGTTGCAGATTATCACTATAATTTACATCTCTTTTCTTGAGAGAAAATCACTTAGTGGTCTAAAACGAAACCTTCAGTATTAATCTGATGTGATTTTGCAATAAAATCCGATAATTTTGCACTTTATTTGAATTTCTAGCTTCACGGAGAGCGGATTTATGAATTAAAGGTAAATTATATAAACTATGATTTGTTGATCATCAGCATTAGTTATGGCTCTCTTCTATCAAAAATATTCCCGGCTCTCTTGTCATGCTACCAGAATGATTGAATTCATGTGATATTGCCATAATAGGCAATAATTTTGCAGTTTATTTAAAGTTCCTAGCTTTAATGTAAGTGAAGTAATGAACAAGTAAACATTATTCACTTCAAGATCTAAGTTACTTTTTCCATGGGCTGAGTCAGGGGCGTGGCACTTGGCCCGTCAGTTGAAACAATAATTTAAACAGACGAATCAGGGCATCAGTGAAATAAGATATAAGCCTCAGACCATTGGCTTATAAATTTACTTTTTGTGAAGTGATACGCTCAGTTGGGCCTCCCTGTATGAGCATGTTATATCTTCTCAAGAAATAAACATAATAAACCCACTCGAGGGAGGGGCCAAAAACATGACAACCGGTACATGGTGTTCATTTGAGATTTGAAACGAATGATGCTACAGTCTATTTCAAATTCAATCTCTAGAGTCTTTGAAGTCATATACTGAGGTTGAGATGCATCAGCTTCCCAGCATGAGGTGGAACCTTGGTTTGTTACAGGGCTCTGTAGTTTAGAACCCACGTATCAGCGTGAGAATTTTAGATTTTTAATCGATGATGTAAAAAATCCAAGCCTATTTTATAATTGTTTGCAGACAATTCTATTTTGTTTCTAAATATACTATCACTAAAACCAAATAATGAAGATATCAAACAATAATGCAATTTTTTGGCTAGTGTGTCTGCTTTCTAAATTTCTCCCTCACCCCCTCCCCTTACAAAAAAGGGGGAATGGGTGAACTTGAGGGGTATTTGCCTGAATTGGTTTTCGAGTATGTGTGAAAACAAGGATATTAGTAGTGAATTTGTTCCTGTGATGCTTGTTGGTTCCCTTACGTTTGTATTAGATGAAAGACGCTCGTGAAATTGACTGGGCTGTCCTGATAGGTTCAAGAGCTTTGTTTTGTGGATCATGATTGGCGCAAAAAATGCACATGGTAATTGGATCAGTCATCGTACAAAGCTTGAAATACACATTACTAGCAAACTAGGGGAACAGGTGATTATCTTTATCCATAAAAATTGTCTTGTTATTTTTCTTCTTGACACGATTTTGTGCGTCAATTACCCTTTAATTCTTATTATACAGTCGAGTCCGCTTATTTCGAAGTCATTCGGATAAAAAAAAAGGACTTCGAATTATCAGAATACATAGAGGAAGAGAGTTTAAAAAATGATGACAGATAAGGAATGTTCGTACAAATGAGCTGGGGGGTGGGGTGGGCCTAACCCCTTTCTTTCTTGTAGCTTTATTGCAGACTCTTGCCTGTAATGTAGGTGGGCACACAAACACACATACACACACCAGAATTACTTGATTTGGGAGCATAGAACTACATGTACTTTGTTTTACAAGCCTGGAAAAGTGCTTTCACAGTGTCAGAATAAAAAAATTACGCCAAAATCGCTTCGAATTAAGCGGATCCTTATTTCAAAATTCGGACTTACCAATGTTTTTTAATAAAGCTTAAATAGAGAAATATTCGGTAAAATTAAACGACTTCGAAATATCTAAGAATTCAAACTATCCGGATTCGAATTATTTGGACTCAACTGTATGTCCTAGATGAAACAAAAAAGTTTTTAAAAAATAACACGAGCACAAAGATTAAACAGTAAAGTTTCAGAAAATGTATACTTTTATAGGTATCTAAAAACATAAGAGCGTAAAAACAGTGTATCAACTCCTAGATATTTGATTTTCACACGACTGGACCTGTTAGTGCACTCTTGCAACTGTTACTGGTTCCTTGCCCTGGCAAATCAATTAGCGCTTTACCTGGGTTAATCTTACTCTAAAGGCACCACAGATTAAGGAACGGGAAGATACATAGACCCTAAGAAATGTTCTGAGTAATTTCTTAATTTTCCGGTGCTGCCATTACTGTTTGGGTCAAAGAAGGTGGAAACTGTATTTATCCTATGTTGTAAACAATGGTGTTCCGTTAGAATATAGTCTAAAAAAGTTTCCTAAAAACTGATAATCATTCATTTTCAAAATAAGTGCACATTTTTTAAAGTTAGCAGAAATTTTTTAAATGCGTTACTGTCTACAAGGTTAAAATAAATCAGAAATGAGATCATCGTTGTTGTGTGTGTATGTTGATGCTTGCTAGTTTTATTTTGTTCAGATTTTTCTTGTTTCGAAAACTTTTTGAGGTACCGAATATTTTCTTTCCCTTATATCTTACAGTTGAAGCTTTATATTTCTTTTTCGTGCCTTATAAGTTAAAAATAGGTTTGGAGTCAAATTATATAAACACAATTCAATTGGTAAAATATTACATGCTTTAAATGTTTAAAAAAATGTGAGGGTTTGTCTGCCCTTTATGCCTTTAAAATTTCAATATATTCAAAATTAGATAATTGATCTGTCACAGGCTACATGTAGATCTACGATATCGTGCCACTAATAAATTGGATAGGCTAGGCATTGATTAAACTAGCTTCGCTAAATAATTATTGCTTCACAATATTCAGATTATACTTTGTAAATCGCTAGATCTAGCTCTAGTAATTTCAAGTTTATCGATCAATAGTCACTGCTTCGGGCCTTTTAATCAGACCCACTCGATCTAGATATCTAGCTAGGTCTAGATCTATATGGGAAGAATGACACCAGGTGCATCTTTTTTTTTATTTTCAAGTACTGTATTGTAATTTACAGGGTAAGTTTGTGGATGTCTCATATTACTTAGGCTAAAGTGTTGGGGTTTTTTTAAATGAAAGGTGACAGTTTGAGTAATCTTGTAAGGCCTCAGTCTATAGCGGAAAGGCACTGATTTCAGGCCTTGATTTAGATAAAAAGACATAGTTTCTCCATTTTTGTGAATTGAGAAAACTGTCGACTTAAATCACGGTAGGAAATTAGTCACACAAGTTGTAAATTTTTATATATGGGCCATTAACAATGCTAATGGGGTGTCCCTTTCATGCTTTTTGTCATGGAAAGGAAGTTTTTTTGTGACCAAAGCTAAAATGTCGGACGACCTTAGAGACCGCGAACGGAAAAGACAGAAAATTTTTTTGCTCAGTTGGGACATCTGCGTTTCTCATTAACCTGTGATCTATAGGTACCGCCTCTCCTCTGGAGGAACCTCTGCTGCTGAATTTTTCGATTCTAGATCTAGAAATGATATATATATGTAGATTTATTTTTATAGTCTTCTAAGATCTAATTTCTGAGTGTTATTATCGACTAATATTATTTTATTATGATTATAACACTGGGGTGTTGTCAAGTTTACCTAGCCGATCCACCATCTTGGAGAAATGCGGAAATAACAAAGTTTGTTTTTGATAAGGGAGATCACTGTCGTGACCAAAATCCTAGAAGTGCGTAACTCGCGTAACCTTAGTCACAGTCATAGGCGTTATTATCTTCCTTCGTCTGTTTGAGTGTGTGTGTGTGTGTGTGTGAGAGAGAGAGAGAGAGAGAGAGAGAGAGAGAGAGAGATCGGCAGCTACCTATATATTTTCTTTACCTATTTAAAACTCGTTTGAAAGGGTTATTAGAAAGTTGTGAATTCATTTGAAAAGAGCCAAAAAGCCAAAGGTGCACTGTCAACAATTTATATGGTCATAGATCTAAATCTAAAACAGATCTGTGCACGCATACAAAATATTTTAACGATATCATTAGGTTATCCTCCATACACGTTAATTTAACGACGCATGCAAAACATGTTTTTTCTTAAGGCATATTGGATTTTACAAAATTAGCTTTCTATAATAATTCTAAATAATTTATGCTTGACTAAGAAAAAACAATAAGAAGCAGATTCTGTAACAAAAAATCATTGTTGAACTAATCATTGTTATCAACAGGTTCCTCAGTTCAGCGATGATTCGATACGGTGTTTGGCGTACGGTAACTTCAACATTTTTTTCCCGCTTTTTCCACCTTTTCTTTTTTCTTTTTTTTTTTTTTTTTTTAGTTTCGCTTAGATGAAGGTGGCTGTTGAGTGAGATTTGGGAGGGATGAAAAACAAAAAACAAGTTTCTTTCGTGCACAATAGGTTTCTATTTTGAATTTGATTGAAATGTCAAATAATGAGCTCTTTGTCAACTTAAGAAATGAAACAGCTGCGGGTGAGACAAAAAGCATTTTATTTATTTGAGTATTGAGATGCACCACTCGATTCTATATATATATATATATATATATATATATATATATATATATATATATATATATATATATATATATATATATATATATATATATATATTTTATCACACGCATGCATAGACATTGGTTATAATCTTCCTATCAGCATCACTCGGTGCGTCATAGAATAATATTGAAATTTATTTGCGTATGAGTCTGTATGTCTTTTGATTAGCGGTATGTTTTGCATCTTAAATGACCCAATGCGAAATGCGAAGCAAGGAAGATTTATCACATTTACGAGATCATGCGGCGATATATGCTCTGTTTACTATTGCTTGACAGAGATCAGCTTTAGATGGCGTCTCTGCCTCATTTAAATGTTTCATTTTTGCTCTATCACATAATTATGACGAAACTTCCCAAACATGTACATTAACATTTTATTTTAACTGCTGTTAGTACCGACATAACTTTAGGCCAATAGCTGTCTTGAAATATATGACAATGTTTTCTTGACATTTATTTTTAAACTAACTCTTTTTGTCTATTAATCATATAATAATGATGCTAATGATATTTGTAAAAACAGTAGTAGCAGCAGCAGTAGGAGTATACTACTACTACTACTACTACTACTACTACTACTACTACTACTACTACTACTACTACTACTACTACTACTACTACTCTACTACTACTACTACTACCACTACTACTACTACTACTACTACTACTACTACAACTACTACTACTACTACTACTACTACCACTACTACTACTACTACTACTACTACTACTACTACTACTACTGCTGCTGCTGCTGCTGCTGCTGCTACTACTTTGTAGTAGTAGTAGTAGTAGTTTTTGTTGTTGTTGTTGTTGTTGTTGTTGTTGTTGTAGCAGTAGTTGTGGTGGCAGCAGCAGTGTAATAGCAGTATGCCTAGAAGTGCAAATTAACCTGGCAAAGAGAAGATTGGTAGATAGATCAAGTTGAACATAACCCCAAAGTTCATCGCCATAAAATAACACATGTAATCTTGAAAAACACCCACACTTGGGCCTATTTGGGTCTCCGTACTATGACTGCAGTTCCTTAGGCCATTAAGAATAATGACATGATATATACCTGTACATGTACTCCGTGTGACAGGTAGTCGACAGAACAATATAGCCGTTTTACTGAATATAATCTAAACATAATGGAAGTAAACAAAAATGTACAATGATACATGCATACTGTACTACAAAGTCCAAACCCTATAGATACAGTGAGATTGTGAACAGATTTAAAACGTCATGAAACTAACGTAAAAGGCTGCGTTGTGATGGAATGTTCAAGAATGATCTTAATTATAATACATACATGTATTAAAGCTCTATTACCATGGTAAAATAGTTATGGTAATAACCAATACTAAACGTCATATATAAAAGGATCTATGCTTAATATGGGAGTCCCGAATAACTTTTCAACAGTTCTTTTGTTAGTTTTACTTACCCTACATTTTCCAAAGTATCTTGTTTGAAAATGGCGACTTTCTATAAAATTACGATAGAGCTGTTTTGATAACATCAGATCCAGAACCCGTCATTTTGTTCATCAAATAGGGTATCGAGCTTAAGGCACCATTGTTGTCAATCAATTCTATCGATTGAACTATTTGGCGCCTCCCATTCGTTGCCTCATTCTAAAATAAGATTTCACAACCCTGGTCTATCGATAAAAGCTGTTAACTTAGTGGCGACCAAATTTTACTCAAGTGATTGATGCTAGATCTAAATGTGAGAGCGCATGAAGAATTTCATTTTATTATAAAACCTTGAAATAATCGGGTCATGTAATATATGTGACCTTACTCATTCTCTTTCGATAATCTGAATTTTGCTACCAAAGCAGATATCAATCAATCAGTTGCTCTGTTCTTAGCGTAGGCGATCATGTTTCTCTACGCAAAGCCCGTTTTCCTCCGAGGTCCCATCATTCCAGTTGTCACAAGATGTTCTAGATTCTCTCTTCTCATCTCAAGGCCAAAAAGCTTAAAAAACAAAGGTTGTCGTTTTCGTATTCTATTTATGAATATGACTGATCCTGGTGTGTCAGTTTCGCGTATAATTATTCGTAATCTGTTTCTTTTGGATTTCTTTGCAGTCCACTAGATTCTTAGCATTCTCCGTAGCAACCACGTCACTGTTGTTTCAAAAGCATACTGGATTAAGAAATAAAAAGCTTGCATATTCTTTCCATTCCATTTTCTCAAAGTATGGATGCGATTACTATCTTCAAAAGATTTTGACCGTAGGCTAATGAAAACAAAACAAAACAAAACAACACACACAACACATAGGTACACATTTAGAGTGCTACTTTCTGTTCTCGGTTTACTGAACACACCCCCAGCATTTCGCAGCTGAATCTTTTTTTGCGGTTTTGACGTGCGTGTTGGTTTGAATGTACGGTGTAAAGCACAAAGAATACACCGCGTTTATTGCAAGTGTTTGCCTGGAATGGATGGCGATAGCGGCACATTACGTTTGTTCGCGCCAGATTTGTAAACATTATTCTTTAATATTTCTAAATTTTGATGTGACAAATAAACACCATGCCACTTCTTGGTAAAAAGGTGTTTAGTACGACACCAATGTCACCTCAAAACGGGACTACAGACGCCCCGTATTTAATTCCTCACACGAAAGAGAGATTCGAATCGAAATCGTATCCTTTTGTTTTCTCAGAGTAAGCAAAAGTTTTCACACTTGGCAGCTAAAGCCGGATTTCTAGTTTGGATAGATCTAGAATCTAAGTCGAACTCTCATAACAATAAATTCTATCTCATCTCAGAAGAAAATTCTGAACCATAGGCCTACATGTTCGATATCAATTACATGCACAGCCTTAATTTGCCCTCACTCTAGGGAATAAACTCGCATTTTAATTAGATTTAGATTAATTAATTTGTCAACGATCATTTTGGATCTATAGAGTTCATTAGGCCTTTTCAAACCAAATCCATAAACCATTGTTTTTAGAGAAAGTCTTACATCCATATCTTTAGATCCATTTAGAGTGGGCCTGTAATTGTAAATGAGAATTGTGGAAATTTTTTCTGCTAGATCTGGACCAGAAACATACGATTTGAAGCCTCTTAAAGTGAATTGGACTGATATCTGCAAATTTACAAAACGTAAACCCTTTAGCGTCACACTGTATGGTTGTATCATGATTGATTTGATCAAGATTGAGATATAATATAGAAGTAGAACTAGACATGATATAATATATACTGTCACACTGATCCAGTTAGAACTCGATCTGTAAACAATGTGATCTTATACATCAGAATCAAAATATGTGAGACGATAAGTCATCGATGATCATGTTTTTTGATTGGACTGGAAATCTGTTTAAAAGACCTTTTAGAACCAACCTTTGTCATCTCAATTGGAAAATCTTATTAAGTTAAAATTGATATCTAGATTAATACAACTTGGGGATCCTGTTGAAGAATTTCCATTCAAGTCTATAGTGCAATTTCAGAAATAATGAAGCACCTTATGCTGATTTTTGGTTATTTTTCTGTCAATAGTCGGTGAACATCTCATTATTTTTTTAATGAATCTGAATTCTATCAGCTCTTGCTAGTTCAATCAATGATAATTTTTGTCCTACTATAATACGATTCTATAAAAATAATTTTTAAAATGTTTTGGGAAATAGCTTCACAAAGAGCCTGACCTACTGTGTGATATTGTCATGTTCATGAATGATGCTCTTGGGTGTGCTACCCTCAAACTTTCCATTTTTTTTTCCTGAACAAAATTATTTGCAATGAAAAAAGAAACAATTATAAAGAGGAATAAGGCTGAGGTTAGATGTGTCGATACAAGTGCTCATAAGTTTTCAAAATTGGTTACACAATATTGAATATGCCTACAGGGCTTTCAGGTACCTGTATGACCAATTATCTATTATAACCAGCGATTGTCTCTTTTAATCTTATATCCATATATTTTCCTGTAGTCTATATATAAAATCTTTTGGCCAGACTAGTAGCCTGAGAGACTTACTTTATGGATGGTAAAGAATATTGGCTGCCTGTTTCAAGTTTTAATGTTGTGAGTTGTGGTTCAGTTTTAATAGTTTCTTGCTTAGTAGGTCTCCAACCTCTTGTGTTGGTATTGTCTTGTTCTATGAGCTGCTATTTTTCAAGAAACAGAATTTTAAAATCTCCTTAATATCAAATTGTTCTGATTAGCCAATTGTTCTGATTATAATGTGAAGCTAGAAGGATAAGTTGAAGCTTCCTTAACTAGTCTTTTCTCCAGTGAATTTGAAAAACGCAAGGACCTGTACAACCAGAGCATCTGGACATGTCGAGCCACAGGACATACTGGGCTGACACATGAGGAGGCTTGCAAATCAGAGAAGATAGTCATGGAACAGCTGAGATCCCAGTTCCCTAAATGCTTTGAAAAAGATGTCTTGGCTCTGGTGCATCACAGTAAGCATCCGTGTAAAGAAAGAAACAAAAAAAAAAATTACAAGCCTGTTTACATTACATGGAGTATTGGATAGTTAGCAATGAAAGCTTTGATTGTGACAAAAATCCTGTCCCTGTTAATTTATAAGATATTTCTTGCTCTTGCTGAAATATTTTCTTATGTAAAATCTCACATTTCATAATTTTTTTATCCTTTCATCTTGACAAGTGAGTAGTAACTCTCTTTGCTTGTTTAGCCTATCTTCTCAATGCTGTTTTAGTACTAACAGGAACTTGTTTTTACACATAAAAAGCACAAGACCAAAATGGATCTCACTCTATTAGTGTTAATCAGATTATTGAATTTCTTTTTTCTCTTTTTTAAATCATTTTTTTTTTACATTTTCAGCATATAACTTTAAAGTAACACAAAGCAAAATCAATTATGTAGCCGAATAGTACCATAATTTTGAAATGGAATGGTGCAGCAAAGACTTAAAGTCCAAGTCCTTCTGATGGTAAAATGGCTAAATAGACTTATGAGAAAAAATAGTTTGTGCTTGACAATATTTGTGGTGAACTAGGTGAAAGAGTTATAAAAAAAATTTAACATATAAGCATAAAAATTGGTCTTTGCTTGCTTTCAGATACAATAAGTTTAGAAACCATTGTGGACAAGGCATGGTGGAAAATCAATCAACAGTTCCTTGTTGGTGAAAAGGTCAACTTGAAAGTTAAAGTTGCTGATAAACTGTAAGTAAAGACTCAACATAACATGTGATCTTGAGTTATGTGAAAGATTATTCAATGTTATCTAAAGAAATTGAAACAAGAAAATTATATATAATGCTTGACCTCAATGAATTGGAAATTAGAACTTGATTAACAACATTCATGTGAATTTTGTATATTTAATCAGTGCTTGTGCTGGCTTTTTAATTTCACCTACCTCTTTTTGCTTTTCAAATATGTTGTGATTTGACCACCTATTTCATTCTTGTCTTACGAGAAAATGTCTTTTAGAAGTGGAGATTTTCAGTTTTCTGCAGAGCATAATTTTTAGGCTCCATACCTTATATTGTTGTATGGTTATTTATTTTTTCCATTCTTTCCAGACTTCCGGCTAAAATCGTTTCTGTAGATAAATCTACGTATCCTGATGGAAAATCATCCTCTTGCAATTCTCCTTCAAGTGACAAGGAAAATAGTTCAGACGAAAAAAGTAAAGACAAAGACAAAACTCCAAAGAAATGGGTTCCACCAAAAGTGAGCAATTGAATTTATAATTTTTTTATTCTTTTTCTTTTTTTTTATGCATTTCATTTCTGATAGTTATAACAGGATCTCTAGAGCTGAAACATTAAAAAGTTTACCAGTTTGATATACTGCATGAGATTTGATTTATTTTAATCTCTCAGTAAGGACACCCATCTTATTTTTTTTTTTTTGTAAGGTTGAAAAGTGCTTTGCATATTAAAATTCATTGTTTAGAATACTTGATTTTCTGAAATCACCTTCTAATTTTAATTTTGCTCCTTGTCTACTCAATTTTAATATGAATTGGCATTTTCCCATGCGCATCAGTTTTGTTGTCACAAAAAGAAAAAAGAAAAGAAAAGGAAACAAAAATTATAGTTATAATATGAAATCAAACATGATGTTAATACAAATTATTATCCAAGTTGTAGAAATTATTGCCGTACCTGTCACTAGTGTCAAGTTATTTTTTGAAACCTGTCATAAAATTGTTGTCGAACATTCTCCTTTGATCTTTATGGCATTGGGTTTTTTATTTGAGGTAACTTGGAATCTGGGAACATCACTATATAAACAGTTTATTGATCTGTTCAGCCCTATTAATCTTATTAATTATTTTTTTTTATGCTTTTTTCTTATTTTCTCAGTTTTTGCCCTACACCTACAGCATAGAACTTATAAATGAAGCCAAAGTGATTCATTCAGTTCCTGCTGCTGATCTACAGTAAGTTGAAAGGCATTTCATCATGTGGTATTGAATTGATGGATTTATTTTGAATAGAATTGGTCTCCACTAAATTTAGCTTAATGCTGTTCATTTCAATGTTGGCTTGAGTCTCTCTCTGTTTCAGTCGTAGAGCCTTATCTCTAGCAGAGTATTTTTTTATATCCTTTTGTTAAAAATTTTAGCTTATAAATGTCAGGTCATTATGTAATTTTTGCTATGTCTAACAATAACAGTTATTGGAATTAAAGTTCAAGAAGTCAGAACACTAAACATTTAGAGCCTGAAGAGAGGGGTTATATGCAGGCTGAGGACATTCACTGTACATCCTTGAATTCTGTTTTGTTTTGATTAATCCTCAGCAGTAGAGGGCATATGCTGCAAGCTCTATGATTAAATGAAATAAAGCTATAAATTGTATATAGAAAGGACTGGTAATTATGATGAGTTTGTTCCAGTTGAGAGATACCTTGCTTACCCTTTTTTGCTATTGTTGCAGACGTGTAGAGAGGTCTCCCTCAAAGGACCTATTGCGCCTGTTTGTGAGAGTGTCTGCCATTAGGTCCGGCACAGCAGCAACAAGTCCCTGGATCGTCAATGCTGATTTGGTCTCCCAATATAGACTTGTCAGCAAGTTTGCAGACTTCTTCTTTTCACCTATGAAGGTTAGATTTTAAAATTTCGAGGTTCTACTACAAGTAGAGTGTTTCCATGGTTAGGCTTAAAAAATTGTGACCTATCAGTATTTTATTTCAGATGAGCTTTTAAATATCTTTAACAGTGAAAGAGTGGGATGGTTATTATATGAGCAGTGAAGGGAGTTTATTGCATGCCTTCCTACTTCCAGCTTTTTTAAAAAGAACACATTGAAAAAGGCTGCATTTTTAAACCTAAGAGATATGAGATTTTATATATATATTTTAGAAAAATTTAACTTCATGTATTGGCATAACTAAATCTTTATGTTGAAATTCTCTGTTGTTTTATAGGTTGCTGAAGCTATGAAAAAAGCTGAGGAAAATGGCAAGAAAAGAAAAATGTCTAATGGAACACCAGGGACGGCAGCAAAGAAACTGAAGCTCGACAAGTCTGCAAGCAAAGATAAAAAATCCAAGACAGCCCAGAAAAAAAACAAGGATAAGTCCACAGAGAAAAAGAAGAAGGCAAAGGAAAAAAACTTAAACAAGAGCTCAAGTGCAACATCCAAGAGTGCATCCCCTTCAAAGAAATCCTCCAGTGGGAAAAGAAAGTCAACAAATGATTCTGTGGTTATCTCAAGTAGTGACTCTGAAGATGACATATCTCTGGCCAAACTGAAGCCAAGCATGACCCCTGGAAACACTGCCTCAGACTCTGATTCGGACGTCCCGCTGTATCAGCTTGCTGACCAAACAACACCTAAGAAGAAGAAAGCCAATGCTGATTCGAGCGATGAAGATATTCCTCTCAGCAAGATTACTCCTTCCACACCCAAGAGAAAATCATTGGATGGAGCCTCTGGCTCCAAAAAGAAAAGTACACCGTCCAAGAAAAAAGAATTCAAAGAAAGTAACAAAAAAAATGGAGCTAAAGCCAAAAAAGCTGACAAAGATGGGAAGAAAAAGAAAAAGAAACTTTCCCCAAAGAAGAAAGACGGGTTGAAACAGGTGACGCTTTATGATCTTACTAAGAAAGGAAAAATTCAGCATGCTGACCCTTCCCAAATCACACCCCAGAAATTGACCCCGGCAAAAGCTCCAAAGTCTCCTCCCAAGGCACCTGCAACACCAGCCATAGTGCGCAGACTTCTGAACATGAAACAGGAATCTCTCAAGGAGAAGATGCTGTACAACGGTTTATTGAAAAAGGCTGTGGGTGTGTTGTCACCAGCTCAGGTGAAAGCCCTCCCAGACAAGCTTCGCACAGCGCTGGAGCACAAGAAGAATCTTATGGAGGAGAAGGAGAAAATGGCTAAGATGAGCCCAGAGGAACTCGAGGCTTACGTCAAGGAGAAAAAAGCCAAAGCCAAGCAGGCACAGAAGCAACGAATGCTTCAAAAACTGCGTGATCAGAGAAAGCGTTTTGAGGATACAGACCTTCAGTTGACACCTCTCCCCACAGCAAAGCTGGTACCCACTCCAGATGGCTTCCCAAACAGTTTGTTTGGGGAGGTTGCCATGGTTACAGAATTTATTAACTGCTATAGTGGCCTGCTGATGCCTGAATCAGAGTACCCAATCTACACAGATGCTCTGATGAAGGCTCTTGTGGGTGGTGCTTCAGGGTTTACCTATCTGTCTCGAGTTTTAAATGTTTTGTTACAGACATTGCTTCAAGATCAGATTGCTAAGGTAAGAATAATTCATTAGAAAATAAAGCATGATAATAAAACAAAAAAAGATATGGTCTTTTGAAATTCAGAGTGAATGATAAAAATTTATGCCCTGTGATTTAACAGTTAGATTTTACATTATCTATTTTTATAAATAAATTGTGAATTCTATTGTTTAGCAGTTTCTATACTCATAAGTGTTAAAAAGTAATGTTTTTTATTAAGAGTAAGATCATGTTCTGTGTGTATTTAATGATGTGAAAATGAAAGATAAGATGTATCTATTTATAATGGCATCAGTTGACAGCCAATTTTGTTGTCATGCCAGGGCTGCGAGGAACTGAGCACTCAGCTATCTGACATTGCCGTCAGTCCTTACACAGCCTCAGAGCTTGTTCGTCTGTGCATTAGGCGGGATGAAGATGATGACGAAGACGGTGTTGATGATAGTGATGTGGTAAATATTCTTTTTTTTTTTATTTTATCAAAGAGAATTAAATTACATCTTTGCTTAATTTATAAGTTTTACTACTCATAAAATTTTTTTTTCTTTATAAATATGTGATGGAAAATTTTGCAAAACAATTCGGAAACCCAATCTTTTTTCTAATCACTGCAATATCATATCATTACACCCATGATGATGGGCAAAATTTTAAGCATTTGCTGAAGTATTTTTTTCCTTAATGAATCAAATCTTATACACGCCATCCAAGTTTGAGGCCAAGTCGGTCAAGTGATTAACAGCTTATTGAAGCAAACATATCTGCTTAGTTCAAACAAATGTACAAATTTTGTTACTCCAAGAAAGTGCTTCACTAGTATGTGTACTTCCATGTTGTTCCTACTCACAGCCGGAGGAATATGTGAAACTTCTCGAGGACTCGGAATTCTTTGAACTTGATGTGGAGAAGAAGCTTAGTGTGCTGAGAGCTTTGTGTCTTCAGGTGCTCGGTACAGACGCTGTGCAAGATTACATGATAGAACAGCAGGGCAAGGCTGGTCAACTCACGTAAGTTCTTTTCCTCAACCTGCGGTCACAAGACATACTCAGAGAGTCTAAACCAAGTAGAAAACATTTTGTCAGTTTATAGTGTTAAATGTGTTATTTTCTTTAGTTCCCAAATGTTCAGTTCACGTTAATGTATTTAACTTTTTGTTAACATGAATTTTTCGTTATGTCATGTACATGCTGATTAAAAAAAATATATATTTTTTTTTAGTAAAGTAGGTGAAGAAAAGATGAAAAAAAATTGTATTTGTGGGTGATAGGATTTTACCTGTTATTATGTTGCAACTATTGTCTTAATTAGTAACATTTATACTTTCAACAGGAAACAAAAAGTTTTAGAAATGAGGGAAATGGCAGCTCAAAAGAAATCTGAAAAACAAAACAATGCTGCTGTGGACAACAAAGACAAATCAGATAAAAAGATAGACAGTGAGGAATCTAAGAAAGTCAAAGATGAAAAACAAGCAAGTGATGAAAGATTAAACAAGGATGGCTCTATGAGTATTCTTTCCTTTTATGGTAAAGAAGCAAAAGACAGTGGAACAGATGACAATGGTGACGAGTCTAAGGACTGGGGGTCAATTGTCAAGAGCAGGAGAATTCTTGCTGCTAAAGCTGCTGAGGAGAAGGAGCGGAGAGAAAGGGAGAGAGCCGCTCAGCGGGAGAGGGAGTTGGAGGTAAAGGTTGTTTTCAAGACCTGACACCTTTGTATAAACAATCTCTCCAATGTATAAATTTGTAATCTCATTGTGCTTTGTAGTATGATTTTTATTTAATCATAGCATTCAGGAATCAACTGATCTATAGTAAGAAATTTAAAGCTCTCCAGAAACAGAAATATTTAGTGGTAGAGTAACTATCTTGAATAAAAAATTCATATATATGTGAAGCAGCACAAGTCTAACGTAGGAATTGTGATTTCATTAAGTCTACGAACTTTTTAAAAAAATATACACCTGATACCAAATTCTTGTTCACTACGTGAGTAATGAGTTTGAAGTCGTAGGTGTACATGAATTGGTATTCAATGATGGTCTGATTTCATATAACAGGAGGAGAGGCAAAAGGAACGACTGAGGAAAAAATCAGATCAGATTCTTGAAGCAATCAACCTGGCAAGGATGGTCTTGAGACAGGAACCAATTGGTACAGACAGGAACCATGATCGATACTGGGTGTTCACCAACACCACACCTGGCTTGTATGTGGAAAAAGGTACATCACAAAGTCTCTTATTCATATTGTCATATTTAAAATAAATCCAATGTGAAAAAAAAATTTTTTTTTAGTACATTAGCCTATAACAAGTTGAAATAATTTTACGAAAATATTGAGGAATTTACTTTAAAAATAATCCTTATCAAAGGCAAACTGTTTTGCTCTGTTGATCATTTGGTTGAGGTGAAAATTTTTCCAAATGAAATGAAGACTTTCAGATTCAGTCTCCACTCATAACAACTGGAAAGCACGAGGGAAAAACATTTTTTAACAGGCACGAGTTTGTTAACGATGTTTTTTTTTTCTTGTCTTAATTTTGTATTTCATTGTGTTTTGTAAGTACAATGATCTTTTTTGTTGTTAAGTGAAAGCAGTTTTTTTCCCTAGTGAATTTCATGCATTGAATAGCTTGGCTTTGATTAAAATCCTTTGATGATTCCACAATCGCCAGGCTGGATGGGAGAGGAGGTCAACTACAAAGTTGCCAGGCCTGAGGGAGTGATAGGGGAACCCATGTCTGAGAGCGAAGACGAAGACACTTCTGTTTCACAGACAGGCACGACGCCCCTCAAAGTTGTTTATAAAACAAAACGCCATGTGATTGAAACAAGGTGTGAATAGAGAATTTCATAATACCAATAGTGCTTGTTTTCTATTTGTTTTTTTTTTAAATACAGGTTGATGAAAACCTGATTTTTTTTTTCCAGGGCAAGATGTATTCTTTTACTAGAATTTATTTTTTCTATTTTAAATTTTTTTTTTACAAGATTTGATTTTTCCTGCCAATGTTAAAAAAAAAATGTAATCTTTAAAATTTTCAAAGCATCCTTCTATACTAATTCAACCACTGTTTCCATTCAGTTTGTCACTGACGGAAGCAACCATTCTTTATAGAATTTCGATGATTAGATATTCTTACCAGCGGGCTTTTTCATCTTAATGTCTCTCAGGTTGAATATAATGTTAAAGAAATAATTGTTTTGTTTTTTTTTTATTTTATTTTTTTGTCTGCATCTATTAATTTTTTTCTTTTTTCTATAGTATGCCTCATCCAGGTCAAAACTTGTGGTTCACCTACCGATCTCAGAAGGATGTAGACGGCCTTCTCAAGTCGTTACATCCTCAAGGCATTCGAGAGAGTCTTCTCAAAAAGGAGATTAAGGCTCGATATGATGATCTGTTACGTGCCATAATTCAGGTACTGGTTTATATGAATATCCGCCCATGTTTAGTCTTGATATAAACACCACTTTTGCCAGTTCTTAGCTTGCTTCAATTTATTTGGTGAAATTCTTGTGACCTGCACTTTTGAAAGAAAGTAAATACTTATTGATCACTAAATTTAAATCTATTGAAACATTCAATTGATTCACTGTTTCAACCTGTCAGTGTTTGTCATAATTCCACACTGTGTGTAGTTGAGCCATAAGATACCAATGTGTTTAGAAAGTAAAAATTTTGGTTAAATTGTTAAATAAGTTTCAACTACCAGAAATACCCATCAAATAATCAATTGTAATGCTTAAAAACCTTCAAGTGTCGACTCATGAAGTGGAAGAAACATGGTGAGTCAAAAATAACTTAAATAAACCTGAATCAAATTCATTTCTTTTTTTTTTATATATCTTCTTTCATGCAGGCCCAAAGAACAAATTTGGCATTGCGTGATTGTGATGGAGAGAAAGAGATGGTTGAAGGTTTCAAAAAAGAACTTTCTGACATGGAACTACGGCTCAGAAATGGGGGCTTGGGTGGGGTGTTAGATTATGAGAAATTTGAAGCCAAACTGAGCGGCACTGCAGATATTGCTGTCATGGTGAGGACTTATTCAACACAAGTATAGTGATGTAGTTCTCGATCTATTCTGTTTTGAAATAATCTTACCTGTTAGGAATGAACTTAAGTTTTCCCTCAAATACTGAGAAAATATCAATTGGTCATAAGTATGAAGTATCCATTTATACTGAATACTTCTTTAGTTATTTGCAGCATAATCAAGCCAAACGTGAGATAGCATTTATTTTAAAGGCCTATCCTTCTAATTCAGGACCAGTTTTGATGCCTTGATTGCTATTTTCAGGGAGAATGTTTGCTCGAGGTCCGAGAAGGAATCCTAGAAAAGTTCCTGCAGGGTTTTATGCGACCTGTTATCAAGTCTGATGTGAAAGAAGAAGAAGAGAGCGAGGACGAGGAGGAAGAAACAAAAGAGGGTGGTGAGTGAAATGATAGATCAGTAAAATTTGTTTCCATGGAGCAGGTACAATTCAAATTGTATGAGCCTTAGTTTGATAATCTCCTTTTACAGGTCTTTTGTCTTTTTAAGTTATCCCAGCTTTATTTTTTTTTAATTGGCATCACTGCTAATGCAGGTAGTAAGATGAGGTTGACATTTTGTGTCTGATATAGTAAAGTCAATAATTACTGGCTGTTAATAGATTTGCGAACCTTTTATATAACTCATTGATAAAACTATCAACACATTCTTCTGATCTCTCTGGTGGAAGGTGGAAGGAGCATCGAATTCTCAAGAGATCAAATTATGTCTTAGACCATCCATAAAAATTTTTTAAGGTGCTTTTAGTTCAATCTATTAGAATCTTTTAAAACAACAATGTTTAGATAATCTGATGAAAGATTGAAATTTGAAGTATGATGATACTGTGGGATTTGATAACAATGAAACAATCTACTCACTCGCCGTACTGACTTCATTTTCAATCTTCTCACTAGCTGCTTTGCCTTTAAAAAAAATCTTTTCACAATTTTATAATAACTTTGTGTTAAAAAATTCCTCTTATTTGCTTTTCTGAAAGAGTCCAAATGTCAAATTGCAAAGGTAACTGTACAAATTAATAGTGCAAATAAAAAATACAGGACAAGCTTTGGCTTCCAAGTGTCAAAATTTTAAATATAGTTATACCAGATCGTTTCTGTTTAATGAATATTTGGATTTATCACTTTTTTTAATTATTATTCACTGAAAATGTGGGGTATGCTAAGCAGGGGAAAAATATTCTGAACACCTTCCCTCAGCTAGTTGGCATTTCTGTTCACTTGTCAAGTTTTGAAAATAGGAGCTTCACTGGAGGTTGAGCTTTTCTTAATTCCTGAGCTTTTTTTTTTTCCTTTTCCTAATGCAATTTAAATTTTTTTTTTGTTAGCTGTGTGTATCACTCATAGCTTCCCTCCCCCCCTCTTATCTCCTGTTCTTGAAGCAAAAACAAAATGAAATCCTTGATATTGATTTGCTATCCTTGAAATATTTAAAAGCGCATTCCGATTCAATGCTGATAATTCTAATGCATTTTGATCATGGATGAAAGCCTGAAGTATGATGATACTGTGGCATTTGATTGCAATGAAACAATCTTCTCACTCGCCGTACTGACTTCATTTCTGTGTCCTGTGAGTCCTGATTGTAAATAATACTTTTTATAGACATTCAGACAGGAGTTTCTTTCGCCAAGTGTAGTATTGTCATTGTAGGTAGGAGTTTTGCAGATGCAAGCATCTATTGCCTCCTCAGTGAAGTTTGGAGGCTGGGATTTGACATTCTGCTTAAGCAATGGCTCAGTTGGCCTATATTGAAGTGGTCAATTGCTCTCAGTGGCGAGGGTATTCGTTTTAACTTTTTTTAAATATTCAGCCAATACCTGTTGTGAGGAAGTCTGTGGCCAGAGGAGGCCAAAGCAAGTAGCGAGTAAAGCTGTTTTAACATATAATTGAAAGTTCTGTTTGCTCTTTTTCTCCTTGAAATTTGACATAGATTTATTGTCTTTGAGGAAAATTTTAAAATGAAATTAGAAAGGAAAGTCTTTTTGGTTATATT
Source organism: Elysia crispata (assembly GCA_033675545.1). NCBI lineage: Eukaryota > Metazoa > Mollusca > Gastropoda > Plakobranchidae > Elysia > Elysia crispata. Next base: position 109,816 of record JAWDGP010000312.1, read on the forward strand.
TTTTTTTAATTTGTCTTTGCTTAAATTTTCAGGGGAAGGAGATGAAAAACCAAAAGAAAAGGAGCACACGAGAGAGAAGGCTGTGAGAGAATGGAAAGAAGCCATTGAGACTTGTCAGACGATGTCACGACTCCATGTTCTCATGGCTATCCTGGACTCCTGCATCAAGTGGGAGAAATCTGCCGAGAATGCGGTAGGCTAGAGTTATTTTAACATACAGATGCCCCCCAAACGCCTCTCTCAGTCCCATACCTTCAGTGCTCAATGTTGAGACACTTTGGAAGGTGTGGTAATTGTGAAAGCATTTTTCAAACTTGGTCTTAGGCACTTATGTATCGAGTCTGCTATTACAGAGGGTCATTTATCAGAAACTGCTTGTCCTTGTAGATCTTTCACTGCCTCTAACTGGTTACGCATTCAACTCCCTTAAGATGTGTAAAGAACCCCTTTCCAAGGGTTCAACATCGCACATGTCAAAGCCAAGACTTGAACCCACAGAGCTTGATCTTGAAACCAAGTGCCTATATTTACTATGAAACCACACCTGAGTGAGTGCTAAGACTTAAACCCACATCTGTTGATCCAGAAGCCTATACTTAGACTTTGAAACCACAGGTGATTACCTCAGTGTTCTATTTTTAGACTACAAAACCGCATATGATTACCCCAATGTCCTATTTTCAATTATTAAAAAAATAAGGGGTTGAAATTTTTGAAGGTTTATTAGCTTGACTATAAATGGAGTTATTTCTTCTAGGACACCCAGTTACTTTACCTGAACCTTTTTTTTTTTAAATTCCAGAAATGTAAGATCTGCCGCAAGAAATGTGATGATGCCAAGCTGTTATTGTGTGACGAGTGCAACCAGGCCTTCCACATGTACTGTCTTCGCCCAGCCATCACTAAATTACCAACTGGGGATTGGTTCTGTCCAGCCTGCAAGGTAGACAGACAGAGTTGTCTTTGTCAGCTAATTAAGCTTATCATTTGTAGACCTCTTAAGAGTTTTCTGCAATTGCAGCAATAAGCTGTGCATGATAATTCTCTGTCTTATTATTTTGACACTCTTATATATAAAACAATTAATAAAAAGTATACTAAAATTGACACAATAAACTTTATCTTTTCATATTGTTTTGAATTTTGAAATAACCTCCCCCCCCCCAGAAGTCTGTGATGATGAGAATGACATATAATTGAAAGCTTCATTCTTTTTTTTGTCGTTTTCTTTTGCCTTTTTTATGTTAAACAAGATCATTAAGAAAAAAGATTTACTGCCTTTATATCTTCATTAACTAGTCTCATTTTTTTTCTAACAGCCACGGCGTCCTCAAGTTCGTCCAACTGATTTAGAGGTAATGGAATCAGTAGTCTGAAGAAGAATTTTTTATTATGATGAAATGTGTTATATTGTGCTTTGTCTCATGCACTTCTAAAAATATGAACTCTTCTGCTTTCAACACCTTTGGTGGTGTTTGATTCATTGTTACACACAATCAAGCAGCTAGATGTATTAATGAATCAATGTTCTTACTTAGAGAGGGAAAATTGCTCATTTCTTGTCAGGTAATTTGTTAGATGCATCAGTTTGCTAGCTTGGTGTCTTGACTCCTGAAAAAGGTAGAGCGAGATAGAAAAGCAATTTGTTCTACTTGTGCCAAGGCAGATAACAAGGCCTTCTCTTGTTCAATATCTATAAAATTTACCATATACTTATGGTAAATTAAAAAAAAAATGCATGACAAATGTTTTATGAAGGGATGCTTATAAAGGAACACCTTTTTATCTTTTTTTTCTACGACAATATATTAGTCTGACAGTGAAGAAGAGGAGAAAGAGCAGGCATGTCGTATGTGTGGAGGGAGGGACAAATTAATCTACTGTACCAAGTGCCCTGCTGCATTCCACCCTCAGTGCCATGATCCGCCTTTACGACATCCACCCAGGTTTGTCTCTCGACAGGAAGAAAGGGGAAAAAACTGTTGGGGTTTTAAGTAGTCTGAAATAAAGGCTTTTTAAATCTTAAGGCTGCCAAAAAAATGAAGTAAAATTGTATCATAAATTGACATTTTTTCTGAGTTTTTTTTTTTTGCGACTTGATAACTTTCTTGCCATGTTAATAAATCATGAAATAAAATTTACACCTCAAATCGCATATTTTTTTTTAGAAAATATCAAAAGATTATTTACATCATCAGTACAAGCACAAAATTTTTTCTAATTAAAAAGAAATGAAGAAAACAAAAAAATATGAGATTAATGGTTAAGTAGAATATTAACACCATTTTGTATATATGGTATTGATGTGGGATGGAAGAAGTGTTATCTATTGCACTCTGGCGTGTAAGTTAGATGAGCTATTCAGAAGAAGCTGAGTGGTAAGAGTATTTCCTTTCCTTAACTTGCTAGTAGTAGATATAATTTGAGACTATCAGGGTAAAGTAGGCATAAGTCAGACTGGCTCTTGAGGTATGGACCTCACCTCACAGGTATTCTGGAATATCAAAGTAATAAAAACTGAAATAACTTTCTGTCATTTATGGGCTGTGGCTAAAAACAAAGTTGATCGACTGGAAAGGAATTTCCTTATGCATTGTACTTATGGCCAAGAGGCATGTGAAGGCTACAATGGAGCAAGAACTGATGGATTTACCTTTAACTCTTGCTAGCTTTGAGGCACATCATATGAATAACTTAACTTTTGTTAGTGGTTTTAATATCTGCATTCCTAGAGATATGTATGACTTGAAAAACTTTTTTTTTGTTTGTGCTAGAGTAAGCTATACAGGTAACCAAAATAAAAGATCTATTTCATGCATTAGGACTGTAATGCTCCAGCTTCCACTGAAGATCAACATTCTAGGACGTGATGTAGCATTTGCATAAAATCTAATGTTGACATAGCTAGTTTTATTGAAAACATTTTTCTTCTCAGGGGTGAATGGGAGTGCTCTGACTGCAAAAGTGGAGTCTCAGGTCGCAGGAAAGGCAAACTTTCTCGCAAAGGTAAATCTTTCTTTCAACTGTTTTTATTTTACACCACTTTTTATGCTGGCCGTGAAAAGCTCTTTAAAGAAACCTCAATTGCATGTGCACAATAATTTCAAAGGAACTGTTTTTTTTTTTTTTAGGCATTGACATTTTGGATTATATTTGATAGAACGACTCTTAAATGGGTAGTGAGGATTCTTTCATATGTATTATCGGAACCTGATACAGCAATTTTAACTGATCACCCTTGTTTACCCAAGGAATAATAATAATAATAATAAAAAGGCTCTCAGTGCTATTCTTCTTAATGCTTACATTTTTTGATCTTGCTCTCTTCGTAAGCTGTGGACACTTATTATCAAACTTAGCCAAGCAAACTCTCAATTCAGAAAACTTTTCGCCTTTGATCTAGTTGCTCCAAGGCGGAACTATCGTCAGCTGGCTGGCCGGAGTGAAGATGAAGATGATGAAGATGAAGAGGAGGAGGAGGAGGAGGAGAGTGAAGAAGAAGCACAAGCAGTCAGGTCGTCAAGATCACGCTCATCCAGGTAAAAGGAGGGTGTTAAAGCGATGATGAATGGGATAGAATATAGCTGTAAATTTTCTGTTTTATAAGTAAAAAAGTTTCCTTAAGTTAATTTACAAATATGAATATCCATTTTGATTATATTTCTTTCAAAATTATTTTCTTTCTTTGCGAGATGTCAAATTTGACCTCATGAAAACTTTATTATTTTTTTTTTTGTGTGTATGGAGGTATTTGATTAAAAGAAGCTGAATCTTTCATTGTTCAAATATTTTTCCCTTTCATGAAAGATTTCGTGCGTGTTATCTCCCTCTCAGGTCAAGGGGAAAGCCTCAGCGTTCAAGTACTCGCAGCAGAGATAGACATCACCATATAGCACCATCAAGCTCTGGGGGTAGGGGCAGCTCGAGTAGACCTTCACGTAGCTCTAGGGGAGCGGGGGAGAGTGAAATGACCTCAACAACTCCAAGAACCTCACGGAGAGGGCCGTCTGAACTTTCGGTTAGTCTTTGATTGTTCGTGTATATTTTCTATTTTTGTACATAGTTGACATTTAAGTGTTTTTAACAGTAGTAGTTTCGTTTCACTATTGTAGGAAACTTGTTACTTTTTAAAGTGGTTGTTGATATGAAGCTAGGAAATAATGAGAAATTTAATTTTTTCCTTTTCTCTGTAGAAATTGAGAAGGTTACTGATTAGTTATCAAGAGAACCTGTAACTGTGGGTGTTGAATGTCAGTCCTGATATCCACATTCTTCGTAGGTTAGATCCCATATGGCTTGTGTATGAGTTGGGGGTCCCATCTTTTCAGCTCAGCTGGGCCTAATAGGGGTTTATTTGGTGTGTAAAAAAATGGCCTAAGATTACTTTTTGGACGCCCTACATCAAGTTAAATCTTTCTGTAAAGAAGTTGGACAGATTGTATGTGTAGTGGCACTCACATCTGGACTTGTTCATGAAAAATCCTTTCTTGACATGTCTAGCGTAGCTAACTCTGCTGTGATAAATCTTTCACCTGGCAGTCTGAACTAAATACTAAGACCGCGGTGAGGCTTTATGTAATACATAAATGAAACTTTCATAGTAAGAAAATTGTGAAATTCAATTTATACTTCATAATTGGCCAATTATTTTGGTGTGTCTGAGTCTAGACCAGAGAGAGCAAAGAACAAAAAAAAAGTTACAAAAATCTTTCTTTGGGGGCAAAAGTTATCTAACATAATACCTTTTTTTTTATTTGTTACAATATTATTGGAGAGTTGCAGATATCCGTGCTTAAAATGCTCTCGTTGAGATTATCGTACATTTCTTAGCATGTTCCAACATTTTCATGTTAAGTGTCAAGTTAAAATTTTTTTGTAAAATCAATTCATCCGCGTTCGTATGTCAGATTTATTTAGAACTGCAAATTGAGGCTTCATTTTAGTGAATTAAAAAGTTTTGTCAATTTAAATTGCGTCATACCATAATCGAACAAGAAAGCTACCTGAATGATAGTAAACTTGAATAGATCTAGAAGTTGGCTAATCTGGCTCAAAACAAAGTCCAAATTTATGCAAAAATATGATCACAAAGAAATTATCCATGAATGAATCGAAAAACATTATGAATCATATATTAACTCTCTTAAAATCATATTCAGCTAGACATCTCTTTTTGAATTGAAAAGTAATGACTAAGAACAAAAATGTATCAGTCTGTGGTTGTAACCTTTTTACATTCCCAGAAATTAAATTTCTGCCGCACATATATCAGCTACTTATTGCATCTGATTCATGTTAAATCCATTTATGACAAAAAAAGAAGACCAACGTTAAAAAGTACATGGAGGGGGAGGGGGGGGGGGGAGCTGAAGAGTTTTACAGTTTTCAGGGCTCTTTCCTGAGCTAGAGGTGGGTTCAGACTCTTGATTTCAATAACTGAGAGGCAGCAAAGTATTAAAGCAGGAATGAATTCAATTTTTATCTATTTTATTCAAAAGTCAAATTTTCTATAGCTTTTGATGGGCAAATTATTTTGTGAAGATCTAGGTATAAATGCCAAAAATGCATAGATTACTTGGAGCTGTGCTCTGAATTATTTTAGTTGGTTTGGCAGTTTGTGTGGACATAGGCAAATCAGAGCAAAAACAAAAAAATTGTTTTAATTCGTCATGTTTTTCTCATGACCTATTCTAACTTTTTTGTTATTTAAAAAAAAACAAGTTATTACACTTGCAAATTTTGAAATAATAAAAAAAAATCATTTTAAATAATAAGTAACCTGTTATTTTGACTTAATTTTCCCCAGCTATGTGAGGATATCTTGCAGAAAGTGATGAAGAACAAAAGTAGCTGGCCTTTCCTGGAACCAGTAGACAAGAAGATGGTGAGTGGGTGACTACCTGAGGCTCTAGACACCTGGTTACTGTCAACTGATTTAAAAAACTAAATCTCATTGTTGAACTTATGACTTCATTGGTATGCCAGTCTTCAACTGTTTACTGAATGTTCACTCTGTTTACTTGTTTCGTATTTGTTCTTTCTCCATGCTTATTTAATTTTCATTTTTTGGAATATATTTTGGTTTCTTGTATTTTGGGATGAACCACATTTTTTTTTTGCTCTGTTGTATGAATCTCTTCAGGTCCCTGATTATTACGCACTCATCAAGAAGCCGATGGATTTTCAAACAATGCAGAAGAAATGTGCCAGGCTGAGCTATGCCTCTCCACAAGAGTTTATCGAAGATGCTGCCTTGGTGTTTGAAAATGCTGAGTCTTATAATAAGGTAAATTATGCAAAAAAGAAAAAAAAATGAAGTATTAAGCAAGTCTAATAGCTCATATTATGAACTCAAATGAGTGATTTTAGTGTTTGAAACAAAAATGAGAAAAGAGGTGAAAAAGATTTAAAAAACTTTCTGTAGGTATTATGAAACAAAACAAGAGTTCGTATGAAGTCAATGATCATTTTACTCATGCTCAGCATAGAGACTAACAACTTGAGGTGATTGCAGTCAATCACTGCTTAATACCTCAACTGCTGATTGGGGTGGCATACTCTGTGCTGGGGGGGTAAATTGTTATGAAAGTTTTAGACTAATTTTATTTTTTTTTTTTTTATTTTTTTGCTGTTTAAATTCACTAAAATCTTGTGTCCAAATGTCCAAATCCTGAAATTTTTTCTTTCTACTTTCAATCTACTTTTAAAAAAATATCTTAAAATTTACGCAATAAAGTAGGTTTCTTTTTAAAGTGAGGAAATAATTAAATTTTGGTATTCAAATTGGTTTAAATAAAGAAATAAAAGAAGATCTATAACCCTCTCTTGTCGAACAATGCAATAGGTCCTTGGCTTACCTCTGTTGATCATATTATTACAGATCTAGCATTAGATCTTTGACTTCGCTGTAGTCTAAAACGGCAAAGCCTTTTTTGTTTTGATTTTTAAAGAATTTATCAGACTTATTTGTTGTGATAGATCTCATTGAACTAAATTCATGTCCTGAGTAGGCACTTACTGTATAAAAATGTCCAGCAAAATCAATAAACAAAGAATACCAATCACAACTGGCAAGGTTTGGAAAAAGTCTGTCATAAGAATGAATTGTGATAGCTAATGAACTATGAACTTGTGGATATAGCTGTTTTGTATTTTTATTTTTCAAAATTTAAATCACTGGCAAAATGCCATCTTAAAATTTGTTTTGTAAAGTTTCACTAGCCCCCATGAAAACTTGTTCTTGTAAAGGAGTATGCTTACTGCAGTTCTTTCTGTTCAAGAAATAAAATTTCCAGTATTTATTCCTTTATCAAAGTAATATGCTGCCTGCACATTACATAATTTTGGTTTAAAATGATCCAGAAGGTGGAGGTTGATTCCTCTTAATTTTGTCAAAAGATATATATATATATATATATATATATATATATATATATATATATATATATATATATATATATATATATATATATATCTTAAACATTCAGGCTCAAAATAGGGAATACCTGTTCTATGTTGTGATTTAATAAAATTATCAGGTTAGTGGGAGAGGTCTCCATAAAACGAACCTGATCTGTTCCTTAATCCCAACAAATGTTTGCATAAATTGTCAATTTGTTTCTACCTTTTTATTAGTTTTTTTTTTTATTTAAACATCTTTTTTCATTCCTAACCTAATAAGACACACTCTGGACTCTTTGACTTTGATGATGGAGGGAATATTATTTCACAAACAACTGTCTTTGCCTATTGTTTTGATTTGCCCTCCTTGTATTCTTTAAGGGCTAGTTGATTTCCTTGCACCTGCATATTTTTATGTTGTTTAGTTGTCTATATTTAAAAACAAATTTTGGCTTGATTTGCATTTGAGAAATGTCATTTATATTTTTTTGTTGTTCTCTTTAAATCAGCCTGACAGTGAGGTCTATGGCTGTATGCTAGTGGTTGAGAAACAACTGAAGGACCTCTTGGCCAAAGTCCTGCCTGACTGGACCTATTACAGGACTGTTCTGGACAAGGATGGAGGCAACTCAAGTAGCAGTGAGAGCGGTCGGCGTCGGTCAAGGAACAAGTGATGACTGTTGAACCCATGGCTTGTTTCTCAGATTCTGTATATGAAGGATGAAAACTGGAAAAACAAACATCATTCAAGGTCACAATCCATGTTGCACTGGGGAAATCAATAATGACTGGATTTTATGAATCAAATGTGATAGTTAATGTGTGGAATGCGAAATAAAGAGCAGAGAGTAAAGAATGGCAAACATATTTTGATTTTTATCAATTTCTGTTTGACACAGGTAAAGATTTGAACAGTTGAGGTGTCATTTACTCAGTATATTTAAGACATAAGGCATTACACATTTTTATTTGTCATGTTAATAATAAGCATACATATATCACATTTGAAAATCAAAATTCCTTCGCTATGATCTATATACCCATGTTTGACCGTTTGACAACCAGATCAACTCCGAGCCATGGTTTCAGGTCGTGTATATTATGTATATAGACTGTGAAACAAAACTAAATGTAAAGGAGTTGTGGTCTGTGGATTTTATAATTCAATACATTTCTAGGCACGGCTTTCTCTCCAAAAAAAGACAAGACAATATGTTTTAGAGTCTTGTTCAGTACATTATCAGTGCTGTCATCAGAGAATTTATTTGCTGGTTCTTCTGTTGCGCACAAAGAAAAAAAAATGGTTGGCTTGACCAGACTCATGTACAGATCAATGAAAATAAAACTTGTCACATTTTGTAACTAGAATTTTAGCCTAATGCCAGAATTCTTATATTTCTCCTTGCTTTGTAGTCCTATATGTATTTACTTTCTCCAAGATGAGGAAGACAATCCTTCAAAATGTATGTTGTTTAGTCTTGATCAGTGTAGCAAATTTGCTCCCTAAACTTTCTTTATTTTATTCCTTACATTGCAACGTCAGTGCCGTAGTGATTTTTGTGTTTGAAATTTATTGTAGCTCTTTAAATAACACCATGCCCTTCATGTCACAGAAACCCATTTTAATTTTGCGTATTTCATTAACCCATTAATAAAATACTTGCTTTGTAGTATGAAACCTCATAAAAGTTTTTCTTTATTTCTGGGTAAAAAAAAACAAACATGTGATTTAATTTTTTTTGTGCATACCTTTGTCCATGTTGTAATATTTATTTTGTGAAAAATTTACAAGATGTAAAAAATAGGGTTTTAGGCTCTAAGTTTTATATTTTATGGGGCAAAGAAAGTAGTTTGTTGCATATTCACAATGCATAGTTTATATAGAGACAGTCCAGCACTAGGAATGGTCAAAAAAAATTATTGACCAATTAGAATTTTAGAAAATTTATTCCACATGCAGTCTGATTCTAATGAAACTGCTTCAACATCTGCTGTTCATGACACTGTCATAGAAGCTTAATGTATTTGCAATTAGACAGAAGACAAAAAGGCTTTACATTCTTCTCTACAACAGACAATCTCAATGAATGAAAATTGCTCTAAATCTTGACAATTGAAGAAGAAACTGCCGAAGTAATAAAAAAAACTAAAGCAAAAATTTAAAGGCCGATTCCGAAATAGTTACACGTTATTAAAATTGCTCTTGTAGGTTCCATGTTATGGGTGCAGCACAGTAACAGACGTAAAAATATACTTTGTCATAAAAAATAAATACTCTTTGTTTTCCTTGTAAAAAGTACCTCCTATCATCATAGGCAGAGTCTACCAAGTTCAGAGCAAGCAAAATAATCTATAAGAAAATAGCGAGCGCTGATGTTTAAGTCCTATGTTAAAATAACACAGAAAAAAAAAGCTTTGATCTCTTTTACTTCATTAACTGTATTTTTTTGATTGACAAAACATAATTGGCAGCTATTGTTTCATGCTCATTCTGCAAAAATTTTTAGCCTGTTGATTTCATTGCAACAGTCTTGTTTACCAATCTTGGTTGTTTTTCTTTCATTTAATCATGTTTTAAGAGATAAGTAAAAACCTTAACTGATTTTGATCTTTAAGTTTCAAATTGTCATGTGGTTCTAGTTTGGTTGAACAAATCTAAGCGGATTGTTTTGCCTCCAGGCGAACACAAATAATATGATGTTGTATTCAGTTGTGTTTGTTGTGATTTAATATACTTTGCATAGTGATTGAAGAAATTGAAGCTCAAAATTGATCCCATGTATAGATCCTGATAGTGAGAAAAGTGAATGGTAATTGGGTTGTTGAATTATTTATCCGATCAAGTGATTTATTTCGATTGCCCAGGATGCTCGTCAGGAAAAAAAATCTGACAGAGAGTTTTGTAACACTTTCTTGTCAAAATATTTTGATGTCACATTTTAAAACTCAAAATCAAGAGTTTGAAACATATAACATTATTTTGGAATTTCTGAAGTAAAAGAAAGCCTAGGATTTGTGAAAAACTCCTCAGAAACTTTTGAGAATATCCGGAGAGTTATTGATCATTTACAATTTGTGTGGTAAATTGTTGCTCTGGTATTACGTGGAAAACATAAGCTTGACTTATTTCTCAAGACTAAAATCTTCCTATATCATATTGCATATTGGCGTAAATGTTTTTTTAAAGGGTAAAGTTGCCCCTTCTCCATATTCTTAGTTCTTCAAGTGGTATTATATACTTAATGCATCAATGCATCTAATAGTAAATCCCCCCAAAAAATTAGAAAAACAATCAAAGACTATAAAATGACCTAAATTTATTTCTATTCTATAATATTTATAAACTAAAATGTAAGATGTTAGAAAACATTAAGGTTTCTGCTAAGATGATCATTCTGGTACCAGTTGAAAATTGCTTTGAAAAAAGGCAAAACGTTATCCAAATCTACAGATTTACGCGAGATGCCCTGAGGACGCTTCTTGTACATCTTTTACTGTGAACTAGATTTATCTAAACATAGAAAGCTAGGATTGTAATTTGTTCCCATCCTCTGAAAAAAAAAATAAAATGAGTGCCAAAAACTTGCTTTGTAAAAAATTCCATTAGTGCACTATTTTCCCACCCTGCATCACATAAGTTGAATTTTTTTTTCAATATTTTAATTTTTTGTGTATCTTGATTGTATACAGCTGTGTTATAATATATTGTTCAGAAAAACATTAAAACAGTAAATGTTGATCATGGAAGTGTACATATATTTTTTCTACTTCTCATTATGGTAATAAACAAAATGTCCCTGTACATAACTTTAGTGTTGTTTTGTCGATGTCTAGTGGACCAATAAAGAAACAGAACACAAATTGGAATTCTTGGCTAAATTGAACTGGACAATTTCCTTCTTCCTCAGCCTTTCATGGCAATGAATAAAATCAGAGTGCTATGAAAATGATGGTGTATTATTGGATCCAGGTCTTTCATTTCAGTAAATTGAGGCATTTTGGTTTCAGTCATTGCAATAATTATTTTTAAAAAAAAGTTGATACATGATTCAGAAAAAAAAATTGACAAAATCAAAGAAGGCCATAAATTGTCTTATTGATTTAAATGTTCTTTGAAATTAATACTTTGTAGGCTCAATTGGAGATATTTGATTCTTAATCTGACGGTGGAACTACTATGCAGAAACAGCAATGTCAAATTGGCATTTATTAACTGGGTTATGAAATTACTGTATCATTCTGTATTAAAAATCTTAAAGGTGCAAAGTTAAGAATATTATTTTTATTTTTTGAGCATTCTATTGTTTTAATATGAGCTCCGCTCCTCAACTTCATCAAGCCAACTTTCAATAATACGCATGAACTAAATGGTATTTTCATAAGGAAAGCACTTTCAAATTACTCAGACAGTGTTACCGCTATATCTGATGAATATTATGTTGTGGAGATACAATGTATTCTTGTCTATTATTATGGAAGAAAGATGGCATAGATGGAAAAGCGAAATCACAAAATAAGATATTTTGCAGCATAGAAATTTTTCGGTTAATGCTATTTTCCTAAATAAAGTTTGACATTTCCGCTTTTTATACTGCTCTATTTTCCAACTTTCATATTGTTTCAGAAGTAAGAGCATTTTAAATAGTGAAGATATCAAGCCCTCTTGAGGAAAACGGCATTTCCCAAGCAGTTGTCTGCTACAAAAGATCTCATTTCGTGGTGTCGAAAAAAAATTTGGTATGAAGCTGCAAATTGTTGCTTTTAGTAATTTCAATCCCAAGTATTGCTTCACCTATATAGCTTAGACCTGAATGTCTTCTGACAATTGTCGAAAATCCGACAATCGCGCCGACTACCCTTTTATTTGCTTTTATCTTTTTAATTGCAAATGTCATATACTGTAGTTGATAGAGGGTTTAAGTAACCCTTAAAATTATCTTTAATTCTGTGCGCACCGCGCTTCCGGAAATTTTCAGACAATTTTGGGTTGGACCACATTCAGGTCTAATAGCTCTTCAATTGTCCCTTGGGATAGAAACTTTAACAAAGCTTGATTGACCCGAGCAAAAATTCCATGACTGTACTGTAGTGATGTCTGAATTTCTGCCACTCTTCACCTCTCAGCTTTGTTTTTCTATATTACATGTATTACCAAGTAGTCACGATGTCTCTCAGCAGTGTACAATCCCCTAACTTGATGCCATAAGAAACCATTTTGGAATTGATATTATAATAGGGGCTCAAAACTTAAGAACTTGTTGGCAAAAAATAAATCTTGAATTAAGCCAGTTATAAAGAGTTTTGGTTGAAACCTATCCATCATTGATCAAATCACAGTTAATTTTTATTTCCTCTAGATTAAGACAATGCATTGGGATGCTAAAAGTAGTTATCGATTTTCAAACTCAGGATCAAGTGAGGGTCTTGATCATTACTTCCTCATTCTACTTGGATTTTGACATTTTAAGAGATTTTTTCTCAATTTGTTCGCTTGACAAGATTGACATAAAACCTCTTGAATGTGATCCTGGCAAACACTGTGGTCTTGATTATTTGAAAATATTTATGAGCCCAATCCACCCGTGAGCGATGGTTATAACACCTATATCAAGATTTTAAAATTTTCATGTGGAAAAGATGGGCAAGGATTGATGAATTCAAATGGACTAATTTCTCTCGAGTGCAGAGCAAAACTGTCTTCATCAAACATAACAAGTATTAATGAAAAGTACTGGATTTCAACAATATTGTATGAAAACAGGAAACCGAAGAAATAGTTCAAATACACTTTTTTCCTCCAAACTTAAGAATTAGAGATTTAAAAATCTTGCACTCTCAGGGCTGAGAATGGTCAGACAAGAAAAAGTCTGAAAATACCAGCCAACGAGCCGAAGGCGCGAGATTCACCTAGGGGGTCCGGGGGCATGCCCCCCGGGAAAATTTTGAAAAATTGCGTTAAAATTAAGCCATTTAGGCCCCTCTGGCACTGAACTTCCCTTAATTATTGTGTTATATCCTTTGCTTTTTTTGTTGACATGTAAGAAAAAAAATAAGGTAAACCTAAAACATATCTGGAACAATCTTAGAATATTGAATTGAATTTAATCACTGATCACTTAAGGTGTCAGACTAGATTTTTTTTTAAAACTTTTTTTAGTCACCAAACTAATTAAAGATACAGATTATTGAAAAGTAAACTTAATTTGGGAGCATTAAAAAATCGAAAAGAAGGCTTCGGAATTTTTGTTTTAATTTTTGTTTTTTTTTTTGTTTTTTTTTGGGCGGACGCGATCTTCGTTAGGAGGATGGAAATGACAAGTTGGGCGGAAATCCGCCTTTAGACGGAGAATTCTCAGCCCTGCACTCTAAGGCTCAAATTGTACAGTGCATTAGATATTTCTGTGGTTTACTATTTCTCTCTGGTGATGAAGTATCACTATGAATAACAAAACACAAATATCAGAAATTTAAATTCGGTATTTTAGAAAAAAATGTTTTAAGTTGAAGATAAAAGAAAAAAAAAACAAAGCATTTCCATATATAGTTTATAGCCATTTTAATACATTTGGATAGAGCAAACACGCACATTAGTTCTAAGATCTTAACATCAGATTTCCCCTTAGTGACGGAAATAAAACTGCGTAGAACATCAGTGTGATAACAAATGTTATAGAGGAGAAGCAAAGGCACAGGAGTTTAAATGACGTTCTGGTTTTCTGGTGCAGAAATATGGCAAGAGGAATGACTGGGATTTACATACGATCACTGGAGTCACGACAACACAAAAAAACAACCAACTATTCCATAAAGTTGAGTGAACACTTTGGTGAAAAAGCACACATCCTAATTAAGTACTAGTTATGTAAGAAAAATAAAAGCAGTTTTCCTAAATTGCATGGCATGATTGTAGTGATCAAGAGCTGCAAGCAGCATATATCTGTGGTTTTTACAGGAAGTGACATAATTAAATGATACTATTCTGGTTTTAAAAATTATTTTGTACTTATCACACCTGGTCTTGATCTTATTTGAAATTTTTATTTGACAAAGTTAATGATCCAATCAAAATTTCTTTAATAAGATTTGTCACTAGATATATTTTGAATATCACCTCCTTTACTTTGTGAGTCAGCTAATAATACTGAACTGAACAAATTTGTTTCTCACTAGGTTTAAATTACGTTTTCAAGTGTTTTTTTTCCCATCTTTAACAAACGGGTTGAGTGTCGCATTTTAGCAGAGAAAGGACAAAAAAATCTAATCTATTGAATAGCTTTGCATATACACATCTTACAACTCTCTTAACAAATGCATCCAAAATGAAAGACAAAAAAAAAGTTCATTGCATATTAGACTTGAGCTGAAACATTAGCAACTCGATTCGATTTTCACAGAGCAAAGGAACCGAAATAGAATCAGTATTGACAGGATGAGGTGCAGCATTTCTCAAGCTTGAAGGCAGATTACGACTTTTACAAGGAGATGATTGGTTCTACAGTAGTGATTGAATACGCTTGTCATCAACCTTGCTTCATTATTTTTGCTATTTTTTTTTAGAAGAGAGGCTTGGGCTTGTTTTAAATATTTTTCAGAAATTCATTGCCTGGAAGTTCTGGACTTTTCCAACACTGGGCAAATAAGAGGAAAGGGAGTGACAGGTTAACATTGCGTATTTAAAAAAAAAAAAATTTTTTTTTCTCCCAAGGAGTTAAGAATTTACCTGGATTTGGGTCAATCATGATTAATGATGAGTTCTAAATTAGTGATAATCAGAGCAAAAACAAATACCTGTGAGAAACAAAAAAAACTATAGATATTATTATTATAAGAACAGATTTTAAACATACCTTATCAAGGACACTATATTGTTAAGGCAGAAAAGACCTTTATGAGTATCTAATAACTAGTCCTACTGAGTCCAATGTCAGGATTAAAAAAAAATGAAATAATGAAAGATAGCATGTCTAAGTAAATTGTCTTCTTCTTCATATTATAAAAAACAACAAACAATAAACCCGTTATCTTAAAAGAACTATGCAATCCCATGTAATTTTCACCATTAAAAGACTAAAAAAAAAATTTAAATATTTCAACATTTGACTGATTTGGTTAGAATGAAGGATACTTTCAATTAAAGAAGCAAAATTGTCACGAGAACAGATAAATTTAAACTTTGAGAACATGAAAGTACAGATAAGATTTTCAAATCCTTTGACATGAACCGAAATGTAAATGAGCCATAAAAAGGATTTACATTGCAGAGGAAACACTTTAAAGTTTAAACCATTCTGTTGAGCCTTTTAAGCTAGCATCTCTCATTTGAAAACATGCAGAAAAAATGTGCTTGCAAAACGATAAATTGGCAGCAAAAAAAACCTCCACAAGACCTTAAAAATATTACTGGCCTTTAAATTAGGTTAAATGACAATTTTCCACATATTGGTACATAATTCTGCTTTGACAAATGTTAAGATAAAAATGACCAGAATGTCATGATCATCATTTACACAAGTTTACTCATCAACAGTATTAAGTAAACAAGTAAAATGTTAGCTTGGTGACTAGTCTTTGTAAGTCTGGTTAACATCCACTACTCTTATTCTTCTTATTCATCTTCACACATCTGGACTGGAACTGATACATCTCAACACTTTGAACATTAACATGTGACATTCAGGTCTATGTATTAAAATGTCGTTACTAATGAACAGACAGACAGTATCAGCTCAAAATAGAAGCTATGTGTATGGTCTTTAGCATAACTGGAGGAGGATGGTTAAATTTTGTGCTAGAACAAAATAAAGGTATAAACCTCTTGGAACCAAACTAGTTCAAGGCAATCAAGGAGAAGACCATTTAGGGCCGACTCAATAGCTGGTGCATACAACTGCAGCAGGGAAATACAACTGCAAATTTTTAGCTCAACAGGCAACTGCTTAGTGGAAAGTCATTGACAATCCTTAGCGTAGGGCTGGTTAGATAAAACATAACCCCACGACCAGATAGCTCAGGCCAGGTTGAGCATCTGTAACTCCATTTTGTCAGCCCAATGCTCTACATGTTGTGCTATCTGGCCAATACATTGATAAAAACATAGATCATCTTAATCTGATTTTAAACTTTTCACATTGCACTATCTCTCAGAAGCCACCTTTCCCTGTTAACGCAGTGTTTTGGAAGAGGGGTGAAAATCCCTCTAAATTTTAATTTTCTAGCAAAGCTCTTATAATTGGTATTACTTGGAAACTGTTAATCTCATATTATAAAATGCTGCAAGTTTCACAAACCTAGATGGATCACCCATGCTACAAAGTAAGAAAATGACAGAGGTTGGGCGGGGGAGGATATGGTGAGTAGGGTTGTTGAGAGCACTGTGTGTGCTGGTTTACTGGATCTGATGCAGTGTGACGTGTACCCATGATGAGCAAATTGATGGGAAAGGCTAAACTGCGACCAACTTCATAGACATTTAGTTTCTATGTCCATAGCAAAATGACTATTTTATTGTGTTTGAATAAACAAGTCATGAACGACTGACTTGAAGACGTCATTCCTTTTAACATGGCACTACGAGACAAATGGGTTTTTTCTTAGTTACAGGTGTGAAATTGATCACTAAAACTCTCAATCTTTTCTGCACATAGGAACAAACATACAATGCCATCTTTAATGATTGCACACACAAAAAAAGATAAAAATACTGGTTGTATATCAAAATGCATTGTAGAGTATCAGCAATGAAAAGGCACTTAACTAAAGAATGTAAAGACAAAAGCTAAGAGTAAAACTTAAAAATTATGCTGCAAGAACACAAAAACTTTTTCAGTAAGGACCAAAAGCAGGGAAAAAAATTCTTAAGCATATTCAAATACTTTTAGAGTTTGCTCACATCACAACAGTTTTAACTTAAAAACCAATAGCAGACTGAATGAGCTTGTGATATTGTAACATCTGTTAAATGGATTGAGTAAAATTTGAAAAAAGATATTTTAATGACACACATCTGATCCCTGGAAAACATTGTGAAGGTGACCAATACATGCATTCAACTCAACAACATTTCACACATAATAACTGATTCTGTTTGGATTAAAATAAAACCTTAACTGAGAATAGAGAAGCTAAAATTAGGATTTATCTCTTTTGGAGCTGCTTATGGTGTACACAGGAATCTTCTAAATCCTGTGAAAATATGGTAGAATCCTTACAATTTACAACATACCTGTTTTTTTTTTGTTAGTGAAAATTTTCCATCAAAGATCGTGATTTCAGATTCTAATATTGGCTTCTTACTTTTGGTTTCGGGTACAGCTTTTGCAAGGAGGAAAAAATAATGCTGGCTAAGAAGTTACCTTCTTCCAGATGATATTAATTGATTCAATAAATATCTTTCATTTACACATAAAAAAAGTGGATAACTGTGAGAGTGAGCAGCTACATAATTTTTTTTTTTTAAATTGCGTGGTCAAAATAATCTATAAATACCGTAAAATTAAACACTGAATTTTGTAATTCAACTGTGAAATGCAGAGCCATGAACTGGTTATAAAAGATTGGATTTGCTTGAAAAATGAACTAACAATCCATATCAAGACTGCACAAGTCTAGGTTTTAGAGTGATTAACATCAAGGGAAAAAAATCTTGTAATGATAAAAGTGATCACCGTTTTGACACAAGTTAACAGAAAATGTTTTGTTTAGGGCAGATGAAAAGATTGTTCGGTTGGAGGCATTCATTATTCACTCTTCGATTAAGAACCTAGTATCCAAGACCCTTTGAATAATGAAAGAACAGATTTGAAAAAGTAGCTGTCCGTGGCTGGAAGGATACTCTTTGTTAAATAGACAGATCCAAGTCCAGTAGACTAAATAATGAGGGCCTAAACTCATCCAGTCATGATGAAATAGCTCTCCACTGCACCAAGAGATCAGGCTTTATTATACAGAAATTGACACTTAAAAAGTAAAAGATGCATGAGGACCTGTAGCAATACAACAGCACTTCTATTTACAACAGCCTAAGAGCAACTGGTAAAATGCAGGTAAACTTTATCTCACTCAAAACCCAAAATATCTGCTGAAAATAAACACAAAAACTTCCTTACAAAAAATTAAATAAAAAGATGGCAACTCTAGTTCTCTTGGCATAATTGCTAGGAAAGAATTTCTCATGGGGAAATATAACATATTTGTTCAAGCTTGCAACTGCACTGATCTGCACTAAAATGGCTTAAAGATGGTTGATTTTCTATCATTTCTGTATTCCAAGAATTATTCTAAAGGCAAAAAAGAGGGAACACACAGTGGTATGGACAAAAGCAAATGCCAATACAAGATCAGTTTTGGGTTTGCACAACTTGGTAACAAGTGAAGACAATGGAATAAAAAAACCAAATTTAATTATTCTTAAATATTTAACGATTATGAATTAAAAATATTCAAGTAGCAAAAAACTAAAACAAAGATATTGAAAAGAACGAAAAAGATGAAAATCCTTTATCAGGCCAGAGAAAATAGATCTGTCATTTCTTAACAGTAGTAAGAGAGCAACTACCTTGAGCTTAGCCCGCTTTTATGTTTCACTCACCCACCCACACAGAGTCTAAGAGAATGGCAGATCAAATATGAAACAATTTGCCACCCATTTATATCCTATACACATACTTTGGCAACACACCTTCCCTCTATAGAGCAGAGCACCAAAAAATAAATAATTTTCTTCCATTCAGATGAAAAAGGAACAAGATATTACAGCATCAGTGTAAAACGTATTCATGCGTTACAAATTATTATATTATTACAGTGCATCATGCTTGGCGTAGTTAAGTCTCGCAAAATCATTCCTGAAAATAACATACAACCATGAAAGTTTAAAGAAATATGATGTGTACATTTTGTTCCCGAGAGTAAAAACGAAAAATCATGAGAAAATAAATATTTCATTTGTTCTTATTATGAGAAATGAGAAGCTTAGGGAAAGTCTAAAATAATTTTGTTCAAGTGATGGACAAGTGCCCATGGACAAACTAAAACCAAGTATATCACAATAACTTGCAGAGACATCATTAAAAAGTCACTCTATGCTTCCTCTCTTCATGATACAAATCAAACAAACTAATTTTAAGGCTCTTCTCATATATAAAAAAAAAATACATTAAAGTTTAGCTAACTAAGCCATTTTTTTATATATATATGATTAAATTCAAGATTAAACGCTTCTTTAAGTTTTTTTTACTAAAAAAGTTTCACTAAGTTCCAATTGACAACTCTTTGAAGACAACACGTCAGGTAATTCCGACAGCAAAATCACTCTCTGTATATCCAAAAAACTCAGCTTTTCTGGACTGAGCCGTAGAATAAATATACTTTGCCACCTTACCATTAATGCTGTTTGTCAGATTCATCTCTTTAGACTCTAGATAAATAAATCTCTTCTCATTCCTAAAAGATTTAAAACATGTGATCATTGCAGTTAAGGCAATGCAATCAAACAGCAGAGCTCATTCTACTCTCTCATAAAACCTAACACTTGGAACATCGCACTAAAGCCTTGTGTCTCAAACTCATACATTTTATACACACATATAAATTAATGAAGGATCACACATCTGTCCCAAAAATCATAACAAAACAATACAGATACTATTCCATGTGTGCTACGTTCTGGCCCTCAATGAGGCCCCGCTTACTGAACGGCGGTCTTGAAACAAACTTCTGATCATAATGACCTGACCTAGACCGACAACCATCATCACTGCCAGCTGGAAACAGGAGAAGAAGTTAACCCTGAAGAAATTTGCCTCTTGAGTATTGCGGTCTTTCGCCTCATGTATGCGAATAAGAGTTTGCACTTGTACAGAACGCTCTAAGTTTTTCTTTGATCGATCCAATATTCCCTGAGGATAGCAACATGTGTAAAAAGTAAATTAAAAGGACTAAACCTTTAACCAATAAAAAGATGTTGGGAAAATATATCACATATTGATAAAACTCATTGATGATATCTCTGTGACCAAGAACCCACTGCATTTTATATCCAACAACAAAAGTTTATCTTCTAGATAATTTTCATGAATATTTTTGTAATTTTCTTTTTTTTTTTTTTTGGTCATCTTGAACTGGAAGTTTCCAATCAAACAGAACAAACCAAAACAAAACCAGCTTCAAGCATTACCTCCATACTAAAAAAATATAAAGCAAATCTTTCCTTTTCTTTTCTTTTTGCAACTTTTGTGTCTACATCATCTCCAATCGAGGATGCAAAAATTTCAGGCTAATTACAAATTGCCTTGTATATGATGAAATTCATTTTAAAAAAGATTCACAAAGCATTAAATGAAAGTTTTTTTAACTGAGTTTTGCACACTCTAGTTGAAATTAGAAAGCAGCAAAAATAATAAAGCTTCATAATATATCACATCCCCAATGTATTGCTTAAAATGTTTTTTACTTATTAGATAGAACAAATTTAGTTTACCTGCGGAATGAAAAAAAAACAAAAAAACAGCAAACCAAAAAATCTTACCAAAAACTGCTCTACAGTCATATCCAGCTGGCTCTCCATAGCTTTATAGTCTTCTCTCATCGCTAGCTTATGATCCTCGTCATCGTCATCATCACTCTGTCCGTCTTCGATGAAAATCTCAAAGAAGACCACCTTGTTGGAGAAGGTGCTGAACGAGTTATCAAAGCAGATTTTGTAGTCTCCTTTCCCCTCAGAGGTGAATCTGGACATAATAGGTGAGGGATTAGACTCATAGTTACTTCTAAAAAAAAGATTTTAACGTCATTGTTCCTGCACCAATGATCCATTAGATATTTTTAAAATAATTGTATAAAAATATATTCTACATTCTCACCTTTACAGTATTCATGATTGGGCCCTAGCATGATATGTTGCTACAGATGCTTTTAGTGCCTGAACTGCAGTATCATTCTTTACTAAGCACAGATTTGGTGTGACGTTTAAGACCTCCTAAACCTGCTGGACAATTATAATGCACTCATATCACAGATCCACCTTTGATTTCTTTGCCTCAAAGTGAGTTGGGGACACTTAATACATAGCATTTTCTAAGAGCATTTTTGCCTTTTTTTTTTTAAGTGTAATGATTAACACTGTGTGCTCTGCTTTATTTTTCTGAGAAATAATTCATTCCAACTTGATTACTTGGCATTTTACAATCAAGGCCTGTAGTAATAGTCCTAAAAAAAAATCTTCAGGGACAAACAAATATTAACAGAACAACCACAAACCTGGCTGTCTGCTCAAACGTACCCATTCACCTATTAGTTTATTACACATATCTCATAATGTAAAATAATGTAAAAAGAAACCAAACCAACGAAAAAACCCTCCCATGTTACATTTTGATATGGATTAGAAACCATTTTCAAACTTGCAAGAAAAAAAAGATAGACAACATTTTCACATTTTGACCTTTTTGGTTCTCAAAATTTCATTTATGACATACTTTTACTTCGTGGTTTAGAGGCAAACACTTTGCTTTCATACTGATAGGTCCAGGGTTCAATTCCTGTCTAGGGAATTCAATGAAACTTTGAGCTCTTGTGCAAGTGTCTTAGCCTTAACACATATTTTCATCCCCTGCATCATGTGTAAAAAAAGAAATTGGACAATAAATGCAGAAAAATCTCGAAAAAGAGTAATATACCCGTTCTAACAGCCAATCCTCCTCACTTCACAGAGAAATGTTGGATAATAATGACCACACAGGGCAACTGTAATTTTTGTGCACATTGGGGCCACATGAAAAAACTTATGTTTGATTCGAAACAGCTGACATACAGGTGCAGCTCTGGATTGGAATCATGACACTAAGACAGTTGGAACTGAGTAAACATCATTATGTTTCCACTGAACTCTACATCATCGTTTGATGACAAGCTACTCAACACTAGTCCAAGTTAACCTCACAGACATTTCAAATTCCCAGTGTCAATCCAGATAGGACTTATCACATAGAATGCTATAAATATTAATTTTGAAGAAAAAAACAAACAATTAACACAGACTTGATGGAAAGAGTATCTAGAACTTTCCATTAATGATACAATGAAGCAGATATCCTCATTAAGGCCATTAATCGTGAAGTCAATAGCAGCAGCTTTGTGTGGAGGACAGGAAAACTGAGGACACTTGGCCCAAATAAGGGCACACATGATCATGGTAGACTACGTCAAATCAGGATACGTTCAAAGATAAATCATGATAATTTTGATTAAGGTGGTTTCAGACCTCTTTGTGTTAATCAAACAACACAAGGATTTGATGAGCAGAAATCAAGCTCATATTTTCTATCCAAGCTGGATAAAACTTGTCCCCTGAATCTACTTGTCTGAACCAGGTCCAGTTTTCAACTGTTTCACTAGAGTGGATCAACGCTTGAGTAAGATAACAAATGTCTGTCTCTAAATATTGCCAGCGGCTTGGAAAAAAAAAAGAAAAAGGAAAAATGAATGTTGGGATTAAAAAAAACGTTGCTCAGATTTCTCATTTGATTTCTGCAGTCCTCGTTCAACGATAAAAAAAGCAACAAACAAACAAAAAATAAAAAAAACCACTTTCATTTCAGGGCATCTTAGGAAAAAAAATGACAACTAAGGACATTGAAAAGCATAGATCAAGGCCAAGTAGATTTGAATTTGGATTTAAAGTAAAAAAAAAAAAAAACCTTGTAAAACTTCATTTTTTAAATACGCGCCAAAAAAAATAATAATAATAATAAAGAGTAAGAGAAAAATAATGAATCATAGCTGTCATACTGGCACACAGTGTTCTATCCTCTCTTCTTTATCGTACATTATGTTCCTTCATCACGACAACAATAACCCTCAATTAACTATATCAATCAATATAGCATGGATCTTTCTTTCTAGATTACATCAACACTGAGGAAATGAGGCTGGCTTATCATTATGGATTTTTTACCACATAAAAACAACCAAAGGCAAATCTGGTATAATATACTAGTTAAACATGTGTCAGAGAAAATATCAATAAGTTTTCATTTTCCAATAATGGGCTGAGCTTGATAAAAACTGAAGCCTGATCTTCTTTTTTATTTAATGAAAACAGTAAAATAAAAACACCTTTAGGGTTGACATTTAGTTATACAATGTATTTCGAAAATTTTAGTATGTATGAATTATTAAAAAAAATAGTAGTGGAAATAGCAGTGGCGCTCACAGTAGAATAGCAGTAGTAGCAGCAGCAGCAGCAGCAGTAGTACTACTAGTAGTAGTAGTAGTAGTAGTAGTAGTAGTAGTAGTAGTAGTAGTAGTACTAGTAATAGTTGTCGTAGTAGTAGTAGTAGTAGCAGAAGTAGAAGTAGTGTGTTAGTGGTGGTAGTAGTTGTAGTAGTAGTAGCAGTAGCAGTAGTAGTAGTAGTAGTAGTAGTAGTAGTAGTAGTAGTAGTAGTAGTAGTAGTAGTAATAGTAGTAGTAGTAGTAGTAGTAGTAGTAGTAGTAGTAGTTGCAGTAGTAGCAGCAAGTAGTAGTGTCAGTAGTAGTAGTAGTAGTAGTAGTAGTAGTAGCAGCAGCAGCAGTAGTAGCAGCAGCAGCAGCAGTAGTAGTAGTAGTAGTAGTAGTAGTAGTAGTAGTAGTAGTAGTAGTAGTAGTAGTAGTAGTAGTAGTAGTAGTAGTAGTAGTAGAAGTAGTGTGTCAGTGGTGGTAGTAGTTGTAGTAGCAGCAGCAGCAGCAGCAGCAGTAGTAGTAGCAGTAGTAGTAGTAGTAGTAGTAGTAGTAGTAGTAGTAGTAGTAGTAGTAGTAGTAGTAGTAGTAGTAGTAGTAGTAGTAGCAGAAGTAATAGAATTGTAGTAGTAGCAGTAGTAGTAGGTGTGGCAGCAACAGCAGAAGTTATGGTATAAGTAGTAGTAGTAGTAGTAGTAGTAGTAGTAGTAGTAGTAGTAGTAGTAGTAGTAGTAGTAGTAGTAGTAGTAGTAGTAGTAGTAGTAGCAGTAGGAGCAGTAGCAGCAGTAGTAGAAGTAGCAGTAGCAGTAGCAGTAGTTATATCAGATATAGTACTTTTGTTGGAAGTGTTGGCTTAACACACAGTTTGCTGAGATAGGGCATCACACCAACCATCTATTTGTAATATCTCAATCAATGACACAGGATGTGCAGCTTCCACTGACAATATAGAGCATAGCAGTGCAAGCAGCCTAACCCACCTGACATGATAACAATAGAAAGAGATTAAGAAAAAGATAACCTGAAGCAAAGCACACATATCAGCGCAGCTGTTTTTCTCCCTCCCAGCTGTTACACTCAAGCAAACAGGCCATTGTAAACTCCCACTCTGTCCCCCCGAGCTGGTGTCCCATGAAATGATTTTTATTGATCTTTGATGATACATATATCCTCAAGCCCTGAGGACTCTATACTTACTTAATCACATTCTCTGCCTTCCTCTGCTCCATGTAAATCACACGCCCCTCAGGCCCAGCCACATACACGGATATATCCATGTCCCCTCCGTCTATCACCTGGGAAATTGGTCAGAAGATAGTTAAGTCAACGCAAGTTTATTTTAAGATTGCTTAAAAGATATAATCCCCTGATACAGTTTTAGCTTAAAAAGAACAAAAAAATACTTTTTTTCAGCCTAGATCTTGAATGCCAGCTGGCTAACCTAGTAAAACACCATCTGTTTGACTTTGGCCTGACTCCCACAGAATGGTAGAAGATCTAGTCCTGGATGATAAACACTTGTGGGTCTTCCACCAAGTATATAAATGAGCAATAAAATTAGCATTTCATTACAACATCATACACTACTATTTATAAAGAACAATTATCATCCTTATTTTACTTTAGAGGAATGAATGTCCAAAGCTTTAAATTTCAACTTTTTAGCAACAGAAGAAAAAAAGGGGTCCAAGAAAGGCAAAAGATGTTTTCTACTGATTAAAAAGGAATGAAATCTATAAAGACCTGTATGTCTTCCCTTTGCTGATCTTGAAATCAACAACCAATAAAAAAAACAAAACTTTTCATCAGTTACCTATAAAGTATCTTAAGTCTGTCATATGCGGTTTTCTATCTCTATTTGCTGTACCTGTCTATTGATACACAACGATTTTAAGGGATACATGTGGACCAAAGTTATACAAGTATTGACCGCTCAAAATATTCCAACCAATTTTCATGAGCTTGAGAGAAAATATTGATCATAAGCCTAATCTTCACTTCACTTCAGCAAAACTATTCAAGGAAGAATCTTGATTTAGAGAGTAAAATGCAAATTTTAAGATCCTCAAACTCCAGCTCTCTTTTCCCTAAAACTTGTCAACACACACAAACACACACATCACAACAGTGAGTATTTAAAGCTTGACTAGTACCTAGAGATATAGAGGTTGGAAGTTTGGAGGATTTGCAGTATAATGTCCAACTACCTCGTTGCCAGCAAAACTCACTTCTTTCTTACTAACTTAAAAGAGAATTTATCCACGCATAATCATTGTCAGGTGCAAATAAGTAATACTGATAGAAAATAGAGTTTTCCTCTAACATCACAGACTCTATTTCACTAAAATAATAATAATTGAATATCTATCGTTCAATCATTTCCATGTACTCAGACTTGTAAATAATTGAAAAAAAAATCACATAAAATATGCACACAATATATTAACTGTCTTGGTTATGCATTGATTTCCCTTAGAGTGCTAATGAAAACATTAGTCCCGTTGATATCAAGCCAACTTTTGCATTGTTTCACTCTTATTTTCTCATTAGTTCATTATTCTCTGTCAAGAGGCTCATAAGACTGATTTTAAATTTATCACCGACTGTAAACTTTATACTTCCTTTTTTCCATTACACTTTATATTATATGAAAGTTGAGTACATCAAGTTTTATTTTCCATAGCTTTTGTCATGTTGCTTGTCCTGGTGCAAATTGATAGTTTTTGAGATTTTAGCACAATCCAGGCACTTCCTCCAAATGGAGAGATAGGTGCTCCGTAGACTATATAGGTACATCCAATCATAACCCTATTTGTTTCATTGATGCCGCAACAAATCAACTTTTAATGCCTTGTTTTAGTGTCTGGTCAAAGTTCAAATCTTTGTTGATGAGTAAAAAAGAGAACTTAGGATCACTCTTTTTCTTTATTCCAAAGCACTTGTTGGGACAATCCTAAGCACAAAGGAAGGGGGTGGAAGAATATGTAGCAGCAAAGGGGTTAAAATTCAGACATTTTACTTCAGGTTCTTTTTTTTTTTTTGGGGGGGGGCGGGAGGAATAACTCTTATAATTCATTAAAAAAAAGTGGTGTCCATTCAGAGGTGTAGGATGGTTGCTGACTATAGATGTCACATCAGATGGTCTAATTAGTAGCGCCTCTGCTGATCACATGACCACAGGTAGGGAGGAGCACTGTTCTGCCGCTACAGCCAGTTAACTTCTGACTGGGAATATGACGGAGCAGAACACTAGTAGTTTACAATATAGCTCCTAGATAGACTTTTCCTGTCATAACAATCTAAAGTTTTTTGTGCTATTTTTTTTTATTTTATGAGTGTAAGAAAGATAAATAGGTTTCAAGAAAAACAAGTTTTCAGAGCCTTTCAAAGAGGGATCAGACATTTTTTGTGGTTTTTTTTTTAATATTAGATATTTCAGTTGTTTCAGTGATAAAAAAATGGATATATATATAAATATATAATATTATGCAAAGAAAGTAAAATTTAGATGTAGAGCAGGAGAAAATCACACTCTTCTTTTGAACAAGAAAAAGTCATGAATCTAGATCAATCAAGATTTTTGATTGACACAGTCGGGCTCCAAACTAAGCTTAAGCTTTGATGCATAATTCTTACAGTTTAAATCTCCCCCCCCCCCACCCCCCCTCCCCTCTCCCCCTATACAATACCAACTAAAAACCTTAACCCTAAGCAAAGAAAGTAAGGAGGTATAATTATAAAATGCCTGGGTAGTAAAGGAAAAAAAGGTTACAAATAAATAAAACTAACAAAGGCTGCCTATTAGGCCTGTCAGACACCTGAAAAATTTTAGGTCTCGATCAATTTAGGAGATTATTTCAACAATTGTGAACAAGGAACCATAATCTTTAAATATGGAAATGAAAACATATGACAGGTCATCATCATATTTACCAAAATTTAACAGAAAGGCCTAGTAAATTAATAAATAAAAAAGAAGTATCAGTACTTATATATCATGCTCCAAACACATGCTTTTGTCACAGTAAATCCCTTCCTTTCTACCTTGGCTTCCCCCTGACGAGGCTGTAATTTCATGTAAATGGAGTGGTTTGGTCTAATGATATTCTAGATTTAACCAGTCATGCTAAGTTTCATCAACCACCACCACCACCAATTTCATTCCACAGGATTCAAGGAAGACTTTGGGGCAGTAATCATCCTAAACTTACTGTCACGAAGTCTGTATTCAGGGATAAACGGGGAAGGGAAGGGCTATGAAGAAAGTAATCAACCCAAATGCTACTACCATTCAGGGAGAAAGGAAGGAAGGGAGGGCCATTTGGTAAAATCACCACTGTCTAGTCCTTCTATTTGCCTTTAAATTGATGGCATTAACTACGATCAATCAACGGAGACAATTTTGTCAAGGGTCGATGAATACAAATACATGTAGGCATTTTGTAAATGATACTCAACATGTTACATGACAAATTATTGCAATCTTTTTTTTTTTCCACCTTAAGTGCCCTGGGTTGCTTCGTATTACTAGTACAGCCAATGACTATTTTCATCTGAAAAAGGACACAGTACCTCATGAGAAACTAGATTAAGTTGTATAATGCAAAGATTTGTTTAATTCAGTCTTAGCCTGCCTTTTGGGAAGCCTCGTTCATAGCAGAAATCCTCATAGACAAACCATATATGCTGATGATAAGCAGTGGCAAGATAAAAAAAAGGTCCTAGTGGTGGTGTCAGATCCCAATAAAAAATCTTATCCTTGTTTGATTGAGTATTGACTCTTTGGAAAACTTAGTCAAACTAACTTTTAAACCACAAAAAATTTGCATGACCTTTCTTTTTATATAGATGCAAATCTAGATCTAGACTAAATTTTTAAATGACTCACAATCATGGGAATCATTCCATATTATCTAGATCTATCTATCTAGATGCACTAAAAAAAATTTGAATCATTCAGGAAATAGTTGTAGCCTAATAGACTCTAGATACGTTAGTAGTACTGAAAGCTATTTAGAATTTATAAGATAACAAACTAAATTAAACCTAACAAATGACCAAGTTCTAAATATTTTGTTATATGCCGTAAAAGTCTCAGGCACATGTGAATAGAACGGGGCAAACTTACTTGATAGTCTATTTCACAGGTAGTGGATGCTGGTAACTCTTGCCAAAAACATTCTTGACGACCGGCTGGGATGTCAACTGTTAAATCAATTTCAGAACACACTACGAAGGAAAGAAGGCCTGCAAGGCACAGAAGATATGGGAAACACCGATCCATATTAATTTCACATTAATGAAAGCCAATTTAAAAAGATTTATATTATTTCAAAACCAATGTAGATCTCAATCTAGATCTAGATCCTATCTCAGCACAGCCGCGACCGAGAACTAATTTCGGAAAATAGAGTTGTGACTTTCTTGAAAGAGACGAATGATAAGAGAGTAGAGTTGTTTCCCCGAGATGCTCTGTCTAGGCGAGAGTATCTCCCTACACGATCAATAAATTATTGCTTTCGAGATACGTTGCAGGCAGCCGTTCATCGAATATTAGTCCTTTTTTTGCTTGGTACAGCCTTACAAAGGAGAACATCATCAAATTAATAATGTATAAGATACAACTGCTAGTGAATAAACAGTTAAAAGATTAGGTTTTTAATATTAATTTATTCGTCGGTCTAGCATGTTTCAGCAATACCGTTCACTCTACCTGGTGTCAACAGAGCTGTTTTAATGATTGGTGACTAGATAATTGGAAAAAATCATTAATATTTCAGTTATGGTCATGTTCTAAACGGACAAGCATTAAAACAAAACCCCAACAAGCTAGAAAGTAAGTAGTCCTTGCTTAAAGTATTGCCCGTACTAATGGTTACAGTGATAGTAGTAGTGGGCCTACTGGCATAGGCTATCACAGTGTATGTTAATTGTTATGATGAACTAGGTTAGATTTTATTGCTCTTTAAACACATTGAACGAGTAAAAGCATTTGAAGGAGATGGACAAAAGCGCCGAATAGGCCTACGAACTAAAAAAAAAAGCAACATGCCACGCAAAATGTAGCTACCACTATTCTGACCCTAGTTATTGAAATGTTCTGCCAAGATCGCTATAGTCTTGTCTGGACCCACTCAGTTGGACTGATTCAAACTACGCACCAATTCATGCGCCTCTATATTTACATCCCCAGGGTATCCCCCTACACCTCTCTCTCTCTCTCTCTCTCTCTCTCTCTCTCTCTCTCTCTCTCTCTCTCTCTCTCTCTCTCTCTCTCTCTCTCTCTCTCTCTCTCTCTCTCTATCTATCTATCTATCTATCTCTCTCTCTCCATCCCAACCCCCTTCATGAAACATGTAACAAGCATATACTAACTTAAACCCAATAAGCTTTCGTTGTTTAGAAAATCAAATTTAATCATTTCTGGTCACATGACCTTCACTGTCAATTCACCGAAATGTAAAGGTGTAAGGCTATCTTACACGCAAAGCACTACTTACAGACTTTACATTCACACTATAACTTTGAATTAGTTAAACGCTCAGTTTCTGATAGGCGTAGAGAGTCAAACAAGACCTATTGTTATTATGCTTTGGCCCCTGTTTCTTTGCAATGACGGGTTAAGCTGCATACAGTACGTTATCCTTTGTGGGTTGTTTTTGAAATATAGAGAATAGCGCTGAGGTTTACACAAGGCAATTTAAATCTCTTTTTTTTTTTAACTATAAGCAGATTAGAATCAGTGTTTTGGAATTGATCACTGCACAGGGTTCATGTGTTCATAAATCCTCCCCAGTGTTATCAACCACGAATCTGCTAGATAAGTTACTTGACCTTCGCTGTTGAAGGGGCTGGACAATGGTCAAGCTAGCCTGAATGCGTGGAACACGTTGACGTTTACTGACTGCGGCAGAACTCTTTCAGTTGATCTCGTGTACTGATGGAATGATGTGTTTATATCAGAACCGCCATCAGTTCTCGGAGATCAGAAGAGTGAGTAGCGGTACATGACGCACACATACATACAAACACACACACATAGTATATATGTCATTATATATATATATATATATTTATATATGCATATATAAGTATCAAGTATGGTCGCCCGTGCAAATGAACAAAAACTCGACGCATATCCTCCAGCCATACCACTGCACTGACGAAAAGCAAACTTTGCAACTATGAACAGGTGGGAAAGACTAGACCTACTGCAATGAAAAAAAAGCAAACTCTACAACGATGACAGACTATATCTCCACCAGAGTCACTCAAAGTACAGTTTTAAAATATATAGAATCTTGAGACATTGGAATTCTTCTTAGGTTGTCATGAAGACGTTTTTTAAATGAAGGGCAGATCTCAAGCAAAATAAAAGTAAACTAAATGTGGGCGCTATCTTTTCAGCGGCCATCTCTTCAGTTTATCTCTCTACTGGTGCTGATGACTCATTAGAGATACAATGCAGTGCCCAACCTGATGTGATTAACAAGTGCTCTTCAATACAAAGCGAAAACGTGTAACTGCTCAGACAGCGTAAAAGAGAAAAAAAAAAGTCCTGGATTTTCTCAAATTTATTCTGTGACCCTCGTTTGCTGAAGCTTATAATTATTCTAGATCTTCTCACAATCTGTACAAATCATGTATGACAAATTAAGAGTGGCGAATGAATAAAATAGTTTAACTCGAATGTTTCTACCGTACCCTGTTGACAATGAATCGATTTGGTTCGATATCTTAGATTAAAAAAAAACAAAACAAAAACACACAGAGTAGAAGTATGAAACGCGTGCGAAAGAAGTAGAAGTGCTGTTTACATTCGCAACCAACGCTGTGGAAGAAAAGGCGACGATGACAGTATTATTGAATTAAAATAAAAATATAATGAACTTTCAAGAGCAATTTTTAGCCTACATCCATACCTTTTGTTTAATTTTTTTTTTTCTTTTTTTTTGTTTCTTGGTTTGTTTTGTTGTTTTTTGTTGTTGTTTTTTTTTTGTACCGCGAGGGACTCTGATCTTGGCAGATCAAAATTCAGTAGACTTCAACACTGTACATTGAGTGGTTTTGGAGGAGATAGCGGAGATAGAAAGAAATCAAGGTTGCCTTTTATATAAATATATATCTCACCCGCTGGTTATTTTCATATTGACTCTTAACAGCTAGCATAATTAATTATATCACCTGAAAATGATCGTAAGAAAATATGACCCTTTTATTTATCACGTCTTTGGAAACATACTAGGATAGACACCCTCTGATGATTCCAGTTGTTGCTGTTGGCGCCGACTGTCACGGAAGACCACTTGTTCTTTCTCTTCACCTCGGCCTTGACAATCGATCAGTGTGAGGTCGGCTGTTGACGACTCAAGGTTTCGTGGCTGATTCTAATGTTTTTATGATTCTACGTGCCACTTTTTGGTGATTCTGGTGCAAATCATGGCACCCTATGGTAATTCTAATAATAATAATAATAATAATAATAATAATAATAATAACAACAACAACAACAACAACAACAACAACAACAACAACAACAACAACAACAACAACAACAACAATAATAATAATAATAATAATAATAATAATAATAATAATAATAATAATAATAATAATAATAATAATAATAATAATTAGTAGTAGTAGCAGTAGTAGTAGAAGTAGTAGTAGTAGTAGTAGTAGTAGTAGTAGTAGTAGTAGTAGTAGTAGTAGTAGTAGTAGTAGTAGTAGTAGTAGTAGGAGGAGGAGGAGGAGGAGGAGGAGGAGTAGTAGTAGTAGTAGTAGTAGCAGTACCAGCAGCAGCAGCAGTAGTAGCAGTAGTAGTAGTAGTAGTAGTAGTAGTAGTAGTAGTAGTAGTAGTAGTAGTAGTAGTAGTAGTAGTAGTAGTAGTAGTAGTAGTAGTAGCAGTAATGTTGTAGTAGTATTAGTAATAATGTTGTAGTAGTAGTAGTAGTAGTAGTAGTAGTAGTAGTAGTAGTAGTAGTAGTAGTAGTAGTAGTAGTAGTAGTAGTAGTAGTAGTAGTAGTAGTAGTAGTAGTAGTAGTAGGAGTAGAGTAGTAGTAGGAGTAGTAGTAGTAGTAGTAATTATAAAAAAAAAATATGTTAAACTCTTGGGCACAACTATATGTTAGTCTAAGGATCCGTTGTACACACATGTGAAAGATGGAATAAAATAACTTAGGTTGTAAATAATCACCCAACTTGGGCATATATGGACAAAGAGTACAAAATTCAAAATTACATTTAAACTTTCCGCCTAAAAATTGGCTTCATCTGTGTAGACTAGTAACATTACGAATAATAGGGAATGTGATTTCTTTTTGTTGAAAACACAAGTTCCGTGCAAATTTTTCATTCATCCTTTCTATAATGTTTTTTTTTTTTTACTTCAAATTTTAGACCAATTTTCGAAGGACTTTCTTTCTATCATTATCCTCTTTTCTCTTTCTTTCTCGGGCTTAGAGAAGATCTGATCAAAGTCACTTTCACCGAGGTCAATTTCACCATCATCTTCTAGTTTTAACTCGGATGTGGTGCGTTTGACCTCGACCTCGTCCCCGTGCAACACTTGCTGGGGCATTGCCGAGATGGACCCTGGGTTCCTGTTTGTCTTAGCTGAAGGAAGCGCGTGTTGCCACATTGCGTCAGGACGGTCTTCCCTCACACTTTCCTCAGGAAGAAATAGATTCCTATGGAGAGTTCGCTTTCTCCCTCCATCCACCGGCTCGACGACAAAGACTGGCGTCCTTGAATCTGGTTACTCTTTTACAACAAAAATGTCGTCACTCCGTTTTTCTTGGAGCTTTTGAGGACCCTCAAAAGAGCAATTCCAAACCAAGACTTTGTCGCCAACAATCAGGGTTGTTCCTCTCACATGTTTGTCATAATAATTTTTCTGGCTTTCCTCTGCTTTAGCACTGTTCTCCGAACCCTTAGGCCATGCCCATTCTAAAGCTTTCTTTATATTTGTGATGTTATCACCTCTATACTGAATAAAGAGTAAACATATTATCAAGAGGAATTTCTCCCAAACATAAGAATGAACGGCGAGAATCCTGTAAAATCGCACTTAGTATTGTTATATGCGAGAACCAACATGCCGATGTAGGATGTCCAATCCTTTTTCTTATGCTCAGGAAGGGTGCCGAGCACACTGATGAGCGTTTGGTTCATCCGCTCGCAGCTCCCGTTTCCCATTGGATGAAATGGTGTAGTCCTAGACTTCTCTACACTTAACAATTGACAGAGCACACGAATCACCTTGGACTCAAAGTTAGCGCCTTGATCGGCATGTAACCGTTTCGGGATGCCGAAGTTTCGGAGGAAGGTCAAGAAGGCTTTGGCTGTTGTCTTTGCTGACATGTTACTGGAGGATACTGCCATGGCGAATCTAGTAAAATGATCCGTGATGACCAGGATATACTGCTTGCCATTTTGGACCAAATCGACTTTGAGAAAGTCGATACATACTAGCTTTAATGGTTCTGATGTTTGAATTCCTACCAGCGGAGCCCTGATGACCCATATCCTCATGAAGTGCCTTTCACTCTTTAGGTATATATTAGGCTAGTAGGACGAGCTGAAGTTTTTCACCTTCAACCTTATGGTGCAGGAGTCCACGATAGAAACAGAATTTCTGCCAATTTTACTTCATGACGCCTTGTTTAGCAGGATTTGGGGTCCTCTTAAGGATAGGACACTCTCGTTTTCTCATGGCAGTCATCCATACACACAGAATTTCATCCACATTTTGAGATTGTCTCAGCTCCGTCAATGAAATGTGGGGAAAAGGAGAAGTTTCTTCTTGTGTCTTTTCAGCAAAGACGGCCATGGTTGCAGCAAATGGAGCAAAATCCACAGAACACATGGCTTGTACCGACGCGATGTCGATTCGAACAAATGGAAGGTGCGATAGAGCGTCAGCATCCTGATTAGATACACCGGATATGTACTCTATCTCAAAGTCAAAGGCGGCTGGGGCTGCCAACCAGCGATAACCCTGGCGTCAAGCTTGGCTGTAGTCAGCACATAAGTCAAAGGGTTGTTATCAGTGCGCACCAGAAACTTTGGAGCTCCCCGCAGATAATGATTTCAATACCTTCAATAGCGTTGTCTTTGTCATGTAAACATATTCCTTTGAGTATTTATTTTTAAATTAGGGAACAGAGGAAATTTAGAGGGGGCTTATTCTGGTGATTAAACTAGGTGTTGCCAGACTTCAAAGCCGCACTGTTCTGCTGTCCAAACTGCTTGTGCCTTGAGCGCAGTAAAATTGCCATGCAATAGTAGGACCCCATTATTGTGTTTTCTACGGCTTTCTCTCACCATTTCACACCACAGTCATATTAGAAAACCCGAGTAGTAGTCTCCTGTGACAGTTTGTCCATTTTCTAGGTAGTCAGCCATAGTTATACCTTCCCAGAAACACGACAACATGACCTTTATACTTAATGGTGAACCTTGGTCTTCTTCAGTGGGGGCGAAGAAAAAGCTTTTATTTCATGGAGACTATTTTTTGCTCTAGATGAAAAATGATACATCCATGTTTCATCCATAGTCAAAGATTATATGTGAAGAAAAGTTTTTCAGTACTCAACCTCTGCTTCTTTTGCTCACTGATCAAAAGGCGAGGAATCCACCGCGCAGTGACCTTGTTCATGTTGAGATGGTCATGGAGAATCAGCTCTCAATTGACCCTTCATTGATCCCGATTTCACTTAAGACCCAATTGACACTTATGCGTCGATCTTTTACTGATTGATAAGCACATGATTGTGCCAGGTACAAAGCAAGAACGATACAAACTGAGTCGAATTTTGAGTGTTATCAAGCTATTGTTAGATTGGATTTTTGCAGCAAAATTCAAAACATAGTTGTTGTTTTTTCATGTTTTTTTTTGTCTATGTGAATGCATTTTGAAAAATTAAGCTCTTCAAAATGTAATAAAAGTCAATAAAGCTAAAACTAATCGGGAAGTTTTTTTTTTGTAATATTAATTTTGTTAATGGCAAATGCATTATGGGAAGAATCGTGACACAAATTTTATAATTAGAAAATACATAAATCATACAGAAAAAATTAAAACATTAACATCAAACAAGCAAAGAAAAATAGAAAAAAAATCTTAGTCTCCGTCTAAGCATAGCAGGAAAAACAGACAACAAGACCAATGCTAGTTGAGCATTGAAATCAGCTGCTCAGACTAACGATTTCCGGTTACATCCAACAGAACTTTCTTGTATAGCACACTACAGGGTGTCCATCATGGTAGAAGTTTGGATCATTTCCAGTTTAAATGCTGAGATACAATGCAACCTTGGGAGATGAACTTTGGCATAATTTATTGCAGAAATATTTCCAAACAAAATTCTCACTAGAAATATCGGACAAGCTTAGAATTCGTTTGAATAACCGATACCAAGAGAAGGCAGACAAGCAGACTGATGTTAGTGAGGATGTGCTTGGCCAATGTACTGGACACATTTAAAACAATTCGCAGCATTATTTTTTCTTAAAGAGCCAAGGTTTGTCAAAGTCTTTGAGAACAATAATGGAAGATGCAGCATTGATGAATTTATCGAACTTACAATGTAGTAAATTTTAACAGTAGCATTGTCTGATGAAGTCTATGAAAATGCAAAATTAAGAATGACAGTTTATTATGTAGTTATGTAGGGTTTTTTTTTAAAAGGAGGGATGTTGTTAATCGGGGATGAAACAAGAACAGAGGTGAGCGAGAGTAGAGGAAAAGGGAGAAAGGGAGAGAAAGAGAGAGAGAGAGAGAGAGAGAGAGAGAGAGAGAGAGAGAGAGAGAGAGAGAGAGAGAGAGAGAGAGAGAGAGAGAGAGAGAGAGAGAGAGAGAGAGAGAGAGAGAGAGAGAGAGAGAGAGAGAGAGAGAGAGAGAGAGAGAGAGAGAGAGAGAGAGAGAGAGAGAGAGAGAGAGAGAGAGAGAGAGAGAGAGAGAGAGAGAGAGAGAGTTTTCATATAGCTTGTCATAATTCAGGGTATTTCGATTGATCCCAACATTTTAACATAAGATTAATAGTCGTGAGAAAGTGGGTATAATATGAGATCAAAGACGACAGTTTTTTGAAAGAGACATTAAGTTTAGATGGGTGGGGAGCTTACCATCAATTCGTTTCGCACTTCGAATCTGAATAACAACAACAACAACAACAACAACAACAACAACAACAACAACAACAACAACAACAATAATAATAATAATAATAATAATAATAATAATAATAATAATAATAATAATAATAATAATAATAATAATAATAATTATATTACTACTACTACTACTACTACTACTACTACTACTACTACTACTACTACTACTACTACTACTACTACTACTACTACTACTACTACTACTACTACTACTACTACTACTACTACTACTACTACTACTACTACTACTACTACTACTACTACTACTACTACTACTACTACTACTACTACTACTACTACTACTACTACTACTACTACTACTACTACTACTACTACTACTACTACTACTACTACTACTACTACTACTACTTCGAATTAAAAAACAATTAAATGAATTACCTAGAACATCATTCTGTCCTCTTTCTATATGAGACAGTTTGTATTTTAGGCATTGAGAAAGGTAAGCAAGAGATAATAAAGAAATCACTATTTCAGGTTCCCCATGCATGCCTGATTTGCCATTTTGGGTGAAGGTAAACATTTTAATGTTAAACAATGTTATGATCTGTGTATGAGAGCAAGTCCTCTGTCTTTCGACTTCATGGCCCATTTCTTCTCATTGATGTTTAAGGCTATCGATAAAGATAATATTAAAAAAAAAAATAATAATGAGATTTTGGGATGAGCCGACTGACTGTGTGAAAGCCTTGGGCAGGAAGGGAGTTTACTGTACTGAACACTGTATGAGAACAAAATTATTGAATGCTCTTTTCCTGCGTCTAGCCGAGAATCTCTGTCTGTTCAATCAAGCTTGACGAATTAATGCAAACTGTTCTGCTAACCATGCTTCAAGGACCGCTTCCGTGTTTGTAAATAAATTTTGTTTTAGATCTAATATTGATTATGACAAACTAGATCTAGATCTAATAGGGCACAAGTTTTTGAATGGCAAGGCATTATTAATTAATCGTGAGATATTTTTTGTCTAGATCTAGATTTAGATCGAGAGGAGTGCAGACTTAAAAGGTCTCGAGATGGCAGAACAAAGTGCTATACCGACACGGACTGCTACAGGTAAACAGACTTAAATTATAATCTGCATCTAGATCTAGTCGAGATCGATATTTTTAGATATCTATATCTTTAAAGCACAGTACTTAGAAATTGTTTGCTGTCAGTCCCAGTAAGGTCCTACCAGCCCCACTTTCAAATTAAATAAACGTATTTTAGCTAGGCCTAAGTGACCCTCCATTTTACAAAGGAAAAGTGTAACAAATTACAACTTTGCAAACTTAATTTGTTATAATTAGGTACCATTAAATTCATTGAGTCAAAAATGGGCTTCTAAATCTTGTTCAGATCAAGAAAATACATAAAAAAATAAGTAAAACTGCAGATATCGGCAGCCCTCACGTCAGGCAATTCACAATTGAATGTTTCTTGACGAAATCAAAACTTGTAGTTTAGTGGGATTTTAGAGCAACACAAAAATGCTTATATCTTGTAAAGCATTTATTTGCGACGAATGAAACCATATTGGTGTTCAGCATTATATGCATATCAAATTCATTAAGAAATAATACAATTTTAAAGCTTAGGGTGAGTTGGGCTGACATCAGCAACAATACCAAAAAAATCAACATATCTAAGGCTTTAAAAGGATAGGACTGATTGGAGTGTAATAAAAAATAAGTCATCCCACTTCGGTTTTATTGCAGATATCGGCCCAACTCACCCTAAGCTTTAAAACTAATTTTTCTTAGTGAATTTGATATGCTGAACACAAATATGAAGGTTTTATTCGTCTTATAAATACTTTTAAGATATAAACATTTTTGTGTTGCTCTAAAATCACATTAAACTACAAGTTTTGATTTCCTAGTGAAACATTCAACTGCGAAGCCTGACGTGAGTTGGGCCATTATCTGCAATTTTACACCCCCACTTCTTTCTACCTAAAG
Source organism: Elysia crispata (assembly GCA_033675545.1). Taxonomy (NCBI): domain Eukaryota; kingdom Metazoa; phylum Mollusca; class Gastropoda; family Plakobranchidae; genus Elysia; species Elysia crispata. Next base: position 148,566 of record JAWDGP010000312.1, read on the forward strand.
CTATAGAAAATTTATTGCAATTCCACATCAGTGGGTGGCTCAAGCTCAAAGTTTTACCCGCATGTAATCAGCTCGCATTGAGCATAGATCTATCTCAATTCACATTCATTGGCAGCTGCATTCATGAGAAGACTTCTAAAAAGGCTAATAAAATGCAAGTAGATAAAGTAAAACAAAAAATGTAGTCCAACGATTTATTCACTGGAATTTCTCAGTACAAAATTTTGGCTTTTGGCGTAAGTCTATTTGCACCCTACAAAAAAAAAATGTTTACTCTTTGCTTTTATAATGACTGTATACTGATATATCCCAACAAACATTTGACCATTCCATTACAAATGATGTTTTCAAGCTCTTTCATAAATTTATTTGATTTAGTTGTACAATTTTAATTTGGATGTAAATGAAGCAATTTACCCATCAATTTATGAGAATAAATAAACTGATGATGAACCTTTATTATGGTTATAAATATATTTAACTTTTGTAGGTCATAAATTTATTTAAAACTCAACATGGCTTCCACATTTACATTCCCACATCTATTTTTTTTTCTGAGTTAGCTAGCCTTAGTCTAAAATTTGTCAAGAATATGGACTAGTCACTAGTGTATTTTGAAAAAAATTTTAGACTAGCTTGATGGATTTTTTAGACAAAATTTAGACCTTTTTGTGAATGCAGATTGTGAGGGTGTAAACCTAGTCCTGATTATTGATGTACCTAGACTAACAATTTTTTACTTGACTTGTTAGAACTTCTGAGAAATTTCCTATTAAGACCAGCTAATTCATTAAAACTTATGAAAGAAGCGAGAAACTCAGAAAGTCTGTAATTAAAGAAGCCATACGTTGAATTTTTAGAAAAATGTAATAAGTAAGGTGGTCTACATCATATGTATTGAGTTATTTATTTTTTCATTCTTTTGTTTTTCAGTTTGCAGTTAAAAAAAACCACAATAACAAAACACAACTCACACACCAGAATTTGCAAATATTGACTCAACTCACCTTAGGCTTTAAAATTGTTCTTTTCTTGATGAATCAGATATGCTGAACACGAACATGAATGTTTTATTTGTTGCAAATAAATACTTTTCAAGATGTCAGCATTTTTGCGATGCACTAAATTCACATTGAAAGTCCTACCTTACTGAGTGTCATCTAGATTTGTGTTTTCACTTTTGGAATTAGAAAGTAGTACTCCCAGTTTCGTAATGCTGCACATGTGGTAGGACTGCGATGAGTAGAGACTAACTGCCCAGGTCAAGAATAAGTGGAGCAGACGCGTTCAAGGTTATGAATAAATAATGAGCAAGGTACTGGTTTAGATACATAGCTCTGATTCCAGGCCGCTTACAAAGCCATAACATTTAAAACCACATTTTTTCATTATCAATATTCCAAAATTGAAATAAAATATAGAATGGAATAATCCAAGTAAGTGAAATCACGCCTAGGAATCTTAACTTTATTCAAGCGGAACTAATTAGTATGCAAAACGTGCGGATTGCTTTACAAAACTGGGACAAACATAAGGAAATAGAGCAACACAAAAATACTTACATCTTGAAAAGTATTTACTAATGACTAATAAAACCTTCATATTGGTTTTCAGCATATCCATGAAGACCTTAATTAGTCTGAGAAATTTGTCTTATTATCAATGTCTTTTCTTATTTTCTTTGTACATGTAACTTATTTATTTTTTCCTCTTCTGTTTGTTTGAATTGTTAATGGACTATGTTTTAGACTATAGACTAGTGTCACTATGTTAAACGTTTGTAAATAGACTATTGTAAAGAGCTTCGAGCCTACAAGTAGGAAGAGGCGCTAGGAAATAACTTCATTATTATTATTATTATTATTATATCCAATTCATTAAGAAAAATACAATATTCAAGCTTACAATGAGTTGGGCTGATAACTGCAAATTTACCCAGAATTTTATATGACTATTTTGCATTAAATTATATAAAGCTGCCAACCTTACACCATAATACTAGTATATTTGTTTGCATTGCTATGGATTGTAAGAATTTACAACACTTTTCTGAGTTGTATGGCCCCCACCCCTTTGGCTTAACAGGTTTAGCCTCTTTTTTTTTCTTTCCCACACCTTGACAACTTAATTTCTAGATCCCAAGAAGTTATGATACACAAAATGACATTATTCAGACAGTAAATCTAGCATAGACTAGTTCCATAAATGGTAACCCATACTACAATTAGTGCAAAAGCTAAATAAATTAATGAATTTCATTGTTGATATTTCTAGGCATGACCTTGTTCAATTAGCATAAATTTTCTACAACAGTAGTGTTTTAAAGGTCTTTGATAAACATATTTAAGTGATAATTATTTTGTCAGCTGCATCTGTTCACTTTGTTATCTGTGGGTTGGCAGCTCTGCTTATATCTTGTTGTTAAGCTTCCAATAATTCTTTTTTCACAATATGGATAAATGAATTTTAATCATACTCATCTCTTTTTTCTTTTACACTAGCTGTTACCAAAGAGATTGATGACAACATGGTGTCAGTGAAGCTTGTTGTGGAGGGGATTCGACCAGTACTGTTAGGAGATAAGACAAAGGCAAAGAACGCAACAGTAGAAATGAAACTCGGATGCTGGTAAATAAGTTTCAGTATTAGATCCTCAACTGTTTCATAGGGGCAATGGTTGGTTCTAAGACTTGAAAAAATTCCTTATACATAACGAAAAATGAATCACAACTCTTGAAGCACTACATACAGCTTAAGTTTGAGGGTCAATTAAGATGCAGAGATAACTGAATATGTACATGTACTTATATGAAGTAAAAAAAAACCACTTAACCAGTCATCATCTTTTACTTCAAGACAAAGAACTGTGTGAAAACAGTTAGATTCACATTGAAAATATTTCTTCCTATATTGTGGCTTCTTCAGTGTAGAAATGAAAAACATAAGATGAGTAACAAAAGTTACACATTAGGCCTACATAAAATGTAAGACAATTTTACAAAACATAAGAAGATTTCTAAAAGTTAAAGATGTATAAACTGTAGTTTTTGATCTTCACCTTATGCTGTCAAACTTGATATCAATCTTGCATTCTTTTCTTTCTTTAGTGGATTTTCAATGGCAGCAAGGGTGGAATCTCCTGAAGGTAAATTCACACTCTTCAAGTATGAGGTGAAAAAGCTACCAACCGAGATCGACGTACAGCAGTCAAAGTGGAAAGTAAGAGTTAACCTTGTGATGAGAATTATTTTTATAGGTTCGACTGTTGATAGAATAAGCAGGACTATGATTTGCAAAGCTATGGAATGTTTAAATAAATTTGAAATTTGATAAGCAAATAATTTAAATGAGAATTTTGTTTCAGACAAAAAGGAATTATTCCTCTCATCAAGGCAATAGAACTACAGTCGAGTTCAAGTAATTCGAATCGGATAGTTTGAATTTTTAAATGTTTCAAAGTCATTTAATTTTATTGAATATTTCTCTCTTTAAGCTTTATTAAAAAATATTGGTTAGTTCGAAGTTTGAAATAAGGATCCGGATTTGAAGCCATCTTGGCAGGGTTTTTTTTTCGATTCTGAAAGCTCTTTTCCTGGCTTTTAAAACAGGGGAAGTAGTGCTATGTTCTGTGCGGCAAGCAATTCTGGTGTACGTATGTGTGTGTGTGTTCCACCCCCCACCTACTTTACAGGCTAGAGTCTGCAATAAGACCAAGAGAAAGAAAGGGGAAAGGGGTTAGGCCCAAGGACCAGGTGGGAATGCTTTATAGAATGGAAGAGGAGGGGGGGTGTTGATGCCACATGACGTGATTGAACTTTGCATGTTGTCAGCGTGTGCGATGTAGCCTGCTTGCAAAAAGCTCTATATGATGTCATTTTCATAGTGTAGAGCTCTGTGCCTACTTGTCATTGCTTAGTCTAGATCTCTCTAGACCTGTCATTCATTTCATTTGTGGTTTTTATTTTAATTTTTTTTTAAATTATAATTGTCATTCTACAAGGGGACTCTTTTTATGGCTTCTCAAATCAAGGGAAGTAAGTTGGAAATTAAGTGGACCATAGTAGTCACCCCTCTACCCACACATACACCAGTACGACATTCCTGATCTAACATCCACATTTTTTTTACTCTCTTTTTATATGTATCCTGATAATTTGAATTTCAGATAATTCAAAGTCCATTTTTTATCCCAATGACTTCGAAATAATTGGACTCGACTGTACCTTTTGTTTGCATACATTTGACATTAGTAACTGATTTCACAGTTGTATTAAAAATTCTGAAGTTTAATTTTTTTTGCCTCAAAAGACCTTTTTGTAAGGAAGAAGGCATTTTATTTTGAAGATCAAAGTTTAAAAGGCAAAATGCCATCTTTCGAGATCAGTAAATGTATAAAAAGTGCAAATATTTCTCTACAAAACAAATGAAAGAAAAAGAGCAAGGGGCTTTAAACAGATGTTTATTTTTATGGAAAGTGAAATAGTTTTTTTTTACATAAGACCTGAATGCAAAAAAAAAATTGCAAATGCTCTTGCATGAACTATGATCTGTAATGACCTTATGCATGTCATTCTCTTCCTCTACCCTGTCAGGTGAAAAAAGACATGATTTCACTGAAACTACGCAAGGCAGCCCCAGACACTTGGGTGCCGTACCTTTCAGGTGGTCTAGAACAAGCGCCTGACAGTGAGGACGAGGCACCTAAGAAAGATTGAGATCCTTAAGCTGCTGTTGACATTTTGAGAATTACATTTCAATTTATAAGCAAAGTTATTTCCGTTATGAATTTGATGAAGCACAGACCACAACAAGAGATAAGTGAGCTTGTACTTAGCAAAGGGGATGCCTTTTCAAAACTTGTACTTAGCAAAGGTGATGCTTTTTTTAGTTTATAAAGGTGACAATCTTTGTAATTTTCTATAACGATTGAATGAAATAGAAAAAGAGATCTTGAGTTGAAGCTAATCAAAGTACCTCTCACTTTTTTTTAAATACTAATTGCAATTTCTATGAATGAAAACTGTGAGTATGTCCTGCATGATTTTCTTTATGATAATTCTCTGGCAATATATATGCTCTATTGTGTCATTTACGCAGAACTGGTCTTCTTTTATGCAAAGAAATGTACCTGTAGACAAACTGTGGGGCATTTGATGTCATAGGTGCTGGCTGATCTTTTAATAACTACAACAATTTCTTTATCTTAGAAATAATAAATTCCTTGACTTGCTATTGACTGTGCCTCTGGTTTATAAAATGTAACAGAGGCCTACCATCTATTAATTGTTGTAATATATGTTTACTTTCATAACAGAAAAGCATGGTTAAAGCATAAGATTATTATTTTAATTAAAAATAATTTGTACCTGGCTTTCTCAACCTTGCCAAAGTAGTTCACAAACAGCATTTAAGTTGCCATTCATGATTTCGCACTGCCTCAAAATTGATACAACAGCATGGGGGAAGTCAAATGACTTGGACACCACATTAGTCACACTAAAGTCTGGGACAAAACTTTGATGTGGTCGATACTATAGTTTGGCATGGACACCTCAAGTAAAGGAGGGTTCATCTAAAACGCACCAGTACTTAATATTGCCATTTTGATATCGACCATCTCTACACTTGCTGTGTACTCATGAGGAAATCTTGAAGACAAGTACTAAGTAAACTTTTTTTATACTTCAATTCCACACGAGTGTCAATTGCTTTTTTTTCGTAGTTTTAATGTTTGACATTTGTTTTTGTTTTTTTGTTTTTTTTTTTGAGATTCTTAAACTGTTGCATGGTAACTTTTTATTTTAACATATGATTTCTTTTTCATACCTTTATGAATTGTTATGTGATAAATATTTATGCACACCTTGTGATGTCAGTATCACAGCTAAAGCACCATAACAGCAACATATTGTGCAACCAAGGATGCTTTTGATTTACTAGTCTAAATGTAAATTTCACATTTAAATATCATCTGAAGTTTGGTTTTTTTAACTAATAGTTAAAAAATAAATTGTACTCCTTTATAAAAAATGTATTTGCTCATTGTATTCCTTCTCATATTGAATATGTTGATGCACAAGGCTAGCAATCTGACGGAATGAGCCTTTTAGAACAAGTATAAGAGCTAAAGCCAAAAATTAATTGTTTATTATATAACTTTCAGCAAAATTATTTGATTAGAAAATGTTTCCTTTTTTTTTCCTTTTGTTGTTGAAGTTGTTATTTTTTTCTGTTTGAGGCATGTAGGCTTACTGATATTTTTTATCTTTTTATGTACAACGATTCACATTTTAAAGGTGCCTCATTTTGTGCTTTTTGCGGTTACAAATTTTTGAAAGATTAAATCAGTACCATTGATCTACTATTTGTTTAATGTTAAACCTTTTAGTGGTATTTAAAAAGTATTAGTAGACCTGAATGTCTTCCGACAATTGTCGGAAATCCGACAATCGCGCGGAGACCAATATTTGTCCGGCAGTTGATAGAGGGTTTAAGTAACCCTTAAAATTATCTTTAATTCTGTGCGCACCGCGCTTCCGGAAATTTTCAGACAATTTTGGGTTGGACCACATTCAGGTCTATATTAGGTGTGCAATAATTTTAGATTATTTTTTTCCTTGACATTTAATATTAAAGATGGACCTATTGAGAAATTAAATTGGATTAATGCACAAAGTAAATTTTATTCTGTCTATTGCATATTTATTTTATTTTATTTTTCAAATATTTTTCTTAGTTTCTCATGTGAGTCAAGTTTATTTATAAACAACAACTTTAACTGAGTTCTTGCATCAAAACTGTTGATTGATGTGAACACATACAGGTCAGCAGCTACAATTTTCTCTCAACTTGTCAATACATTAACAGGTACAAGCTTCATGGTGCAAGAAACTAAGTCAATATTTCATATGCTATACTGAGCTGTAAAACAAATAAGATAACCACATCATATCATATTGATCTGTGTTCCAAATTTCTAATTATTTTGCTCAAAGCAATTCTCCAACTGAGCCTAATTTAACCCCCTTTTGTTTGTCTGCTAAAAGATTGCACTCAGCCAGTGAAAAAAATACATAGAGAGTGTGTATAAAAATTACAAGGTTGAACACTTTTTCACTTGTCCTGAACTTTCTAAAAGAATTGAGTTTCAATCTAAAGCAGTTCAGAGAATTTTGGAAACATGACTATTCTTGATTAAATCACACAATAATAAAAGAAACGGTAAAAATAAAAAACACAATTTGAAAATACTGAACTTATACAGTACCATCAACATCTGAGTCAGTAATTTTGGTTTCTGATATAAACTTTAAATGATTGCTTTGCATGGCGAGGAAGAATAATAGGATAAAAATCAAAGAAGATAACACACCATGCATTATATTATGTTTCATGTCTTTTCTTTCTCTTGTTGACGACTGTGATCTTTTACTTTAATGATGTGCCACGGTGTAGTTATGGGTTGTTGTTAAAACTTGTAATGTAAAATTGCTCTTTCCCCCCACCTTCTTTTTCCCTTTTCAAAAATAACACAAAAAAAAGGAGAAAAACAAACTAAGAAAATATCGATGGAAAGAAAAAAAAAATTAGTATGCTTTTCCAACTCTAGATATTTGGATTTATAGTACCCAACTTTGAATGTGAAGGCAACATATGGTTTAACTATTTTATACAAACTATTGTAGTCCTATGTGATTGGGTCTAAATAATTGCTCTTTCCATTTTTCACTCCATGTGTAAATATTCTCTTGTTTTGATGATCTTTATACACTTCTAAGTTCTTAACCATTTGGAATTAAATAAAGTCATCAGTAAAATACTTTGCTTTGAATTTTTGTTTCTAAGCTTTGTACTGTCAGTATCACCATTAACATGTTTTAGCTCAACCAAAAAAATATAATTTTCTTGGATTTAAAAAATTATAAGAATGCTTGATTTTGGGAAAATTACCAGGTTAATTTCTCTGCTGTATCCAGGGCGATGAAGATTAATAATTGTTGAATAGATAATGCATGTGTAGCAGTTCAACGGAAGAGGGAAATAATTATCCGTCTTAAGTTTATAATTACAGATTAGATAGTACATGTGTAGCACTAGCAGTTCAACGAAAGAGGGAAATAATTATCCGTCTTAAGTTTATAATTACAGATTAGATAGTACATGTGTAGCACTAGCAGTTCAATGAAAGAGGGAAATAATTATCCGTCTTAGGTTTATATTTACTGGTTAGATAGTAATTATCTTATAATTACAAATTAGATAGTACATGTGTAGCAGTTCAACGAAAGAGGGTAATAATTATCCGTCTTATACTCTTAAGTTTATAATTACAGATTAGATAGTACATGTGTAGCAGTTCAATGAAAGAGGGAAATAATTATTCGTCTTATACTTAAGTTTATAATTACAGATTAGATAGTACATGTGTAGCACTAGCAGTTCAATGAAAGAGGGAAATAATTATCCGTCTTATACTCTTAAGTTTATAATTACAGTAGATTTTAAGACGGGATAATGAAACATGATGGGCTGCTCCTCTCTCTCTCTCTCTCTCTCTCTCTCTCTCTCTCTCTCTCTCTCTCTCTCTCTCTCTCTCTCTCTCTCTCTCTCTCTCTCTCTCTCTCTATCTATCTATCTATCTATATGTATATAATTATATATATAAAATTATATATATATCTTTCTTTCTCTCTTTCTTCCTCGCTGCCACACTTCCTTCTCGCTCTCTCTCATCCCAAGGGTGTCAGATAGCTCAGCTGGTAGAACGCCCGCCTGACACCATGAAAATTAGCGGGTTGAATCCTGGCTTGGGCTATTTGATAGCTAGGTCGGGTATCATCTAACCTGCCCTACCCTAATGTTTGATTGGGGCTTCAGAGACTTTGTGGCCGTAATTGCGATAAGTCATTGGCTTTGAGGCTAAAAACTAGCTGTTTCATTTCCCCTACCCATCGGATTAAGTGCTGCCGGCCATAAAAGGCTCATTGCCTGTAGAGAAAGTGCAGGATCAGAACCTATTGACAAGCCTCTCTCTCTTCCTTATCTCTCCTCTCTCTGCTTACCACCTTCTCTCTCTCTCTCTCTCTCTCTCTCTCTCTCTCTCTCTCTCTCTCTCTCTCTCTCTCTTTCTCTTTCTCTCTCTATCTATCTATCTACCTATCTCACTCATGCCTTCTTTACTATACAATGGTCAGATTATGATGAGAAACAAATCCAGTGCCTTACAAACAGAGCTTTGTTTTTATCTTTGTTCTTATGCAATTTTAATACTAATATATCTCCAACAGCCCCCTTTACCCCAACGGACATGATCTACATCCACCTGTAGGCCTTTATTAAACCTTATCTAGCTGGAAATGTTGTACAGTACAAATTTATGCTTGGAGCTGACATCTTAACCTTGTCACACCTGTCAGTACCGACTGGCCTGTCCAATGATCGATGAACCGTCGCTGACCGTTGATTTTTCAGTCTTCCAAATTTTTGATTTGTTTTCTCTAAGTTTAAAAAAACAAACCAAACAAATAAAAAAAAACACTAAAAAAACAAAACAAAACAAAACAAAACAAAAAAAAAAACAACAAAAGGAACAAAAAGAAAAAAAAACAAAAAACAAACAAACAAAGAAAACAAGAACAAGAAGCCAGTAGAAATGCATATCTAGTTGGAGCTTAGGCAATCTACGAAAATCGCAAACAACAAAGACAATACCTCCATCAAAATCAAGCAGTCTCAAGACATTACTACATTAGTAAAAACAAACATCGTTAACATTCACAGCATAAAAGGGTTGCGTTTGTTAAAGTTGATTTGGTTAAAAACTCCGTGTTTGTCATCATCCATAAACAGCTAGATCTGCATACAATCATTAATTGACTGAAATCTGCAACTTTTATATGTGAACTGAAATTTAGAAGACCTGTATTAATTATTGTTAAGAACTTGAATATTTTAGCAGCAAATGTATGAGAGAGAGAGAGAGAGAGAGAGAGAGAGAGAGAGAGAGAGAGAGAGAGAGAGAGAGAGAGAGAGAGAGAGAGAGAGAGAGAGAGAGAGAGAGAGTTTTTCTCCACACTAAAACACCATTATTTTACATTTCACACACCATTGAGAAACAACCCCATGACTCTGAATCATTACTAGTCTTTCATTTTTTTTTTGCTTTCTTTCGAAGGCTCTCTCACATGGGGACAAATATTTTGTGTGTGTGTACCCTAAGTTTTCTTGAATAATTTTATAGTTATACGGAAACGGATGAAAGAGAAGAAATCTTTTAATCTTCCTTGTCATGTTGAGAGAAGCGCTAACAGTAAGGCACAGTGAGACGGGGCGCTGTTTGAAAATTATTCCTACACTTATGGCTAAAAGTTTTGTTCGGGTCCGTGCAAGGCTATGGCCGCATGATAGCCATCTTTAGGTTTCAGTTCCTCGAAGCATCTTCTGTGGTATAATTTTATTTTATTTTGAAACCAAATGTAGATCTAATTCACAACACAGACCCTAGAAACTAAACGCAGCAAATCCCTGGATGAAAAGTCGGTCAAAGATAATCGGCCGACAATCGACCGACTGTAATGTTAACAGTACAGTTGTACTATAGAATACAGTTAGTGAGGTTGTGTGCTGTAGAGGTCGACTTGGCTAGCTAGAAATAGACCTGGGCCTGTGTTGTTTACCACTATTTCTAGGATCCTTCGTGGCTTAAGACATCTAGTTCTAGAACTATCATGATGAGTTTAATAGACAAGGGTGACCATTCACGGCAGTTCTTTCATGACAGAAAGCATAGAGCCTTATAGTAGTGCTGTAAAAAATTGATAAACAACAACCGAAGAAAACAAGCTAGACCGCTGCATTATTTTTAGTTCCAGAAAATGGTAAGTAAATCATAAATAAGAGCTACACGCGCGTACACATTTTAAGTTAGCTGAGACCTTTTAATAAATAGGCCCACTGCTTTCTAATAAAATATCTTAGAATATTTTTAAGCTTTTGAAAATATAAACATTGATTCAAATTTTAGATTCACACAGAGTACAAAACAGAACCTAAGTTCTCTCTAGACCACGGGGTTTGTTCAGCGAAAAGACGTAAGCTGCATGCATTAATATTAGCTTGGTGAATTAATGAGTCTAGAATTATGTTTTCAGTTTTATCACAAATCACATCAGTTCTCAGGCCAAATAAGAAATGAAGACAATGTTCAGCACCTTTTGGCAAGCACACAAATCGATAATTCACAATGCACTGAGAAACATACAGGACCAAAATAAAAGCGTTCACGTTACTTTCAATACAACTGGGTGCACGGATTGGGGTCTGTCATGTCTTACTAGTAGTAGTCGTAGTGGTCGTATGAGTACCGCAGTAGGCTACTGTAACGAATAGTAGTAGTAGTAGTAGTAGTAGTAGTAGTAGTAGTAGTAGTAGTAGTA
>JAWDGP010000312.1:165000-185142 GCA_033675545.1 Elysia crispata
ACAAGAGACAGTTCACAAAATCATGTGACAGGCATGATGTGTGTTACCACTGTGTAAGTTTTGATGATTAATCTAACAATTGTGTGTGGAAGTTTTTTTTTTTAAATAATTGATTGAATAACTGTATGCGTGAGTTTTGATTATTGATTGGATGACTTTGAGCATGTGTCTTGGTGGTTGATTTGGTCTTTGTGGTAGTACATAATGATAATGACTGAATGGGTGTGTGATAAAGTTTTTTGATTGTTGATTGAATGATTACCCGCTTAAGTATTCAAGATTAATTGAATTGTGTTGCGATCATATTTTGATAGTATATGTATAAGGAATACTTTTGCAAGTACGTTTTGATGGTGGGTTGATGCACGTTGTTATGCATAGTAGAGGTATGCTAGATTTGCTTTGCGAAACTTTGTTAGCCGGAACAACTTCGAACATCACATTGAATTCAAAGTTGGAAATAGATTGGGTAGGAGGAGATAGATTCTTTGTTTACACCATTTTAAACGTATAGAAAGGTTGAAAAAAAGGGAGACACTTAAGATGCCCATTTAGGCATTAAAAAAAGCTTGCAAGCCACAAGTCTGGGGAGGCACTGACTATATATTCAGCTATCCAAAGAGATTGCTCGCTTTACGCTTGCGAACAAATAAGTCTCGCCGGACATGAATTATTACAGGGCTCAAACTAATTACCACAGGAAAACAAACTAATGTCGACGGCGGACTCTAAAATAGACTAGGAAGTCAGTCGCAATGAATTCTGCCAGTGTAGGATACATCATTCTAAACCTGATAACTGGAGTGTGAAGAGAAAAATAGCATTCAAACTTGATTTAAATAATAATAATAATTTTGCATGCCCATTGAGCAAGCTTTTGTGACAAATAAGAACATTGTTTAACTTGTGGGAATGTTCATTAAAACAGACGTATCTTATGCAATGAGATAATTTCATGTTATGTCTATCAATCCCATATTGTTTCGGTTATGTATCTGGTAGCGCATGACTATCGCGTCATCTGCACCAGTGTGCAGTCTGCTCATGCTTATCGTCTGTTGATAGTCCGATAAGATATTATGGACTTTGGTTCCTTAGTTGGAAGGCTATAAATTTCAACATAGCTTTGAGACACTATGCTTTTAGCTTAAAGCGATATACTAATATTCAATGACCTGAATTAAGAAGATAAAATATTAGCGAATCTCATTATCTGATCGAAACACTTCTTCACGATTCCATAAACCATCGTTTCCCCAGGGCCAGGCTTACAACATATCAAGACCTCAATGTGACCACGCGTTCAGACGGAACACCCTGGCCACCTGTAAAGCTGAGTATCTAGCGCCAACGTCTCGTCTGCCCGTCGAGGGTCAGGTCTACAGCGTGGACAGTGCAGACATCCCCTCCCATCAGCAGCACTTTCTGAAGATTGTGGAGGAGTATGGCATGGACAGCCTTGAGATCATCATAGAGACGGAGATATCCTCCCTCGTGAAGGTTCACCCTGTACCGAGCTTTCACCAGTTCCAGGCCTGGTTCTCCAGGCGCGAGGTCCGAGTGAGGATGTTGGCGGAGTGGGTCAAGGATCTGGCCGAGTATGTTGAGCAACATGCTGTGGAACACTTCCTACCATATCAGACTGTCAAGGACAGCATCGGTTCTGATTGGTGTATGGACGTGGATAAATATCTCCATGATCATAATGAGACAATACCATCATCTTCCGGTATAGTGTGCCCAGATATTGAATACCTCACGTGTAACATCTTCTCTGAGGTGTACTTCCTGGCCGTCAGGTTATTCGCCAACTCCAGCTATCGCAGGCCAGCGGAGTTTTACTGCCATGAGAGCTGGGTTCCTAAATGTCTTCCTCACCCTCCGTCAACAGTTTTAAGGTTTATCCCTCATGAGAGAAGTCTAGATGGGACGCTATAGTTCTCCTCAAGAGTGGACATTCTTGTAAGGTCGAGCCAAAGTCTTTCATTTACAAAGTCAAAATAATGTATACGGGATTCATACTTTTCATAATTTTTGTTTTCTCTATGTTGAGTAAATTTTTTTTATATATATACACACATATACATATCTTTCATAATAAAGATAATATCTTATAAGGATGAAGTTTTATTTTGATGAAATGGATGTGTTCATAAAGATTAGTTTTAGTTCATCTCGAAACATCTGGGTGATTCTCATATATGCTCTGAAGTTAAACATTCTTGACAACCCATGTAAAAAGAGTTCTGATAAAGAATACAAACAAGGAGAAATTTCAATCTGGAACCACTGATAATAACTTTATTATTAGAACTTTGTTATGAACCAGTTCTTTGTCAACCATCTCATCAAAATATTATATTGATGCGAAATTATGTTTTTAACTATTAAATGGCATGACATTCCTTAATTAAACGTTTTATTGTAAATTCATTTCATGTATAAGTATCAGTAAACCTTTTTTTGCTGCCACAATCATATCAATTTTTGTTCTATAATATTATTGTTTCCACTGAGCATTTGTTTGATAACTCCATGCTATTTCTCAATGGTAGTAAAAGTGTTTGTTCGGCTACAACCTCATTATTTTCCATTGATGTAAACACTATTACCCTAAGAACTTTCGGCTTGTTTTACAATGGACTGCATATACACATTACACTCCATTTTAAGCAAAAACATTGAACATGACAATGCAATAATTGTTGCAATCAGAATCATCATTTATTTTTCTGTTGATGCTGTCTCCATCATCTCCACCACCACCACCATCATCATCCGTGTCTTCAGTATTTTTGCTACAGTTGCATCATTTTAAACCATCTTGGGATCATAAAAGCCTGACCTAGTGACCAACATTTTATTCGGTGACCGCTCACTGGACCACAGCTGTTGCAGATGCTGTTTACCAACTATTGTTCGTGTAAATCAGCCCTCCGTAATATTTGTCGTTTATATTGTTAATTAAGCTCCGTTTATACAGAGCGCGAACGCGGGTTTTCGTCCTGGAATGGTTTAGTCATTCTATAGAGGAACTGTTCAAATAGAGTGCGAACGCGAACGCGAACAAATATGTGTTCGCGCGATCGACCGCAGAGATTACCCCGAGAGCGAATTCTTCAGAACGCCGCGGCGGCTTTCTTGCTATCTACCAATCAGCTAGTATCACCTCCCTTGCATCATTTCCGAAAATAAAAACTTGTAGGCATGGCCTTTCAAAGAAAAAGATATGCAGCTAGTCTGCTGTGCTTGAAGAGTATGGCCGATCCCGAGACAATGGATAAAACGGAAATTTTGATTTTAGAAGTTGCAAAGAATCCGGTTTTGTTCTACAAAGCTGAAAAAGCTTACAAAGAGACAGTCAAAAAAGAAAGATATTTGGCAGGGAATTTGAGGAAAAGTTGGACTGACAATTATGTGATTTATACTACTGTGTGTATCAATACAGAGCTATAATCTCTTGGGTGTTTGATTTTGCCTGTGCCGTGATTCCAATAATTATGATGACCAAATTTAAACTCTCACAACAAGAAAAAGACGATCCACATCGAAAGCCGTCGACGGTTTTCCGCGTTCGTGTTCGCGCTCTATTTGAATGGTCGAACTGCTAAAAAGTCGCGTTCGCGCTCTATTTGAATGGCTGAACTGATAAAAAGTCGCGTTCGCGCTCTGTATAAACGGAGCTTTACTTTGGTAAACTATTGACCTGATCGACGCTTTCAACTTGAAAATTAGTTTCTCTAAAACCTAGTTTACCTAAGTAACTGACTCAACCTTGCAGTTGCATTTAAGACTCACAGTTTGAAAATCTTACTTTACTACGAAAGGTAATACACAAGTTCAAGGTTTACAAGATACATCATAATTTCAATTACGAAGGAAAAAATTATAATAAAAAAAACCCACTTAAGCCGTAAAAAAAAAAACCCAACAAAATACAAACAAAGCAAACAAACAAACAAAAGAATAAACGAATTTAACTGAGCAAAACAGCCTTGTTAACTTTCCACTCACTTTCATTGTTTAACATTTGAATGTTCGTAAAATCCAACAGGGCAAGAGACTGAGCGGAACTACAAAGCAGGGAGACAATCTAACCTTTTTTTTTTTTCTTATACAAGCGTCTTGTTTTATTTTTGTTACTTCCTTTGAAATACGAGCCAGTCAATAGTAGCGGGGTTGTCAAACGGCATCTATTCTAATGAGTTGACTTACCGCCCTTCCTGAAATCATCGACTTTCCTGCGCTTTCAAAATGTCGTCTGCCTGGTTCAGAAAGCTCATGTAGAGTGTTCTATCTCCTCTAGGCCCTTATCTCTAGCAGTTTCTTCCATTATCTGTTTGCAGGCTAAAGTCTTAAGTTTATTACCGTTTGAGAAACTGACCATTATAATACATTGCTAGTCTTAAACGGAAGGTCGCTATGGAGAAGACAAGACAAGGGAGAAAATCGTGTTCTTCGCGCCTGACAAGAAATCATTCTAATTTCTATGCTACTTGCATAGCTAGGGGTAGCTCTGGGTAGCACTGGGTAGCACTGGGCAGCACTGTATAGCACTGGAAACTATCAAAACAGATCATTCATAAAATAAATGCTGTGAAATTATCGGGTATGATACCGAGATTAGCTGGGTAATTTGGTAAAATCAAAATCTATGCATCGACCCTTTTTGGTATTCTTCATCGTTTAGATCTAATTCTGAACAGCTGTGAATTTTCAGACGACAATACACCTTCATGTACTTTTCATGAGAATGGATCATTTTTGAATATACAGAATAAGCTCATTTCCTTTATTGCTGCTATAACAATGGGAGCTGAGGGCGTTTCTATCGTGTGTTAGAACCAAATTAATGCGCGAAAAACAGTGAGCAAAATCGTGCTGATATCCACCTAGCTGCCCAGAATGTCATGGGAAATATGAAGAAAGGATAGAAAAATATATAAAACTTTTTGAATGGGAGATCCAATTTTTGAAAAAGATCCCATTTTTCGTGTTGGATAAGAAACTTAATGGACAGATGAAAAAATTTTTTGAAATGAATACAATCCGAGAATGTGTGAGATTATCAAATCTGAAAGTATGCTCTTCTGATATTTGTGATAATAGAAATTTTACACTCGTACATAACCATTTTGGTGACAAGTTGAGGAGTTTTGAAGATTATTTAATGGTGAATCTTTGCACTGGGTATGTTTTTAGTTTAGATTCTTGGTTGTGGTAGTATTTTTGTCAACGAAATAAGATTTTTTTTTAAAAAATCCTGGACAAATTGCTAATTATGTATATTCAATATATTGTTAAAACGAAGATTAAAACAAGGTGATATAAGGATACCAAAATATAATTCTGTTACAAATAAATAAAGAAAATTCAGCGTTTCACTAACATCAATAACACTTTCTACAATAAATGTCACAACGAGGCTATTGAAATTTCACCAGCATACTCTATCAACAACTTGGGCAAATGGTTCGCCAAAAAAAAAAAAAAAAAGAAAAAAATCTTTAAATCATATCTTTCATCTCGCTTAAGGTTCACATCAATGACCCATATTACTACCAACCCATCCCATCTTCTATCTCCCTAAGCAAAAAATCACACAGATAACAACGGTAAGGAACAGCACACACTAATAACATTAAAATTTGAAGACACAGAACTGTATCTCGGACATTCTACCTCTCAAACCCAAGAACACATTTTTAAAGTTAGCTCTGCCGTTCCTTGCCAGCGCCAAAAATCAGACTAATGCCCCCAAAAAATCCTCTGGCTCATCAGGGAGAGATTAGATGGTTGATTGGTTGGTTGTGATCCTGATTAGCCTTTAAAAGCCAACCCTGGGACCTCAAGCAGAAATCTGCCTATTTTCAGCCCAAGGGAGGCGATTCAATGTCTGCAGTCACAGAGACGACAAGGTTTCCTTTCATTTATAAATATAACTAGGATAGGAATGGTTGGATGGAACTCGACCACACCTCTAGATAAACCAGCGCTCTACCAGCTGAACTATGTAGCACCCCGACAGTTTGGATAGCAAGAATATCTTCAAGTTTAACCGTACTATCTGGCACCCCGACAGTTTGGATAGCAAGAATATCTTCAAGTTTAACCGAACTATCTGGCATTCCAACAGTTTGGATAGCAAGAATATCTTCAAGTTTAACCGAACTATCTGGCATTCCAAAAGTTTGGACAGCAAGAATATCTTCAAGTTTAACCGAACTATCTGGCACCCCGACAGTTTGGATAGCAAGAATATCTTCAAGTTTAACCGAACTATCTGGCATTCCAACAGTTTGGATAGCAAGAACATCTTCAAGTTTAACCGAACTATCTGGCATTCCAACAGTTTGGATAGCAAGAATATCTTCAAGTTTAACCGAACTATCTGGCATTCCAACAGTTTGGATAGCAAGAACATCTTCAAGTTTAACCGAACTATCTGGCATTCCAACAGTTTGGATAGCAAGAACATCTTCAAGTTTAACCGAACTATCTGGCATCCCGACAGTTTGGTTAGCAAGAACATCAAGTTTAACCGAACTATCTGGCATCCTGACAGTTTGGATAGCAAGAATATATTCAAGTTTAACCGAACTATCTGGCATCCAGACAGTTTGGATAGCAAGAACATCTTCAAGTTTAACCGAACTATCTGGCATCCCGACAGTTTGGATAGCAAGAACATCTTCAAGTTTAACCGAACTATCTGGCATCCCGACAGTTTGGATAGCAAGAATATCTTCAAGTTTAACCGAACTATCTGGCATCCCGACAGTTTGGATAGCAAGAACATCTTCAAGTTTAACCGAACTATCTTGCATCCCGACAGTTTGGATAGCAAAAACATCTTTAACCGAACTATCTGGCATCCCGACAGTTTGGATAGCAAAAACATCTTCAAGTTTAACCGAACTATCTGGCATCCTGACAGTTTGGACAGCAAGAATGACCCGGTTCTATGAAGGGCCCCTAACTCTAGGATTGATCCTAATTTCCACTAGTCCCTCGCTAGTCTCTCTCCAGTCTGTTCTCAAAATTAGGTGCCTTCTATGAAGAAAAATGTGAACCTAAGATCAAACTTTGGCTCTAAAATGACGCGATTTAGGTGCAAGATTTAGAAGTGGGTCTACCTTGTTCTAACTTAAGTTAGGTGTACAAAATCTTTTATTTCCAGCAAAAAAGCAGCCATATATCTAATTCTGCCAACAGCTCGATTCGAATTGAAATGGGTTTGTTTTTTCGTTCTTATTTATGTATTTTGCTATTGAAATTAGCCAAAACAAAATTTCCAGGTGTACAAATCTAGATCTATGTGCTTAAATGGAATAGTCTCACTGAAAACAACAAAAAGTGGACTTTTTAATAGACTGCATAGCTCAAAGATCCAAACGATACTATAAAGTATAAAGAGCGGAGCCTGCAATCTGTTATCAGACTTACAGGCACACCCCAAGCGTATAATATTGTTCTCGTGTAGACACCACCTACAACATATTTTACAATCAAAGTATTTTAAAAATTGTGTATGAATATGCAATATTTCCCGGCATGCTTTCAACTCCTCCAAGAAGCATCAGTAGTAATTAGTTGTGATAACAGATGCGGGGGCAGCAGCAGCAGCAGCAGCAGCAGCAGCAGTAGTAGTAGTAGTAGTAGTAGTAGTAGTAGTAGTAGTAGTAGTAGTAGTAGTAGTAGTAGTAGTAGTAGTAGTAGTAGTAGTAGTAGTAGTAGTAGTAGTAATGGTTGTATTAGCAGTAGCAATAATGGTAGTAATAGTAGTAGTAGTAGTAGTAGTAGTAGTAGTAGTAGTAGTAGTAGTAGTAGTAGTAGTAGTAGTAGTAGTACTAGTAGTAGTAGTAGTAGTAGTAGTGGTGGTGGTGGTAGTAGTAGTAGTAGTAGTAGTAGTAGTAGTAGTAGTAGTAGTAGTAGTAGTAGTAGTAGTAGTAGTAGTAGTAGTAGTGGTGGTGGTTGTGGTAGAAGTAGTTGTAGCACTAGTAGCAATATTGGTAGTAAGTAGTAGCAGCAGTAATTTGTAATAGTAGCAATGTGGTTGCTGCAGAAAAAAATTTATTTCATTTACATTTTATTTTTTGAAGACTGCCTTCTATGATTTCATAAATGTAGGGCCGATCAGGTGAAAAAAGGCTAATTAATGTGCTGTGTAGAGGAATTAAAGGAGAATGTGGAGTAGACTTCTGATAAACCAACTTAAACTATAGTAAAGTTCTTAGTAAAAAAAAATGTGGAAAAAAAAAGAAAAGATCAAAAGGACTTCTAAATGATATTCTTAGTAGATTATATTACGCAGAGACACACACACACACATACATACAAGCATATATATGTTTTGTAAGAATTAAGTTAAATGGGAGCTGATGAAACCAAGCAAAAGGTGGACTTTTAAATAGACTGTATAGCTCAAAGTTTAAATGCGTTGAATTAAGTTTGCCGCGAGCCATTTAGTTAATTAGGGGGCGCTAGTTTTCAAAATGTAGTTTAAATTAAATACGCTTAGCAATTATAAACTTTGATTTGTACCTTTTTTTTCCCCCGCGGCAGAGATTTCCAAAACAACCGCATTTCCTGCCCGACACACCCCAAATCATCGAACGATTAGCACAAATTTACCAGGCAGTGCTTGACATCCTGGTTAAGTTTTCGATTCGCCGTTCAACGGTATAAATCGAATCCAATTTTGCGGTTACACGTATCTATCTATTGTAAATCAGCAGAACGAAAGGAAGTTGTTCAGTAGATCCTTAAATCTAACCGCCGCTTTAGAAAAGATAGACGGCTAATTCAAACGCCCTTGTCCAAGATGAATCTTTCTTTGTGTGCTCGGAGCTTTCTCTTTTCGCTCTCTCTCTGTCTCTGTCTCTGTCTGTCTGTCTGTCTGTCTCTATCTCTGACTCTGTCTCTCTCTCTCTCTCTCTCTCTCTCTCCCCCCCCCCCCCACTGTATTGATGAGTTGCGTAACCTAAGCTTTAGGTCGTTTGGTTTTCGAGTTAACATCAAAGTAGTTTAGGATTGTCGGAAAGGGAGCGTGTTTGGGTGTTAATATGCGTTCAACCAAAATAATAATAATCTGCTTGCCCGGTTCGTTGCCCAATAATAATTACAGTTTTAGGAGAATTTCTATTCTCACCATGTTTACGGAATTATAAAAACTGCACCGGTAGTGGGATGGAAAGGGCAGTAACCCAAGCGGGTGTTGGCTCGGACTTCAGTCAAGGAAACAATAATAACTGCGATGTAAAATATTTAAATGGTTGTATTCTTTAGATTTGACAAAATTTTCAGAGGGTCCTTGTATTATAGTAGGTAGAAACTCATTGGGGAGCTAGATAACAGGGAGTTGTCAAAGAAGAAACACCCCCCCCCCCCCCACGTAGCAAGTGTTTCGGCCCTGATCTTCTATAAGGGGGCTGGGCCACACCCAGGACATGACTCCCAGGTCTCTTGCATTGCTAGGTACAACAGCAAATAATAAGTAGATTCAAATGAAAATTAGAAAATAAAATTAAACATGGCTATCAAGAGTCTCCAGCTAGTATGGTGTGTTATCTTGGTATGATTTGATTATAATGCATTGACGTCCATGCACCGAGGGGATGCGCATCAAAGACATTTCATCTTCCCTGCTATTATTTACATGTCGTGTTTTGAATTAAATTTAGGTACAAAACAAAAGACTTGAATATTATGGCAGCAAAATCGTCCATTATCTCATAAGTGATTGCCATTCTTGTATGGTACAGACTGATGCAATGATAAATAATTGATTGTACTGTGCATACTAAAACCTTTCTCTCATAATTGTTCTACTCAGTAGGCATCGATGCGACTAGAAGCAAAACTGAATTATTATTGGTTTCTTCAGTTTTGATCATACATTTTACCAGTAACTATGCTCGAACAGGATAATGTCGTTGTTTAGTAAAATGAATCAGATCGTTACATGAAGTTTGATAGTCTTACCACATGTAATTCAATGAAATGATCTATGTGCATTTAACCACTTTGTTATAAGATTTAATACAATTTACGACACAGTCATACCATTTTTTTTTCTTTTAATCTCTCTCTCTCAAATGCCCTGTCTGGAACAGACATCGGCGATCATGATTCTCCACCTGTCCCTATCTTCCGACATCCGCAGTAAGGCTATGTTGTCTTTGTTGTTTCCTGTCACAAAAGAGCTCAAGCTATCAAGAAATGTAATCCTTTGTCTACCTCTGCTTCTTGTACCTTCTATCTTGCCTGTAAAAGATAAAAATTCCAGTCCCTTATGGCGACATATGTGTCCTAAAAATTTCAGTTGCCTTTTCCTTATTGTGTTTTTATGAGGGATCTCTCTTGGTTCGTTTCTTCTAATATCGATTCATTTGTCCTCTTTTCTTTCCATGATATTCTTAACATTCTCCTGTAGAACCACATTTCCGCTGCCACTAAATTTTTCTTGGTTTCTGCAGTTATTGTCCAAGTTTCGCATCCATATAAAAGTATAGACCACACATATGTTTTCAAAACCCTCAATTTGGTTGAAAATGATATATTTCTATTTTTAAGAATGGTGCTCATTTTTTGGAAAGAAGCCTTTGCAATGGCTATTCTCTTCTTAATTTCAGTCTTGCATTTACCGTCAGATGTCAATGTATATCCTAGGTATTTGAATTTCTGTACTTGCCTGATTCGTTCTCCCTTGCTAAAAAGCTTGCATTCTGGATTGTAACTTTTTTTTTTCTTTTAATACTTTTTTTTTTTTTACTTTGCTTAGTTTTTTTTAGTGCTTTCTTGGAGATCTTAACCTGTGACTGCCTCTTTTAAAACACATTAGTTTGTCACCTTTGTCGTATATGAGACATTGAGCGTTTTATTTCTCTTATTTTCTTCTCTTTTATTCCTTTCAATACATTTATTAAACGTTATGTCTATGTCTTTGTCAATGTTACTCATTCTTCCCCGTGTCTCGCTAAGTCTATCTTCTATTTCTGGTTCTTCTTCTTCCACTCTCTCTCTCTCTCTCTCCCTCTGTCTCGGAAAAAAGTCAACGAGAATACAAAACAAAGAAAAAACAAAACAGAACACGACATTAACAATAACAGCAAAAAAAAAAAAAAAAAAAAAAAAAACAATTAAAAATGAATTTAGAATATCTTAATAGTGTTTGGACGCGTCGCAAGTCACTTTAAAGCAGAATTATTTCATCTTGCCTCTCCATCTCTCTCTTTGTCTCGGACTAATGTAATCAAAAGTGAACACAGAAAGAAGCATTCACTGTGAGATTGGACAGCCATGCAAGAGGCAGTCAAGGTGAGAGGGGAAAAAAAAACAACCCCCAGGCGTGTTTACAAGGTGAACAAATTCACTACTTCTTGTTGATATAAAGGACAGCTATTTAAAGTCAATCAGTAATGGCAAAGAGTTACGTATCTTAAAACAGATAAAACATAGAATCGCGGTTCAAACTGAAATTTCTGAAAACATGGAAGATTTCTTCTATTATGTATCACGACAGAGAAATAGGTTTTTATTTATTTAATATTCCTTAAAATTTGCGGTTTATAGTTACAAGTAAAGGGTCTTGGAATTAAAAAAAATATATTGACAAACAAAAGGGTTAGAATATGCATCGCAAGTAAACCGCATGAAGATTGTTCGTTATTTTAGTTATATCAATCCGAAAATGTTGATCTTTACTTGGCAAGCTATCTTCGCCAGGAAAAAGTTTCAAGCCCTAATGGTGTTAAGACCCGTAAAACGGTCAAGATCCCCTTACTATGACGACACGCTCCAGTCGTCATGTAAGCTTCGGATCAAATGTGACTCAAGCCACTAAACACCAGGATGCACACTGCTCTTGTGCACATCGCCAAGGGACTAGAGAGACGAAGGTAGAGAGAGAGAGAGAGAGGGTGAGAGATAGAAGAGCGAGAGAGAGAGAGAGAGAGAGAGAGAGAGAGAGAGAGAGAGAGAGAGATGGGGGGAGAGAGCGAGAGGGAGAGGGAGGGCGAGAGAGGGTGAGAGAGGGAGGGAGAGGGGGGAGAATGGGAGAGAGAGAGAAGAGAGAGAGAGGGAAGAGAGAGCGAGCGAGGGAGGGAGAGGGAGGAAAGAGGGAGAGAGCGAGAGGAGGGGAGGGTGAGGGAGCGAGGGGAGGGAGAGGGAGGGAGGGGGAGAGAATGAGAGGAGAGGAGAAGGAGAGGGGGGAAGGAGGGGAGAGAGAGTGTGGGAGAGGGAGGAAAGAGGGAGAGAGCGAGAGGGAGGGGGTGAGGGAGCGAGGGAGGGAGAGGGAGGGAGGGAGAGAATGAGAGGGAGAAGGAGAGAAGGAGGGGGAGAGAGAGTGTGGGAGAGAGCGAGAGCGATAGGGAAAGAGATGGAGGGAGAGAGAGGAGAGAGAGCGAGAGGGAGAGGGAGAGGGAGAGAATGAGAGGGAGAGGGAATGAAAGAAGGAGAGGGAGAGAGAGTGTGGGAGAGAGAGTGAGAGATAGGAGAAAGAGGGAGGGAAGGGGGGAGAGAGCGAGAGGGAGGGAGAGAGAGAGCGATAGGGAGAGAGAATGAGAGGGAGGGAGAGAGAGAGGGAGGGAGAGAAGAGAGAGGGAGGGAGAGGGAGAGGGAGGGAGAGAGAGAGTGGGAGGGAGAGAGAGCGATAGGGAGAGAGAATGAGAGGGAGGGAGAGAGAGGGTGAGAGAGAAGGAGAGGGAGGGAGAGGGAGAGAGAATGAGAGGGAGGGAGAGGGAGGGAGAGAAGAGAGATGGTAGGAGAGAAGGAGAGGGAGGGAGAGGGAGAGAGAATAAGAGGGAGGGAATGAGAGGGAATGAGAGGGAGTGAGAGAGAGGAAGGGAGAGAGAGGGAGGGAGTGAGAGAGAGGTAGGGAGAGGGAGGGAGAGAGAGAGGGAGGGAGAGAGTGAGAGGGAGGGAGAGAGAGGAGGGAGAGGGTGGGAAAGAGGGAGGGAGGGAGAGAGAGGGAGAGTTGTGGTCTGCGTCATTGCGCTGAGCAAGTGTCTGGCCGAGATTTGCCAAAAGTTGCTGCGCTAGTTTTGCTAAGAGTACCTGCACGAACTTTGCTAAGACTGCCGGACCGAGCTTGGCTAAGAGTGGCTACATGCGATTTGCTTGGAGTACCTGCACGAGCTTTGCTAGGTGCACCTTCACGAGCTTTGCTACGTGTACCGAAACGTGCTCTGCTAGTAAGTGCACGAGATGTGGCTGCTTACCAGGGTATTTTAATATGGATTGCCGTCTTTCCTTAAGAATTTTTTTTTTAACTTTAAGACAGTTGAATTTACAATAAGGAATGTGGTCTGCTTCATTCAGCTGAGCAAGTTCCTGCCCGAGCTTTGCTAAGAGTTCCGGCTCGAGCTTTAATAGGAGTACCTTCACGAGCTTTGCCACAAATACCTGCTCGACTTTTGCTAAGAATACCTGCACGATCTTTGCTACGAGTACCTGCATGAGCTTTTCCTCGAATACCTGCTCGATTTTTGCTACGAGTGACTACACAAGCTATACTAAAAGTACCTCCACGAGCTTTGCTACGAGTATCTGCACGACATTTGTTAAGAGTACCTACACGAGCTTTGCCACAAATACCTGCACGACATTTGTTAAGAGTACCTGCAAGAGCTCTGCTAAGAGTACCTGCACGAGGTGTGGCTGATTATCCGATGACAATGTGGATTAGAGAGCTTATCGTCTTGACCCATGAAAGATCAATGCCTCGGCACTGATTCCACAGGCTCTCTAGTACTTTGTTGGCAGGTTTCATTCACTGGCCAACAGTTCTTCAATGTTTCACATGGCGGAAAGTTTAGTTTGGCAATATATTTATATGAAGACAAACAAGTCCTGAGTCGAGATGAGGGCAGGGCAGAATGTGCCATTGTGGAACCTGTCTAAGGTCGACAAGTTGGTATCCGCAGGTTGGTTTTGACAGAAATAGACACTGCTATTAAGAATAATTACATTAAAACAAGTTGACTCCATAAGATCTGAGTTTCTTTTCGCAAACGATATACGTCTGTCAGTTCTTTGTAGAAATTAAATAACAATTTTTTTCGGCCGAAATCTTTGTCTAAGACTTGCTTGACAAAGTTTCTACTATTGTAACCGTAGACAATCCAGCCAGTTTTTCATCTGCTCGGAGATTTGAAAAAGTGGAAATGAAAGAAAACTTTAAAGTGATTGGTTGTTTTGTAAACAATCGGGTTCATCTCACTGTTGATATGACACAAAGAACTTTTTTTTGAACAAAAGACTTTTCATGTTATTAGAACTTACGAATCTGCTTCTTTCAACTCCTGATTTTTGTTGTCCCACAATGCAAATTATCTAAGAGACAGCAGAAGAAACAGAAATATAGTCATTCAGATGTGGACCAACAAAAGGAACAGGCGTAAAAGATCGTAGACGATCCAAAGCACCATCTGTTTTAGGCTATTAATATAGAAGCTGCCCCAGCTATTGCAACTAAGTGTTTCCTATTTCATTGCTGTTTTGATAACAAAAGGTACGAAAACATTCGTTTCGAGTTAATATTTTATCTATGAATTCAACAAAAGAGTGGGAGGATGCCTTTCAGATTTCTTGTATTCCCTTAGTTCCTTTACTTCCCTGTAATAATAAATAAAGCCTTTACGCCTACACTTGCTGTTTTATCTGGGTGAACTGATGGAAAGTTTATTGTACAATTTTATTTTTCATTTTTTATTTTTTTTGTAATTGAATTATTCTTCTGTTCTGTGTGATTGATTTAATTTCCATCTTTTGATTGTGTTTGCGGTGGTGAGTGAGTGAGTTTCTTTTAGGAGTGGCATAATTATTTTGGCGCGCAATTTTTTTTTACTTCGTATGTTAGCTTGTGACAAGCCCATTCTAACTATTGACAGCTTGTGGGTGGAGCCATGCGCACCT
This sequence comes from Elysia crispata, assembly GCA_033675545.1. Taxonomy (NCBI): domain Eukaryota; kingdom Metazoa; phylum Mollusca; class Gastropoda; family Plakobranchidae; genus Elysia; species Elysia crispata. The sequence continues at coordinate 179,917 of JAWDGP010000312.1, forward strand.
CTTGTTTGTTCTGTGTATTAATTTTACTATTTTATTGGTCATTGGTTATTGGCGGTAAAATCAGTATCCGCCCATTTAGTTGTTATTTCTAATATTTTCTATAATTCTGAGGATACTTATGCGTGTAATGATTACAGATTACTAGCGGCATTCTACGTTGCTCTTTAGTTCTTGCCCAGCCGGCCAGAGAAGCTTGACTTCGGTCGGTTTGTACAGAAACGGGCGTACTTTGATACTTGCACATGGGGAAATTATTATTCTACTTGTGATCTTTGGTGGTAAGATGCTAGATGTTACACTTACATCACCGAAACGAGTGTCCAGATGGACAGGGGAGAATTTTTTTTTCGTTGGTCGGCATTAACTTTTGTGTGTGATATTTAAAGGTAGAATTGGAAAACTCTGGGAAGTCTTTGATAGGGTACCGACTGCGTCCATACTATTCAGGTAGAGCTCTTATAGACCAGTAGTCAGTGCATTTTTTGGATTACATTGAGAGTACGTGCCGTGAGTAGTGTTGTATTTTTCCCTGTTTACCAAGTCATTACTGGTGTTTGTGTATTTGGATATACTACTATTTTTGTCATTTACCTCCGTCAATCGGGGAAGATTGATTTTGTTCACCTCCTGCTTTGATTAAATCCTGCTAATAGTTTAACTTTTGACGTATAGTTTAGGTGTACTTTGAGGGTTTAAAAATGTAGTTTCACTTAGTTTTGAAATAGTTTACGTTTGATTTTATAATAATAGTATTTTACGTCCAGTTTTGATATTTTTAGTTTTGTAAGAGTTTACTTTGACTTTTGGTGCTTTGCTTTGGGTCAAGTTCTAGTTACTGACGCCTACAGAACTTTCTAATTTTTGAATTCTAAAAGTTTACGTTCACGTTTACTGTTAGTGTTTTTTTAATCGGTTTTAAGCCTTTCGTCATCTTTTAAAGTTCTACATAGATTTAACCTTTAAGTTTGTTTTTATCTCTGTGTCATGTGACCCTTGTTTAATTGAGATTTTGGTCTTTGAGATGTTGAAATGAAATTTAGAGTTTATTGCTCTATAAATCTCACTTAGTTATTTTTAACGTCTTCAATTTCCATTTCTTTTTTTTTTTTTTTTGCTAGCATTATTTTTTTCCCACTAAATAAATCTCTATCTATTACAAGCTTATCTGCGTGCTTTACTCGTGTAAATTGTGTCGCCACAGCATTTTTAATTTTTGGTTTGTAGTTTTCTCTCTTTAGTAGAGAGTTCCGCGCGTTAACATCTATTTGCTCATAAGTCCTATCAACAACTCACAAAGAATCATAGGAAAGAAATAAAGTACTACCACTATTAAAATCTCACATTGCACTTTTGTCATTGAATCAAAGAACGGTTTCCAGATATATCAGGGCTTAGCTTGTTGGAAAGACAAAGAGCCTTCCAGGGGTACACTTTACCGGAAAGTCCTAAAAGAACGATGTGTCCTTTGATATACTCGTCCTTACGTTGGTCCTACATAACAAAAATTCCTGGAGCAACAATAGACCATACTGAGTTCTAGACGTTAGAAAATGTTTGACGTAAGTTTGAAACAACAATCAAGATAATCGTGTCAGAGGGACTTACACTCTGGAGGGATAATAGATCTAGGAGGAACATCAACTTTCGGGGGGATAATACATCTAAAAGGAACATCAACCATCAGAGGAACAGTTGAACTAAGAGAAACGTCAACCATCAGAGGGACAGTTGATCAAAGAGGAACACCAACCATCAGAGGGATATATAGATCTAAGAGGAACATCAAACATCGAAAGGATAATAGATCTAACAGAAACATCTACCATCAGAGGGATAATAGATCTAAAAGGAACATCGACCATCAGAGGGATAATAGATCTAAGTGGAATATCAATCACCAGAGGGATAATAGATCTAAGAGCAACATCAACCATCAGAGGAATAAAAGAACTAAGAGAAACATCTACCATCAGAGGGATAATAGATCTAAGAGAAACATCAACCATCAGAGGGAAAATAAATCTAAGCGGAACATCTACCATCAGAGGGATAATAGATCTAAGTGGAATATCAATCACCAGAGGGATAATAGATCTATGAGGAACACCAACCATCAGAGGAATAATAGAACTAAGAGGAATATCTACCATCAGAGGGATAATAGATCTAAGAGAAACATCAACCATCAGAGGGAAAATAAATCTAAGCGGAACATCTACCATCAGAGGGATAATAAATTTAAGAGGTACATCAACCATCAGAGGAATAATAGATTGAAGAGGATCATCAACCGTCAGAGGGATAATAGATTTAAGAGGAACATCAACCATCAGAGGGATAATTGATTTAAGAGGAACATCTACCATCAGAGGGATAATAGATTTAAGAGGCACATCAACCATCAGAGGGATAATACATCTAAGAGGAACATCTATCATCAGAGGGATAATAGTTCTAAGAGGAACATCTACCATCAGACAATCTCACTGTTCACTGATTTCTCTCTTCCTTGTTTTGTTAATGTAGTGAAGTTTGAGACTGCGCCCTGGGTTATCTTATCATGGAGCTGATCGATCAATGTTAACAAAAGCAATCCGTTACGGTTCGGTCTATTAGAACCAAACAGCATCAGTTATGGAGTCTCGGGATTGATAGGGTTGATTTCATTTATTTCCCCAGAGTCCAGAGCGTTGTTTGTTGAGGAAATGTATCTTTGTTTCTGTCTAGAAGATCTGCGTCGCAAGACTGCTGTTTTTGTGTTTTAGTACATGCTTAGCTCCCTCTACAAACAGAGTGTCCGAACCTGACTCGACACCTGTTTGCTTTCAGAGGATCTCTGCCCTTACAGACGTACAACCATTCTGTTTGTCTTTCATCCACCCGAGATTACGGGGCTTGGCGAGTTTCAAACTTTTGGTGGAAACGGAAGTGGTGGAGTGTCTGTTGTTCTAGAATGATGGAACAAAAAATAATTTATGCAAATTAGATGGCGTTGATGATGTCGAGGGCATCGCAGCAGTTTCTATATTCAAACAAGGAGTCAGGTCAGGGCTCTTCTCTCTGTTTGAGGGCAAAAATTTCTGTAAGACGTTTTCTCTGAGAAACATTTTACGGTCATATAAGCATTTCCAAAGAATTAGAATTTTACGAGACATTCAAAGACAAGAATTAAATAATTATAGATAAATTTTATACCTGTGTTTTCTCTCAGGAAACAATAGCTTTGGTAGTTGATAAGGTCCCCCTGTGATGTGAAGCTGGACGAGATTTAGATTATAAGATTATTTTTATGTCCACTTTTTATTCAATGAGCAATTTAGCAATTCCTGCAAAAGCTTAATTTCGATTTCCAACTCTTCATGGTCGAGATCCATTTTGCTAAAGTTTATCGATTTGTTGATGATATGAGAATGAAAAATTCCTTGTCATCAACGCAAGGTAACCAATCTAAGCCTTTAAAAGCCACTACTAAAGATTTGGTATTTGCGATCTTCAATAATTTATATAATTATGGTTCTTAATCCAGCGATTGTTCTGTTCTTTAAATGGATTATTCTTTTTTTATTTTACAATATGTAGTTGAATTTAAAAAAAAAACGTGTTGCCCTAATGGTTTCCACGGTGTCAAGGTTTTTTAAAGGTATATGTGTCCCTTTCCACCTTCCTCGCAAGCAAGATACGAAATAGCCATTGTCAACTAATTCTGCTGAATGTCGGGTTAGGTACCCCCATCCCTCAGGAATTTATTGTTTGTTCTTATTTCAGCGATTGTTTTATTTCGGCAATGGACAATTCTTGCGGCCCTTTGTATAGTTTAGCAGATTTGGAGAAGTCAAAATACGTGTAAACTCTCGGATAGGAATTGAAATCCCGCACTCTCCGAGTGGTATATGTTGGGAACTTAGGGGACGTTAAACTTCTCAACAAAAAAAAATCCCGAATACCCGGTAAATCGGAAATCCGGTTATATCGAGAAAAAATAGTAATCTCCCTACTCTTCTTGATTTCCCCGTCCCTTACCAATTTGTATTTGAAGAAGTTTTCAAACCTTTTTTTTTTCTCGCAATAAAAGGAAAAATGAGGAGGTATATTTCAGGACACATCCACGATTTCAATCGTTATTTTCCTGGAAGCATATATGATACGAAATAATTGACTAATAGTAGCCTAATAAACATTTCCTGCAAACCCTGGCAACAATAAGCGGTAGTTATCTAGATTTAATTGGCAAAAGTAAATATACCATTTTCGTCACGTATTTTTAGTGCAACAATCTGGATGCATAACACGGTAGATTTTTCTCTGACTGTTTTTGTGTATATATTCATACTAATTGCTGTTAACTTTAAAAATAGATCTCTTAACATATAATGAAATAATGAATGTATAACTAATCAATAAAACTTCTCTCTCTCTCTCTCTCTCTCTCTCTCTCTCTCTCTCTCTCTCTCTCTCTCTCTCTCTCTCTCTCTCTCTCTCTCTCTCTCGCTCCCTTCACATATACATTTATAAACACACAGACATATACACCCAAACTTACAAATCTAACGCATGTTTGGAATCTTGATACAAGACGTTAATCTTCTGTAGGTCTAAACCGCTTAGATCTGTTCACAAGGACACGAGGAGCTGTCATATAATATATAACTGGATACATAACATCTTTTGAATCCATGTTTATGGCTTAACTTCTAGGTTTAAGCCAATCAAAAATTGTTTAAAAAACTGATAGTACATGGTGTTTTTTCTCTTGCCGAGAAAGGAATACATCTAATTATTTGCAGTATTATTATATCATGAAAAAAAATACCACATTTCTTTCACCTTTAGTCTGGGCTGGAACAAGATGTGTTTCAACCTAACTTTTTTTTTACATTTTGTGCGTAGCAAAGTCTGCACTCCTAGCTTAAATAGAGCTGGCCACTCTCAATTTGGTAACTTGTATGTGGGCATACATTGCTGTGCTAGCTAACACAATCATTAGTTTAAAGATAAACCGTTCGAATCTTGTTTCCAATGAGCGAAAAGTTTCTGCAATCTGCTTTAAATTGACTGTTCTTCCCTTGTCTAAACATTCCAAACTATAGCGCGGGTTTAAATCTCACGGGACAAAGAAAAGGGTGGGTGGATGGGAGGTCTAAAGAAGACTCTCTTCACTCCTACTCCAAACAGATCAGATCTTGCTCCTCCACACTTTTTGTTTTCCCAAAACTTAAAGAAGATATA
>JAWDGP010000314.1:0-13068 GCA_033675545.1 Elysia crispata
AAGAGTGACAGAGGCACTGAGAGCGGTGAGAAGATATGTTAGATGGACTAACAAAGTGACAGAAGAGTGACAGAGACACTGAGAGCGGTGAGAAGATACGTTAGATGGACTAACAAAGTGACAGAAGAGTGACAGAGGCACTGAGAGCGGTGAGAAGATATGTTAGATGGACTAACAAAGTGACAGAAGAGTGACAGAGACACTGAGAGCGGTGAGAAGATATGTTAGATGGACTAACAAAGTGACAGAGACACTGAGAGCGGTGAGAAGATATGTTAGATGGACTAACAAAGTGACAGAGACACTGAGAGCGGTGAGAAGATATGTTAGATGGACTAACAAAGTGACAGAAGAGTGACAGAGACACTGAGAGCGGTGAGAAGATATGTTAGATGGACTAACAAAGTGAGAGAAGAGTGACAGAGACACTGAGAACGGTGAGAAGATATGTTAGATGGACTAACAAAGTGACAGAAGAGTGACAGAGACACTGAGAACGGTGAGAAGATACGTTAGATGGACTAACAAAGTGACAGAAGAGTGACAGAGGCACTGAGAGCGGTGAGAAGATACGTTAGATGGACTAACAAAGTGACAGAGACACTGAGAGCGGTGAGAAGATACGTTAGATGGACTAACAAAGTGACAGAGACACTGAGAGCAGTGAGAAGATACGTTAGATGGACTAACAAAGTGACAGAAGAGTGACAGAGACACTGAGAGCGGTGAGAAGATATGTTAGATGGACTAACAAAGTGACAGAAGAGTGACAGAGACACTGAGAGCGGTGAGAAGATATGTTAGATGGACTAACAAAGTGACAGAGACACTGAGAGCGGTGAGAAGATATGTTAGATGGACTAACAAAGTGACAGAGACACTGAGAGCGGTGAGAAGATATGTTAGATGGACTAACAAAGTGACAGAGACACTGAGAGCGGTGAGAAGATATGTTAGATGGACTAACAAAGTGACAGAGACACTGAGAGCGGTGAGAAGATATGTTAGATGGACTAACAAAGTGACAGAGACACTGAGAGCGGTGAGAAGATATGTTAGATGGACTAACAAAGTGACAGAGACACTGAGAGCGGTGAGAAGATATGTTAGATGGACTAACAAAGTGACAGAGACACTGAGAGCGGTGAGAAGATATGTTAGATGGACTAACAAAGTGACAGAGACACTGAGAGCGGTGAGAAGATATGTTAGATGGACTAACAAAGTGACAGAGACACTGAGAGCGGTGAGAAGATATGTTAGATGGACTAACAAAGTGACAGAGACACTGAGAGCGGTGAGAAGATATGTTAGATGGACTAACAAAGTGACAGAGACACTGAGAGCGGTGAGAAGATATGTTAGATGGACTAACAAAGTGACAGAGACACTGAGAGCGGTGAGAAGATATGTTAGATGGACTAACAAAGTGACAGAGACACTGAGAGCGGTGAGAAGATATGTTAGATGGACTAACAAAGTGACAGAGACACTGAGAGCGGTGAGAAGATATGTTAGATGGACTAACAAAGTGACAGAAGAGTGACAGAGACACTGAGAGCGGTGAGAAGATATGTTAGATGGACTAACAAAGTGACAGAGACACTGAGAGCGGTGAGAAGATATGTTAGATGGACTAACAAAGTGACAGAGACACTGAGAGCGGTGAGAAGATATGTTAGATGGACTAACAAAGTGACAGAAGAGTGACAGAGACACTGAGAGCGGTGAGAAGATATGTTAGATGGACTAACAAAGTGACAGAAACACTGAGAGCGGTGAGAAGATATGTTAGATGGACTAACAAAGTGACAGAGACACTGAGAGCGGTGAGAAGATATGTTAGATGGACTAACAAAGTGACAGAGACACTGAGAGCGGTGAGAAGATATGTTAGATGGACTAACAAAGTGACAGAGACACTGAGAGCGGTGAGAAGATATGTTAGATGGACTAACAAAGTGACAGAGACACTGAGAGCGGTGAGAAGATATGTTAGATGGACTAACAAAGTGACAGAGACACTGAGAGCGGTGAGAAGATATGTTAGATGGACTAACAAAGTGACAGAGACACTGAGAGCGGTGAGAAGATATGTTAGATGGACTAACAAAGTGACAGAGACACTGAGAGCGGTGAGAAGATATGTTAGATGGACTAACAAAGTGACAGAGACACTGAGAGCGGTGAGAAGATATGTTAGATGGACTAACAAAGTGACAGAGACACTGAGAGCGGTGAGAAGATATGTTAGATGGACTAACAAAGTGACAGAAGAGTGACAGAGACACTGAGAGCGGTGAGAAGATATGTTAGATGGACTAACAAAGTGACAGAAGAGTGACAGAGACACTGAGAGCGGTGAGAAGATATGTTAGATGGACTAACAAAGTGACAGAAGAGTGACAGAGACACTGAGAGCGGTGAGAAGATATGTTAGATGGACTAACAAAGTGACAGAGACACTGAGAGCGGTGAGAAGATATGTTAGATGGACTAACAAAGTGACAGAGACACTGAGAGCGGTGAGAAGATATGTTAGATGGACTAACAAAGTGACAGAAGAGTGACAGAGACACTGAGAGCGGTGAGAAGATATGTTAGATGGACTAACAAAGTGACAGAGACACTGAGAGCGGTGAGAAGATATGTTAGATGGACTAACAAAGTGACAGAGACACTGAGAGCGGTGAGAAGATATGTTAGATGGACTAACAAAGTGACAGAGACACTGAGAGCGGTGAGAAGATATGTTAGATGGACTAACAAAGTGACAGAGACACTGAGAGCGGTGAGAAGATATGTTAGATGGACTAACAAAGTGACAGAGACACTGAGAGCGGTGAGAAGATATGTTAGATGGACTAACAAAGTGACAGAGACACTGAGAGCGGTGAGAAGATATGTTAGATGGACTAACAAAGTGACAGAAGAGTGACAGAGACACTGAGAGCGGTGAGAAGATATGTTAGATGGACTAACAAAGTGACAGAGACACTGAGAGCGGTGAGAAGATATGTTAGATGGACTAACAAAGTGACAGAGACACTGAGAGCGGTGAGAAGATATGTTAGATGGACTAACAAAGTGACAGAAGAGTGACAGAGACACTGAGAGCGGTGAGAAGATATGTTAGATGGACTAACAAAGTGACAGAAGAGTGACAGAGACACTGAGAGCGGTGAGAAGATATGTTAGATGGACTAACAAAGTGACAGAGACACTGAGAGCGGTGAGAAGATATGTTAGATGGACTAACAAAGTGACAGAGACACTGAGAGCGGTGAGAAGATATGTTAGATGGACTAACAAAGTGACAGAGACACTGAGAGCGGTGAGAAGATATGTTAGATGGACTAACAAAGTGACAGAGACACTGAGAGCGGTGAGAAGATATGTTAGATGGACTAACAAAGTGACAGAAGAGTGACAGAGACACTGAGAGCGGTGAGAAGATATGTTAGATGGACTAACAAAGTGACAGAGACACTGAGAGCGGTGAGAAGATATGTTAGATGGACTAACAAAGTGACAGAGACACTGAGAGCGGTGAGAAGATATGTTAGATGGACTAACAAAGTGACAGAGACACTGAGAGCGGTGAGAAGATATGTTAGATGGACTAACAAAGTGACAGAGACACTGAGAGCGGTGAGAAGATATGTTAGATGGACTAACAAAGTGACAGAAGAGTGACAGAGACACTGAGAGCGGTGAGAAGATATGTTAGATGGACTAACAAAGTGACAGAAGAGTGACAGAGACACTGAGAGCGGTGAGAAGATATGTTAGATGGACTAACAAAGTGACAGAGACACTGAGAGCGGTGAGAAGATATGTTAGATGGACTAACAAAGTGACAGAGACACTGAGAGCGGTGAGAAGATATGTTAGATGGACTAACAAAGTGACAGAGACACTGAGAGCGGTGAGAAGATATGTTAGATGGACTAACAAAGTGACAGAGACACTGAGAGCGGTGAGAAGATATGTTAGATGGACTAACAAAGTGACAGAGACACTGAGAGCGGTGAGAAGATATGTTAGATGGACTAACAAAGTGACAGAGACACTGAGAGCGGTGAGAAGATATGTTAGATGGACTAACAAAGTGACAGAAGAGTGACAGAGACACTGAGAGCGGTGAGAAGATATGTTAGATGGACTAACAAAGTGACAGAGACACTGAGAGCGGTGAGAAGATATGTTAGATGGACTAACAAAGTGACAGAGACACTGAGAGCGGTGAGAAGATATGTTAGATGGACTAACAAAGTGACAGAAGAGTGACAGAGACACTGAGAGCGGTGAGAAGATATGTTAGATGGACTAACAAAGTGACAGAAGAGTGACAGAGACACTGAGAGCGGTGAGAAGATATGTTAGATGGACTAACAAAGTGACAGAGACACTGAGAGCGGTGAGAAGATATGTTAGATGGACTAACAAAGTGACAGAAGAGTGACAGAGACACTGAGAGCGGTGAGAAGATATGTTAGATGGACTAACAAAGTGACAGAAGAGTGACAGAGACACTGAGAGCGGTGAGAAGATATGTTAGATGGACTAACAAAGTGACAGAGACACTGAGAGCGGTGAGAAGATATGTTAGATGGACTAACAAAGTGACAGAGACACTGAGAGCGGTGAGAAGATATGTTAGATGGACTAACAAAGTGACAGAGACACTGAGAGCGGTGAGAAGATATGTTAGATGGACTAACAAAGTGACAGAGACACTGAGAGCGGTGAGAAGATATGTTAGATGGACTAACAAAGTGACAGAGACACTGAGAGCGGTGAGAAGATATGTTAGATGGACTAACAAAGTGACAGAGACACTGAGAGCGGTGAGAAGATATGTTAGATGGACTAACAAAGTGACAGAGACACTGAGAGCGGTGAGAAGATATGTTAGATGGACTAACAAAGTGACAGAGACACTGAGAGCGGTGAGAAGATATGTTAGATGGACTAACAAAGTGACAGAGACACTGAGAGCGGTGAGAAGATATGTTAGATGGACTAACAAAGTGACAGAGACACTGAGAGCGGTGAGAAGATATGTTAGATGGACTAACAAAGTGACAGAGACACTGAGAGCGGTGAGAAGATATGTTAGATGGACTAACAAAGTGACAGAAGAGTGACAGAGACACTGAGAGCGGTGAGAAGATATGTTAGATGGACTAACAAAGTGACAGAGACACTGAGAGCGGTGAGAAGATATGTTAGATGGACTAACAAAGTGACAGAGACACTGAGAGCGGTGAGAAGATATGTTAGATGGACTAACAAAGTGACAGAAGAGTGACAGAGACACTGAGAGCGGTGAGAAGATATGTTAGATGGACTAACAAAGTGACAGAGACACTGAGAGCGGTGAGAAGATATGTTAGATGGACTAACAAAGTGACAGAGACACTGAGAGCGGTGAGAAGATATGTTAGATGGACTAACAAAGTGACAGAGACACTGAGAGCGGTGAGAAGATATGTTAGATGGACTAACAAAGTGACAGAAGAGTGACAGAGACACTGAGAGCGGTGAGAAGATATGTTAGATGGACTAACAAAGTGACAGAGACACTGAGAGCGGTGAGAAGATATGTTAGATGGACTAACAAAGTGACAGAGACACTGAGAGCGGTGAGAAGATATGTTAGATGGACTAACAAAGTGACAGAGACACTGAGAGCGGTGAGAAGATATGTTAGATGGACTAACAAAGTGACAGAGACACTGAGAGCGGTGAGAAGATATGTTAGATGGACTAACAAAGTGACAGAGACACTGAGAGCGGTGAGAAGATATGTTAGATGGACTAACAAAGTGACAGAAGAGTGACAGAGACACTGAGAGCGGTGAGAAGATATGTTAGATGGACTAACAAAGTGACAGAAGAGTGACAGAGACACTGAGAGCGGTGAGAAGATATGTTAGATGGACTAACAAAGTGACAGAGACACTGAGAGCGGTGAGAAGATATGTTAGATGGACTAACAAAGTGACAGAGACACTGAGAGCGGTGAGAAGATATGTTAGATGGACTAACAAAGTGACAGAAGAGTGACAGAGACACTGAGAGCGGTGAGAAGATATGTTAGATGGACTAACAAAGTGACAGAAGAGTGACAGAGACACTGAGAGCGGTGAGAAGATATGTTAGATGGACTAACAAAGTGACAGAGACACTGAGAGCGGTGAGAAGATATGTTAGATGGACTAACAAAGTGACAGAGACACTGAGAGCGGTGAGAAGATATGTTAGATGGACTAACAAAGTGACAGAGACACTGAGAGCGGTGAGAAGATATGTTAGATGGACTAACAAAGTGACAGAGACACTGAGAGCGGTGAGAAGATATGTTAGATGGACTAACAAAGTGACAGAGACACTGAGAGCGGTGAGAAGATATGTTAGATGGACTAACAAAGTGACAGAGACACTGAGAGCGGTGAGAAGATATGTTAGATGGACTAACAAAGTGACAGAGACACTGAGAGCGGTGAGAAGATATGTTAGATGGACTAACAAAGTGACAGAGACACTGAGAGCGGTGAGAAGATATGTTAGATGGACTAACAAAGTGACAGAGACACTGAGAGCGGTGAGAAGATATGTTAGATGGACTAACAAAGTGACAGAGACACTGAGAGCGGTGAGAAGATATGTTAGATGGACTAACAAAGTGACAGAGACACTGAGAGCGGTGAGAAGATATGTTAGATGGACTAACAAAGTGACAGAGACACTGAGAGCGGTGAGAAGATATGTTAGATGGACTAACAAAGTGACAGAGACACTGAGAGCGGTGAGAAGATATGTTAGATGGACTAACAAAGTGACAGAGACACTGAGAGCGGTGAGAAGATATGTTAGATGGACTAACAAAGTGACAGAGACACTGAGAGCGGTGAGAAGATATGTTAGATGGACTAACAAAGTGACAGAAGAGTGACAGAGACACTGAGAGCGGTGAGAAGATATGTTAGATGGACTAACAAAGTGACAGAGACACTGAGAGCGGTGAGAAGATATGTTAGATGGACTAACAAAGTGACAGAGACACTGAGAGCGGTGAGAAGATATGTTAGATGGACTAACAAAGTGACAGAAGAGTGACAGAGACACTGAGAGCGGTGAGAAGATATGTTAGATGGACTAACAAAGTGACAGAAGAGTGACAGAGACACTGAGAGCGGTGAGAAGATATGTTAGATGGACTAACAAAGTGACAGAGACACTGAGAGCGGTGAGAAGATATGTTAGATGGACTAACAAAGTGACAGAGACACTGAGAGCGGTGAGAAGATATGTTAGATGGACTAACAAAGTGACAGAAGAGTGACAGAGACACTGAGAGCGGTGAGAAGATATGTTAGATGGACTAACAAAGTGACAGAGACACTGAGAGCGGTGAGAAGATATGTTAGATGGACTAACAAAGTGACAGAGACACTGAGAGCGGTGAGAAGATATGTTAGATGGACTAACAAAGTGACAGAGACACTGAGAGCGGTGAGAAGATATGTTAGATGGACTAACAAAGTGACAGAGACACTGAGAGCGGTGAGAAGATATGTTAGATGGACTAACAAAGTGACAGAAGAGTGACAGAGACACTGAGAGCGGTGAGAAGATATGTTAGATGGACTAACAAAGTGACAGAGACACTGAGAGCGGTGAGAAGATATGTTAGATGGACTAACAAAGTGACAGAGACACTGAGAGCGGTGAGAAGATATGTTAGATGGACTAACAAAGTGACAGAGACACTGAGAGCGGTGAGAAGATATGTTAGATGGACTAACAAAGTGACAGAGACACTGAGAGCGGTGAGAAGATATGTTAGATGGACTAACAAAGTGACAGAGACACTGAGAGCGGTGAGAAGATATGTTAGATGGACTAACAAAGTGACAGAAGAGTGACAGAGACACTGAGAGCGGTGAGAAGATATGTTAGATGGACTAACAAAGTGACAGAGACACTGAGAGCGGTGAGAAGATATGTTAGATGGACTAACAAAGTGACAGAGACACTGAGAGCGGTGAGAAGATATGTTAGATGGACTAACAAAGTGACAGAGACACTGAGAGCGGTGAGAAGATATGTTAGATGGACTAACAAAGTGACAGAGACACTGAGAGCGGTGAGAAGATATGTTAGATGGACTAACAAAGTGACAGAGACACTGAGAGCGGTGAGAAGATATGTTAGATGGACTAACAAAGTGACAGAGACACTGAGAGCGGTGAGAAGATATGTTAGATGGACTAACAAAGTGACAGAGACACTGAGAGCGGTGAGAAGATATGTTAGATGGACTAACAAAGTGACAGAGACACTGAGAGCGGTGAGAAGATATGTTAGATGGACTAACAAAGTGACAGAGACACTGAGAGCGGTGAGAAGATATGTTAGATGGACTAACAAAGTGACAGAAGAGTGACAGAGACACTGAGAGCGGTGAGAAGATATGTTAGATGGACTAACAAAGTGACAGAAGAGTGACAGAGACACTGAGAGCGGTGAGAAGATATGTTAGATGGACTAACAAAGTGACAGAGACACTGAGAGCGGTGAGAAGATATGTTAGATGGACTAACAAAGTGACAGAGACACTGAGAGCGGTGAGAAGATATGTTAGATGGACTAACAAAGTGACAGAGACACTGAGAGCGGTGAGAAGATATGTTAGATGGACTAACAAAGTGACAGAGACACTGAGAGCGGTGAGAAGATATGTTAGATGGACTAACAAAGTGACAGAAGAGTGACAGAGACACTGAGAGCGGTGAGAAGATATGTTAGATGGACTAACAAAGTGACAGAGACACTGAGAGCGGTGAGAAGATATGTTAGATGGACTAACAAAGTGACAGAGACACTGAGAGCGGTGAGAAGATATGTTAGATGGACTAACAAAGTGACAGAGACACTGAGAGCGGTGAGAAGATATGTTAGATGGACTAACAAAGTGACAGAGACACTGAGAGCGGTGAGAAGATATGTTAGATGGACTAACAAAGTGACAGAAGAGTGACAGAGACACTGAGAGCGGTGAGAAGATATGTTAGATGGACTAACAAAGTGACAGAGACACTGAGAGCGGTGAGAAGATATGTTAGATGGACTAACAAAGTGACAGAGACACTGAGAGCGGTGAGAAGATATGTTAGATGGACTAACAAAGTGACAGAGACACTGAGAGCGGTGAGAAGATATGTTAGATGGACTAACAAAGTGACAGAGACACTGAGAGCGGTGAGAAGATATGTTAGATGGACTAACAAAGTGACAGAAGAGTGACAGAGACACTGAGAGCGGTGAGAAGATATGTTAGATGGACTAACAAAGTGACAGAAGAGTGACAGAGACACTGAGAGCGGTGAGAAGATATGTTAGATGGACTAACAAAGTGACAGAAGAGTGACAGAGACACTGAGAGCGGTGAGAAGATATGTTAGATGGACTAACAAAGTGACAGAGACACTGAGAGCGGTGAGAAGATATGTTAGATGGACTAACAAAGTGACAGAGACACTGAGAGCGGTGAGAAGATATGTTAGATGGACTAACAAAGTGACAGAGACACTGAGAGCGGTGAGAAGATATGTTAGATGGACTAACAAAGTGACAGAGACACTGAGAGCGGTGAGAAGATATGTTAGATGGACTAACAAAGTGACAGAAGAGTGACAGAGACACTGAGAGCGGTGAGAAGATATGTTAGATGGACTAACAAAGTGACAGAGACACTGAGAGCGGTGAGAAGATATGTTAGATGGACTAACAAAGTGACAGAGACACTGAGAGCGGTGAGAAGATATGTTAGATGGACTAACAAAGTGACAGAGACACTGAGAGCGGTGAGAAGATATGTTAGATGGACTAACAAAGTGACAGAGACACTGAGAGCGGTGAGAAGATATGTTAGATGGACTAACAAAGTGACAGAGACACTGAGAGCGGTGAGAAGATATGTTAGATGGACTAACAAAGTGACAGAGACACTGAGAGCGGTGAGAAGATATGTTAGATGGACTAACAAAGTGACAGAGACACTGAGAGCGGTGAGAAGATATGTTAGATGGACTAACAAAGTGACAGAGACACTGAGAGCGGTGAGAAGATATGTTAGATGGACTAACAAAGTGACAGAGACACTGAGAGCGGTGAGAAGATATGTTAGATGGACTAACAAAGTGACAGAGACACTGAGAGCGGTGAGAAGATATGTTAGATGGACTAACAAAGTGACAGAGACACTGAGAGCGGTGAGAAGATATGTTAGATGGACTAACAAAGTGACAGAGACACTGAGAGCGGTGAGAAGATATGTTAGATGGACTAACAAAGTGACAGAGACACTGAGAGCGGTGAGAAGATATGTTAGATGGACTAACAAAGTGACAGAGACACTGAGAGCGGTGAGAAGATATGTTAGATGGACTAACAAAGTGACAGAGACACTGAGAGCGGTGAGAAGATATGTTAGATGGACTAACAAAGTGACAGAGACACTGAGAGCGGTGAGAAGATATGTTAGATGGACTAACAAAGTGACAGAGACACTGAGAGCGGTGAGAAGATATGTTAGATGGACTAACAAAGTGACAGAGACACTGAGAGCGGTGAGAAGATATGTTAGATGGACTAACAAAGTGACAGAGACACTGAGAGCGGTGAGAAGATATGTTAGATGGACTAACAAAGTGACAGAGACACTGAGAGCGGTGAGAAGATATGTTAGATGGACTAACAAAGTGACAGAAGAGTGACAGAGACACTGAGAGCGGTGAGAAGATATGTTAGATGGACTAACAAAGTGACAGAAGAGTGACAGAGACACTGAGAGCGGTGAGAAGATATGTTAGATGGACTAACAAAGTGACAGAGACACTGAGAGCGGTGAGAAGATATGTTAGATGGACTAACAAAGTGACAGAGACACTGAGAGCGGTGAGAAGATACGTTAGATGGACTAACAAAGTGACAGAAGAGTGACAGAGACACTGAGAGCGGTGAGAAGATATGTTAGATGGACTAACAAAGTGACAGAAGAGTGACAGAGGCACTGAGAGCGGTGAGAAGATATGTTAGATGGACTAACAAAGTGACAGAGACACTGAGAGCGGTGAGAAGATATGTTAGATGGACTAACAAAGTGACAGAGACACTGAGAGCGGTGAGAAGATATGTTAGATGGACTAACAAAGTGACAGAGACACTGAGAGCGGTGAGAAGATACGTTAGATGGACTAACAAAGTGACAGAGACACTGAGAGCGGTGAGAAGATATGTTAGATGGACTAACAAAGTGACAGAGACACTGAGAGCGGTGAGAAGATATGTTAGATGGACTAACAAAGTGACAGAGACACTGAGAGCGGTGAGAAGATATGTTAGATGGACTAACAAAGTGACAGAGACACTGAGAGCGGTGAGAAGATATGTTAGATAGACTAACAAAGTGACAGAGACACTGAGAGCGGTGAGAAGATACGTTAGATGGACTAACAAAGTGACAGAGACACTGAGAGCGGTGAGAAGATATGTTAGATGGACTAACAAAGTGACAGAGACACTGAGAGCGGTGAGAAGATATGTTAGATAGACTAACAAAGTGACAGAGACACTGAGAGCGGTGAGAAGATATGTTAGATGGACTAACAAAGTGACAGAGACACTGAGAGCGGTGAGAAGATATGTTAGATGGACTAACAAAGTGACAGAGACACTGAGAGCGGTGAGAAGATATGTTAGATGGACTAACAAAGTGACAGAGACACTGAGAGCGGTGAGAAGATATGTTAGATGGACTAACAAAGTGACAGAAGAGTGACAGAGACACTGAGAGCGGTGAGAAGATATGTTAGATGGACTAACAAAGTGACAGAGACACTGAGAGCGGTGAGAAGATATGTTAGATGGACTAACAAAGTGACAGAGACACTGAGAGCGGTGAGAAGATACGTTAGATGGACTAACAAAGTGACAGAGACACTGAGAGCGGTGAGAAGATATGTTAGATGGACTAACAAAGTGACAGAGACACTGAGAGCGGTGAGAAGATATGTTAGATGGACTAACAAAGTGACAGAGACACTGAGAGCGGTGAGAAGATATGTTAGATGGACTAACAAAGTGACAGAAGAGTGACAGAGGCACTGAGAGCGGTGAGAAGATACGTTAGATGGACTAACAAAGTGACAGAGACACTGAGAGCGGTGAGAAGATATGTTAGATGGACTAACAAAGTGACAGAGACACTGAGAGCGGTGAGAAGATACGTTAGATGGACTAACAAAGTGACATAAGAGTGACAGAGACACTGAGAGCGGTGAGAAGATACGTTAGATAGACTAACAAAGTGACAGAGACACTGAGAGCGGTGAGAAGATATGTTAGATGGACTAACAAAGTGACAGAGACACTGAGAGCGGTGAGAAGATATGTTAGATGGACTAACAAAGTGACAGAGACACTGAGAGCGGTGAGAAGATATGTTAGATGGACTAACAAAGTGACAGAGACACTGAGAGCGGTGAGAAGATATGTTAGATGGACTAACAAAGTGACAGAGACACTGAGAGCGGTGAGAAGATATGTTAGATGGACTAACAAAGTGACAGAGACACTGAGAGCGGTGAGAAGATATGTTAGATGGACTAACAAAGTGACAGAGACACTGAGAGCGGTGAGAAGATATGTTAGATAGACTAACAAAGTGACAGAGACACTGAGAGCGGTGAGAAGATATGTTAGATGGACTAACAAAGTGACAGAGACACTGAGAGCGGTGAGAAGATACGTTAGATAGACTAACAAAGTGACAGAGACACTGAGAGCGGTGAGAAGATACGTTAGATGGACTAACAAAGTGACAGAGACACTGAGAGCGGTGAGAAGATATGTTAGATGGACTAACAAAGTGACAGAGACACTGAGAGCGGTGAGAAGATATGTTAGATGGACTAACAAAGTGACAGAGACACTGAGAGCGGTGAGAAAGATATGTTAGATGGACTAGGTGAGGGACAGAGATGCGTGGAGGGTCAT
>JAWDGP010000317.1:0-19100 GCA_033675545.1 Elysia crispata
AGATGTTAAAACCTCGAAAATGATGTTCATATTTCTCAGGTGAGGAATGGAAGTTCTGAAAATCCTTATAAAAACCCTGGAGCAGTCACTCATATTGTCACTGGATCTGCAGTAAGTTCTTTTTTTTTTTTGGGCATTATTTTTATTAAGCATGTCTTAACATCTCTTGATATGGAAAGAAGTAAAGTACCCCTTGTGGTCCTCTAAATATGAGAAAAAAAAATAGTGAAACATGATACATTGTTTAAAATATAGCTGAGCAGAATTTTTTGAGAAGAATGATTTTGTATATTTGTGTCACAAATCATGACCTTTATTTTTTTGTCTCAGTCTGTTTGATAGGTTGGTTTTGATGATCTTTGTTATTTCATATCCTGTGCTTGTTCAGATTTTTTTATGTCTTCTTTTCTGTATCCTAGGAGACTAGTCTAAATGGCTAACGGTTTTTACATGAACAATATGTTAAAGTTCAAAATACAAGTATTTACATGGACCACCTGAAGAGTTTTGCCTGTTGGGGAATTTAGGAATAAGCATAAGTTGATGTCTCTTTAAATGAACGTTTCATTATCCAGTAACTAAAGATTTCAAAATCTAGTTATCCATGATTCTGTCTATCAATGTCCATCTTGTTTCAGAGGTTGGAGGTCAGGCTTCACCACTTCCACTCATCTTGTGCCAGTTTTTCCACAGATGTTGATGGGTTCATGAATATTATAAGCTTCAATCTCACCAGTCCAGCTTGTTCTCCACCTTCTGCTGCCTCTTTTCCTAAAACTTTTCCTTCTATGATAATCCTTGCTGGCTATCTTGCTATTTGATATACCCAAAGTATTCTTATGTAAATGATGTTAATGATTCCTTTTGTGTTACTTTTGACTTGGCTAAGAATCTCTTGGTTTTTTTTCTGTGTGTCTAAGGTGTAGGGGTAATAATGCAGTATACCCATACTGAAAATCTGATAATTTTTTTCTCCATTGTTATTGTTAGGGACCACGTTGTACATCCATACAGGAGGAGACCATATGTAGCATCTGGCCATGGAAAGGTTATTATTTTAAACATATTTTGAAATGTTTTTTTTTTTTGTTTTTTTTACTTCTCTATACTTTTTTTTTCAGCTCTACCTTCTTTTATTCGAAGGGTACATAGGTAAGTAAAGGTGCGGACTTTTTCAATCTTTTCACCTATGAAAATGGTGGAGGAAGGCGTGTTTTACTTTATGGAGAGGAATATTGTTTTGGTTTTCTTTATGTTTATATGCAGTCCATACTTTTCTCTTTCTTCTTTTACAAAGTCTATTATGTTTTGAAGGGCTTCGTCATTTTGGACAAGTAAAACAATATCATATGAGGTTGTTGTGCCCTCCTTCTGCAGTTTTAGGGATTTGGTCAATGTGTCTAAATATGTTTTCTATGTATAGGTTCAAGAGTGCTGGAGATAGTACACAACCTTTTTGGACTTCTCTTTTAATCTGAAGTTGTTTTGATAGTGTGTTGCCAAGCCTTATTTTTGTGATTTATTGCCAGTTCAGATTCCCAATTAAAGTGATGTTATTCTTGTCTCTGCTCTTTCTTACATTCAATGAGTTCTGCATGTTTTAAAGTATCAAATTCCTTTGATTAATCAATAAAACAGGCAAAGACATCTTTATGCATCTCTATGTGCTTTTTGGCAATCATTCTGATGTTTAAGATTCCTTCTCTAGTGCCTCTATTTTTTGTGAAGAGTGCTTGCTCTTCAGTGAAATCTTTGTCAGTTTTTTTTTTTTTTTGTATTATTTTGAGTAAGTTTAAATGTATGACATGTCAAGCTTATCATTCTTTTGCAGAACTATAGAACTATAGAAATTGATGTTCTTAAGTCTTTTAATATATAGGCTAAGATGTATAAAGATTTGCATATTTTTGTCAGTTTATCAATTCCAGATTCTCCCTAGGCTTATAGTATTTCAGTTGATATATTATCAATGCCTTCTGCCTTTCCACTTATCATTTCTTTTAGCCTTCTTTCTACATCTGATTTTAGGATTATTGGTCCTTGTATATCTGATGATATTGAATTGGAAAGCCACAAACTATCAAACAGTTCTTCTACTGATTCATTCCATCTTTGAAGGATTTCAAGTCTCTGAAAGGATGTCACCGCATTTTCCTTTCATGCATCCCCCTGTTTCAGAAACTTTCCATGTGAATTCTTCAATTGCTTTGAAGATCTCTTGTTTGGTTTCCCACTGATAGGTTTTCAGTTTTTTTAAACTTCTCAATCGTCCAGTTCTCCTTTGTCTTTATTCAATGCCTTTTAATGAGTATATCCAATTATTTGTATCCTCGAGGGCCTTTTTTGCTCTTTCTTTTTTTTTTCATAAGATCAAAGATAAAGGGTATGGTCATTTTTTGCTTTATTTTTAGCGTCTTCTTTGGCAGGACTTTCTCTTGGGCCTCAACTATGGCAGTTCTTAGTTGGCTCCATTTTTGTTTGACACTCTTGATCCCATCTAATGAGGCTCAACTTCTCCTTCTTCCATTAATGAAACTCAGCCTTAAAGTATTCTTTTCTTTCTGCTTGTCTAAATACCATACCATCTAGTTAAAGTAAATTTTGTTGCCCTTTTTATTAATTTTTAGAGTTGGCTATGACTGGATTGTGGTTTGAATTTATTTCAACACCTAGATTTGTTCTACAGTTTTTTATATTTTTTTAAATATTTGCTTTCATGTGATGTCCTCATGGCTCTTGCACGTGCAAAACAGCTTTTATAACTGTTTAAACAATGTGCTGATAATCCTAAATGGATGCTTTTCATAGAAACCAATCAATGTCTCTCCTCTTTCATTTGTTTCTCTAAAGCCATATTTTCCAATAGCCTGTGAGGCTGCCATTGGGCCTACTTTTGCATGAAATTCACCCATTTGAATGATGATGTCCTGTGGCTATGCTTGTTTCAGGGCTGACTCTATCTCAGCATGGAAATTATCAACATCTTCTTGATGGTCGTTTGTGGCAGCATTACTTGAAGAAAGATAATATTATAAGCTGTTGGTTGGATTTTACCCAATCAACTACTAACTAATCGGCCAGTATCCTTTTAAAAATTTACTAATGTTGCCCTTTAGCAGAATGCCACCACTTGTCTATTTTTATCCCCACCTAAATCAAAATGATGGTTTTAATTTAAGGTCTTGGGACTCAATTTCATTGCCTTTCTGTCATAGAAGCCAGTCAAGCCATTTGGGAAATAAAGTCTTATAACATCATGTAAATCTCAATTTCAATTTTTTTCCAAACTCTTTTAGGGCTGCATTGAGCGCCATGAGTATTTCACCAAGAACCCCCCACCTTGGTCAGCATTCCACTCGTCAGAGTATGGATATACCCGCATGAAATTTGCCAACAAGACTCACCTGTATGTGGAGCAAGTGTCTGATGATAGGGTAAGTCTGAGAATGGAGAAGAAACAGGACAGTCCTGCCAACTATCCTGCAACGCGCGGGAAATTCCTGCCCCCATACGCTTTTCCTGCAATCCTGCATAGACCTATTTTTTCCCACTTGTCTGATATGAAATGGTGAATTAAATATTAGCCCTAACAAATTACCGAGTATTTGTTTCAGGACGGAAACAGACTGCTAATTGCATAAATTTTATGCCCGATATGGATAAGCTTTCTCATTGTATTTCTGTCAGTCACGCAACCAAAATTAGAGAAGAATGAGACAGTTTGTAAAACTGTGCACATGCGCGAAGAATCGTATATTTTATCGATGCGTGATATATATCCTTTGTTTTTATACTTGTTATTTTGCTATCAAGATTGTGTTAGACTATGTCAAAGATATCGATTCCGACGTGTTGTTTTCTTTATCGTTTAGGCATAGGCCTATTCTTCCGAATAACAGCAATCTCTCCATCTTCACATTCAGTCCTCTGCCATCGCTGTCATTTCCAACAGGTGATTCCGACTGTTTGATTACTCTAGATCTTACTTGATTTCGATGATAGCATTGACGATCAAACAGTTCTTTCGCGAATTATGAGCTCTAGATCTAGTGTGTTTTTACAAACAGACAATGTACATCTAGTTCACACTAGAATCTTAATCTTGATTTACAAGTCTAGAATCTAGAACTGGTTCTAGATATAGATTTGTAATTTATTTTAGGAGCTACGTGTATCTGAACGCTCGGCGAATTCGAGATCTAGGATCTAGATTAACTCTATTAGGGGAAAAAAGCGGCGGATAGAGCAGAGCTAGAACCCATGACCTTCCAAATAAAACTGCAGGCTCTACCCTTAGACAACCCCCAACCCTTTCTTTTCTTTGTTACGATTAAGCCTAAATAGGAGTTTATATATATATTTTTATCAATTCCGGTTTGGTTCTTTTGTGTCTGGATTCTGGATGTGACCGCTCATGTGAGATTTTCTAAACAAAATTAACTTGTGTAACTTTAGTTCCACAACGGAATAGATCTACATGTTCTGTAGATTTTTTTTAAAATTAGATCTATCTAGTAAATATAAAGCTAGAAGAAGCTGAGATAATGATAATGGAGAAATTTCTTCACAAACGGCCAAAGTCATCTGATGCTGAAATGGAATCTTGTTCCTCTTCTCTGAATTCATCATCGTCGTCTGGTCCTACTAGAAAGAAGCAGAGGCCTTGTAAATAGTGTAAATAGTTTGTTTTTTTTTAATGGTGAGGGAAACCTTTTCTTCTTATCAATCTATTTTTTTTTTGTAATTTGTGTGTCAGCGAGTGCGTACTGATGGTCTGGTAAAATGTCATTGGTCATTTCCTACTTTTCATATTTAAAAAGTTGGCAGGTCTGAGAGGAGTTTTGTAAAGACAGAGAGAGAGAGAGAGAGAGAGAGAGAGAGAGAGAGAGAGAGAGAGAGAGAGAGAGAGAGAGAGTGTGTGTGTGTGTGTGGGGAAGGCGGGGGGGCAGGCAGGCAGGCATGGACATGTGTTTAATAAAACTAATATATTTTTTTGTTATTTTACAGGAAGGCTTGGTTATAGACCGTTTCACATTGATCAAAGACCACCATGGGCCTTATAAAAATTAAAAACTGACATCTTTTTGTCTTTTTTCTTTTCATTGAGGCTGAAAAAACTGTGAGACAGAATATGTTCACTAACAGGCTTATGAGAAGATATTAATATTGACATCCAAACATCAAATCCTTGCTTTTTTTTCTGCCTTTAAAGAATTAATGACGTTACAAAAACAAAGATCAGGCAAGCTTAATAATAATATAATTTGAGATATTCTACATCACTTTAGTTTTAATTGACTTAAGTATGAATATCTTGCTCAGGACAGAACCTGCATTTACACTTTATGAAGAATTATTTTATTTTTGTCCATTTAAGCAGATCAATGAGCTTTTTTTTCTCTTGCTTTCTGATTTCCTCTTGTTTTTTTTTTATTTTTTGGTTGCTTCATGTCAGTCATTTCAGTACTCTCTAAGACACTGATATCCTTACAAAAATTCTTTCATAGCCTCCACACTCATCATCATTAATAATTTTAAACTGTTTAATGTCCAAAAGTCTCTTTCAATGTTAGACAGATGCTTTTCAATCTGATAATGTTAGATACACATTTTTACTATATTGATTTAACGAGAAATTAAGAATATGTTAGTTATTGTAAATTGTTATATTTTTAATGGAGTTTTTGCAACTTGAAAAGTATAAAATTTTGACAATTGAATGGATTGACCCTGCTCTTTTAAGGGAACATTTCAAGATTATTATTGTCTGTATAACATGATATTAATATCATTTATTCTGAGGTTATCATTTTTTTTAAATCCCATTGAAAACCAAATGTCTTTTTAAATTTTATATAAGTTTAAATGCTTCTTTTGTTTAACTGAAAAGGAAATCTTACTGGATCAAGTTATTTGTTTCAATTGTTGCAGGGAACAAATTTAGCCAAAAAATCATTTTAAAAGTGTTGCTTTTCTTTCAATATTGCAGCTTTTATTGTAATAAAAATTTTGAAATGTTATATTACAAATTCAATTGATGATGTAAAAAAAGGGTAATAGTATTTTATATTTTTCAGTATAGACATTTACACTGTAACAAAAAATAAAGGCTTTGTTGTGTACAAAGTTCACTTACCTACAGATAATCATGTATAAAGTGATAGAAAGAAATCTGATTTTTTTTCTTAGTGCTTTTTTGCTTGAAAATGAAAATATGCAAGTTTCAATCAATATAAGCTAAGTTTGGTTTGTTTGTTGCTGCTTTTGGTCATATGCAGTGATGTTTTTGAAAAGTGAATCAAATAGTTTAGTTGTTTATCCTTGAATATTCAGAATAAATAAAAGACTGCACTTGCCATATAAAATAAAAATATTTAAATTTTGTACATAAGACAAGCTATTTTGTGAAACTTCTAACGGGTATGCCAAAGTGGAAAATGAAGCAGCATAATCATTTTTTCGTTAATTGTTTATTTTGAAAAATATTGCATATTTTTAATCAATTGTTTTGTTTATCCTCCAACCTTTAAGCACTAGATTATAAAGTTTTTCCCACATTAACACTAATAACAGCATTGATGCCAAACAAGAATTTTTATCATCAATAAAGTTTTGGAGAGCTAAAAGGCCTGCAATTCAAAGAACGAAATTAAAAAGCAATAATCACATTAATTTGCACTTCTTTGAAGTACCCAGCATTCTTTCATAATTTTTTTTTTAATTTGAGCATTGCAAAGAACATGATTCTAGATCACCTGGCAAGAATTAAACTTTTCATAATGACAATCAGTGATCATTTTTAGGTTTCGCATGACAGGTATCATTATTCTGAATTAGATTCTAATTGATAAACTCACCAAATCTCCTATTTAACTTTTAAGCTACTTAGATACTGAACTTTCGCACATGAAATGGATACTTTTTTTTGTTGTTTTTGTTTGTTCGAAATTTGATTTTCTGTCATTGTAACATTATAAATTTATGCATTCCAAAGCCTCCCTCAAAATAATAAAGTTTTAAGCTCACTAAACAAGCTTTGATTTATCTTTCCTTGTTTACAATCTGTTGTAAACCTTTCGTGTCATCAAATATGTTTCTTCTTTCATTTGTTACCACAATCTGAATATTTTATTAAAACGCTGGTGTCTACTTTATCTTCAACAACCAGGGTTGAAATAACAAAACTTAGCATTGCAAAATTTACAAATACAGCTCGTGGAAAAAAATTAACATATTTTGTAGTCAAGATTTATTTCCTTCTGTTATGGCTGCTAATGCAGTTCATGTACTTCGTCTTATAAGAGTCCTCTTTTTTAATATAATAATAATAAGAAGAAGAAGAAGAATCTGAACTGAATGCGCTTTACACTGAAACTAAAGAAATATAGCTTATTAATGTCATGACAATTTAGCACACAGGGTAACAATTTTGTGAAATGTCAACAATGTGACTGGACATGCGTTTTATCAGTATGAATCTTTAAAAGTTTCTGACGATGATGCTTCCCAGATTGCTTCGAGAAGATTGTTCCATATATAGAACTATGGTAAAAGGACATGGTATTGTCTGTCTAGTACGTTGAGAATACTTAAATCTGATGACAATGTAAGATGGACATATACAACAGTCAGAGAGATAAGTTAAAAATTAAGAATTTTTAACAAATCGTGCGAACTTTGTAAATAACCATAATGTGTCAAAATGCAGCCAATACAACGTATTATAAGTGTGGGGAACAGGGCTAATGTAACTACTTCTCTTTGATTTTATAATTAGCTTAGCTGCACTCTTCTGAGCCAATTTCAATCTTTATGTTATAAATACAACCAGAAGCTATGATGACTAAAGCAGACAAATCTTCACTTTTACTTGCTTCATACAACAATATTACCAGTACAGAGATGAAATTTCAAGTACTTTAAAAGTGCCTAGAGGCTGCATGTACAATGTAAATAAATAAATGAGACATAGAGCTTAAAGATGTGTTATTTCTTTAAAACACATTTCTTCTACGAAACGGATCACAGACGAAATGTCAGATTTTACTGGTTTCTAAGGCTTTTTGTAAAATCTCTTTCATCTTCTTACCTATGAATTATTATTGTAAAAGCCATTCTGTATCCTGGTGATCTCAGACCTCATCTAGACCGCTAAAGTGGAAATCAGAATTACAAATGAAAGAAAATATAGTCACCAAATCATGAGATAAGATTATTAAAGGAGAATGAAAGAGAAGATAAATTGAAGAAAAAATATGCATGTATGTTTTGATCAGACTTATAAAGCATTATAGGGGAAAGGCCATTCATCAGAGAGCATCCTCCCACCCGCGCCTTCTCTTCCCTTCCCTTCTCTTTTTTTTTTTTTTTTTTGGTTGCCTAGCAACATTTTGTTAAGTCTTTTCTTGTGTTCATCCTTCTTTGCTTTTGTATTGTACCTGTTCTTTTTTTGTAGCCGTCACCTCGTCCTTGCGTAATCAACATTCGTAGTTCCATAGGCCCAACTATTTACTCTATACACGAACTCCTTGTTTGTTTCCAATTGAGCGGGAGCCTTGCCAGAGTAGAAGGAAGCCATTGAAGGGGGAAAGAGTTCCGGGGCAGGCTTACATTTTACTTTGTTTTTATCTCCTTGACAAAAATAACATTCCTTGTTTCCTCAAGAAAATCTACAGATGGCCTGATATCTAACTGAATTTATAAGTCCAGGCTAAAACACGCACACGTTAAGACCAAATATCAATAAATAGGCCAATCCATGAAAAAGGTGCGCAAGATAAAGAGAATCAGATTAATTTGACAACTATTGATAACTACTGCTAAATGCAAAGATCTAGGTGTTGAACTTTTTTCGATTATTGTTCCTTCCTTGACCGTCTCTTCCAAGCTGTTACCAAGCTTTAACCCCTTTAGTTTAAAAACGGAGACTTATCCTTTCACGCAACACATGTTCCATTGCAGCAGATTTCTCTCTTTTTTTTTTTCTACATAGCTCTTCGATCACCATTATTAGAACAGTGTGTCACTCGGCCATTTTATTATGGGTTAATCTTTACAATCTAAAGCTAGCGCACTCCTATATTATTAATTAACTCTAGACACTTGATTGCAGTATAAATACGGCGCGCCATTGTCTACCTGAGACACGTGATCGCCGTATATGTACGACCAGCCTTTTCCTAATCCGGCTTACGCCAGCGCCGTATATGTACGACCTGTTATAGTGCACTCACTCAATGGAAATTTCCACTCTTTTATGAATGGTTTACAATCTCTAACATCATTGGTCATGGTCCAGAAATAGTAACCAATGAAATTCCTTTTTATTTTATACCTCGCGGACGATGCGGTGAGAAGTTATCGCGTGATATAGCAGGTGGTCCCCTGTACTGTGTTGACGGGCTTGCTTGGGACCAGGCTAGGCCTGCTTGAACAGTGGGGGGTCCCTCTTTATTACCGTTAGTATGACTATGAGACGAGAGAGGGGGCTAGGCTAGCATCTTGAAGTTCCTACTGGTGTGGTTGTTGAAGTGTATATGTGTTTTTTCTTACGTCGACAGGGCCTTGTCTTGATGTATCAGTTTTATAGTCTCCTAAGCCTGTTGTCTCTTGGGTGGGGAACAGTTGTTGGTACCTTGTATGAAAACCAGGCTTCTGGCTCTGGCCATGCTTGGGCACTGATGTTGTTGTTAAGTTCTTAAGAATTACAGCTTTTGAAGCTTTTTTTTTTGTGTGTGTGTGTGTGTCTTGTAATGAAAGCAAGAAATTTGATCCCACCTTTTTTTTTAATTTTTTGTTTTGTTTTGTTTTGTTTTGGGGCTGTATATTAAGTTTGAACTATATGTACAGTTTTCATGTTGTTACTTTATTGTAAAAAAGCGATAAAGTTATGACAAAGACATAAAGGTATGATGCAATGTATTGATAGTTGGTCTTATCGTTCGTCTGAACTCATCAAGCAAATAATATATCTTTGCCTCATTTTGTTGGGGTGATTTAGTTTTAGCAAATCCGGATATATTTTTATTGTTACAAGTGCAGCCCTCAGCGTCCATTGCTTGCCTTCATTTTCCTCACCTTTCCCAACCTGCCTCTATCATTCGATTGCCAGCGATATGCGGTATGTCAAGGTATAGATTTCATTATGCTTCGTGAGTGTGTGAAAAGAAGAGGAGTGGGCAAAGTAAATTTATTGGACTAACGAAAAGGATGGGTAATCTGTCAAGGTATTAATACAACCATTTTCCACCATTGCACGCTGCTTTGAAATGTAAACTTAAATATTTTATATCTAATCTTTTTTTTAAACTTGTGTGTGGATTTACGTCATGGAGCTATAATTATATATCGATTTGCCGTAACTCTGTTGATTATCTTGACAAAGTGCTATCGATGTTCATACGATATTAAGAGAGTCCCGGAATTGGGTATGCATACGAGAGGGTATGCTTCCTTTTTATCAAGTAGTTTTTTTTTAGTACATTAGTCTACTTTTTCTCTTGCAACTGTATAATCCTGAACTAAAGATCGAGTGAATCATTATGTGAGCTGGATAATCTAGAGAAGTTTGATACAAATATAATCCGCTTTCATTAAGGCTATGTTATGCTTTCGAAGCGCGCTATGCATTGATTTTTATTTAACAAAAGACCGCCACGCTCTTTTTAGAAACAAAATAAAAATAAAAGATTCAAGTAGTAACTCATTCGTTTTTGATGGATGAAATTCGAAAAAGAAAACTAATGAAAATAACAGCAATTTTGGCGACCAGATACCGTGGGAGTTAATAATAATCGGTATTTCTCATTCATGGATCAAAATAATGCTTTGAGTGTTTATCTGTTGCTCTTTTTATACTAAAATAGTAATTAAAAACAAAAAAAGATTCGAGAAGAAAATTATTTGCAGTACTGTAATACGGGGAATATTGATGGTCCGTTGTTTTTCCCATGTTACCACAAAACAACAATAAAAAAATGACTCCATAACTGAACCATTTCACTTCACAGTATACCGGTAATTCTTATCTTAGCCTAGTTCAAATAACTTTTGGGTGCTCAAGAATGAAACGTACAATCACTTTTCTGCATTCCTTTCTGTTTTCAGTCTTATCTAGGGCCTAAATGTAACAACCGAACATCAGCCCTTTGTTTGCGTTGGATTAACTTCCCCTTTCATCTCTCTTCATTCTGAGTATTTTGCCATGAAGCATCGACTTTGTTAACGGCTCATCTCATACCATCTTAATCCTTATTTACTTATTTAAAATGATAAGAAGGTCTTCATATTTTAACACCATCCATTTAGAAAACGTCCAAAAGTCTGATAGTTATACCGGAATTCATCAAAAGAAATTATAAGATAGATTTTTGTTTTTGTCGATTTGCTCATTTTTCAAGTCCAATATGAACTTAAATGACGCAGATGATGGTGGGGTCTTTCATTTTCACTGAATTAACGACGCTGCATTACAGTTTCACAAAATTAATAATGCAACAAATTTGGTTGCTAGAAACTGTTTGATGCCAAAATCTTGTATTATTCAACTTAAGTTAATGCCTTACCTGTTAACATAACAACTATCTACAGTGCGAAGAAAGAAAATTATATGGCATTTTCACTTAGTTACCTGTTATAAGCAAAGTCAAGTTTCTCAAATATCAAAAATACGAGTACAGTCATGTAATCTATGTGTTATGAATTTTCGTAATGAATTAGGACAATCTTGCTCTGAATGTGCTGAATGTGCTGCATGTGTTGTAAGTAGTTATAAAGCCTGGCCCTTATTGTCCTCAGATTGTTTAAAAGTACTAGGACATCATTTTTTTAAACTCTTTATTTAAAGAAAATCGTTGTTTCCAATATGACGGATGTTTTTTGTTGTTAAATCAATTTAACTGACAGCAGATCAAGAGGGCTAATCTTGCAATGGCAATCCCTTTCCACATGTTAGTGATTATATTATCCAATCATAATTGGCTTTGGAGTAAGGCCTAGCCTTACATTTTAACAGATCTAAAATGAACTCAAGAGACGAGAATACATCAGTTCTGTCTGACCGAGCTTGAAAATTAGTTATTTATCAAGTCTGCTGTAAAGGACATTTGAAATTGCACAAAAGAATAATCTGTCCTTGGGTATTATTACAATAACATTAATATTGAAATCTACGGACTGCCAATGTAGCTTTTTAATTTGGTTGTATTTTGGTAGCTTGCTTCAATATTCATTTATGTGGACAATTATTCACTTCCTGTAGAACATTCAAAATCGACTGTTCACAAATTAAACAAAACTAATACATGTAAATAGATGAAAAACAATTGAAAAAATAAAAAAATTGCACTACCCAAGAAAAAACGGCATCAATTTAAATTCATTTTACTCACTAACTTCGGTAACTTTTAAATCCTTTGTGAGAGAACCGTTTTCTAAGTCGTTTACTCAGAGATTGTGGAAGTCAGCTAAACACATGTATGTACGTGTAGTTGTACTATTTTCTTATCGATATAACAGAAGTGTAGAAGATGCTCTAGTTCTAATGCATCGGTTAGACGTTCTAACCAACTGATATCGATCTGGGTACCAATTGGCAAATCAGTGCAAAGTTGCTTAGATCGGTTGTGGTGAGCTCTGTCTTCACACTTGACGATCTTATTACGATTTATTGTTCGATAATGGTAAAAAAAAAAATGCCGGAAAGTGGCTGCAATGGCATGACGCGCCTGTATACGTGTGCGTGCGTATCTCTGTGTGTGTGTGTGGGGGGGAGGGACAGAAAAAATAAGTTCAGACATAGGGCGCTCCTTTACGTAGATCACACATGAGGAAATTTTATTAAAGTTAAAAAAAAAATTTCCTTCGAATAAATTGTTTGGATCACGCCATTCTTATTTCATTATAATTTATCTTCATCTCCAACCCCCCCCCCCCCCTCTTCTTTTTTCGTTAACCCCTGCAAAATAAAAAAAAATCGCATTCTCACCCTTTGATGATGGTCAGATTGAAAGGCACGGGAGGGACAGAAAGACAGAGAAAAAAATGGAAAGGCATGCAGAGAGAACGGGAGGGGGGTTGAAAGAGAGAGAGAGAGAGAGAGAGAGAGAGAGAGAGAGAGAGAGAGAGAGAGAGAGAGAGAGAGAGAGAAAGGGGGGAGGGGGGTAAAGATGCAATCAAAAGAAAGAGAGAGAAAGATGCTAGGTGATGGATGCAGAGAGACGGGGGAAGAAAAAAAAAAGATGTAGAAGGAGAGAGTTATGGATAGGGAGATAAAGAAGGATAGAGATACTTGTATAGAAGAACAATTCAGGAAGAAAGAAAAAGGGAGGGAGATCATGTCTTCTGAACCCTCATTCTCTTTTTTCCCACCGTCTCTATA
This sequence comes from Elysia crispata, assembly GCA_033675545.1. Classification (NCBI taxonomy): domain Eukaryota; kingdom Metazoa; phylum Mollusca; class Gastropoda; family Plakobranchidae; genus Elysia; species Elysia crispata. The sequence goes on from JAWDGP010000317.1 coordinate 13,379, forward strand.
TCTCTTTATTCTTCTCACACTGTATCGTTTGGATTTTTTCTCTGTTCTATCTTTAAATAATTATCATAAAAAAATCCTTCCTATTCACAACGATCATGCATGACGTGATAATGCAAAGAAAAGACGAAAGAATAAAACAAACACAAAAAAATGCAAAAAAAAAAAAAAAAGTGTCATAAAAAGAAATCGTTGAAACGCATTAAATCAAGTTTCTTCGCGAGCCAGTAGAATTATTTTGGGACGCTGATTCTGAAAATGTAGTTTATTTTTAAATCCGACAAGCAATTATTTAATCTGACTAGTACCTATTTATTCCCCGCGGCAGAGAATTTCAAAAGAACCACGTTTCGGGCATGCCAACTAAAAAATCATCAAGCAGTGCCTGATATCCTGGCCAAACTTTCGATTTACTGTTCAATCATATAAATCGAATCCAATTTTGCGGTTACACACTATAATTGTTGATCAGCAGAACGCAAAGAAGTTCAGTACATCATCGGTTAAGTCTGACCTTTGATAAAAATATCTCTAGACATCACGATGTGTCTAAGAAATGCATGATAGTTCTCTAAATAGATTTTTTTTTAAATCGATCCAGCCCTTCCTTTTTGTTCAAAAATAATTCTCACTAAATGTCAAAGCAGAATCATTTTTATGGATCTTACTCTTAGATTTCGTCACTCATAATATGCCCAAGTATGTTTATGCGCAAATGCAATCAGCACGAACAGGCGCACTCTAAGACCCACCATACACACAAAGGGGATGTTATTGTTAGGCTTTGTACACACACACACACACACATATATATATATATATATATATATATATATATGTGTGTGTGTGTGTGTGTGTGTGTGCAAAGCATTCTGCGCTGTGTTTTTACATACCATACACACCATCTATACACGGGTTTTTCATGTGGTTTTCCCACACACGCAGTGACTCAACGTCGGACTCGTGAAATCTGACTCCTGCGTCTCGCGCAACCATGGTGTGTATGGTGGCTTTAAAGCGTTATCCTTTTTTTCATTGCTCTACTCGATATGCACAAATATTCACGTCATTATACATGTACAGGTACTGACTTGTAATACAAGACTCGACACTCTTTTGAGTATATCCGAAAAGAGTTATCCATCTGAGATTAAACGGCCTTTTGACTGGTGGGGGAAAAAAAAAAAAAAAAAAAGAAAACCTAGAAATTACTGAACAATAATATTAATGCTGATTTAAAAAAAGAATGAATTTGTAATGATATAATGAAAAAAAAAAAACAACAACAAAAAACGCGTTATACCACCGTACATCGAAGAAAGGATACCATGTTATATATGTTCGCTGACCTTTACAAATACTGAATATTAAAATGGAATGTTCACATTGACCGTGTACGTAAGACAAAGACTCTCTTTTTTAAATGGAAGTTGAATTTTTTTTTTTTTACTGAAAAAAAATATAATGGTATTGTTCGTGGAAAAACTATTTGTTTTGGCATCACGCTCTTTTTGCAAAGACAAGTCCAATATTAATCAAACGGGCGAGCAAAATCGAGTCAAGTTTTACACGCAACCTATTTAAATCCAAGATAGTAGTAATTAAGAGAAATCCATAATTAAAGTCATCGCTCATCCTATTTTATCAGGAATTCACACTTCCTACTCGCAGATGTCGATATATCCCATCTAGAGCAAGGACTGACTATTATACATGTAAAATTCTTTTATTGCATTTAACCGCGTAATAGCTGAGAAGTCAGATTGTAAGGGAGGCTGATCTTAATAGGATGTCTCGCTTATTCTAATATTTTTTGCAAGCAATATAAGATTTCGCGTGCGTCTATTGTTTATGTATTATAAAAACTATGCCCACGCCGAAATTTTCGTAATAGACAATAAAAACGAACATGTATCTTGTATTATTTCCTCAGGCTTATCATATATATATATTTAATTATATGTGTGCATGTGACTTTGAGGAAAAACTTTTAACTTTAGCCACATAGTTAATATTTTATCCCCACAAATCCCCAAGAGGTATATAAATTGATCTGGATATGGCCAATAAATATGGATTTTATGCAGACCTGCACGTACTACATCAGCATTTCTCTTTATCCAAAAATTAAATTGACAGAGAATTTTCTCGTCGAAAGTCTTTAAACTGGGCGTTTATTCTCTATTTTGTTAGCGGTGACAAGACCTCACCACGTCCTCTCCTGCCCTTGCTCGGTGTCCATTGGCGATGTTGATCACTTAGATTCGAATTTTCCTTGTGCAGATGAGATTTTGATCGAGAATTCCTTCTGGATCGTATTTGGAAGTCGCTTTGTCCTGACTTCTCTACTGTTTGGTGATCGGAACTGCAATGAAGCTGTTGATGGTTTTTAGGCTTTGAAGCTCTATGATAGGAATCGGCTTGGTAAAATCCTGGAGATTCTCTAGCTGTTGTAGATTTAGAAGAACCTCGCCTACTTTTTAAAAATTCCCGGGACTCAATCTTCCTTCCACGAAATCTCTCTTCTGTTCTCTCCCTAGATACATGAGTTCTGCGAAAAGGCAACCCCCTTGATGATATATTTTTTACTTCCAGTCTACACTGACTGCACACATTCTTTACAACTTGCTTCCAGTCCTCGTATGCAACAAGTCTTGGAGTCAGTGTATCGTTAAGGTCTCTGTCCCTCCCACACAAGTCTCGATCTAAAAACCTATACTTTTCTATAGGCGCAATCACCTTCCCGCTACGGTTATCTATTTTTGTTTCAGTTGTCGACCTGCTTTCACCTTTGTCATTGGGTTGGGCCGGAGATGTGGTTTTGTTGAACTCAGGGCTAGATTCTATTTTCTTTGAAAGTGACAACTGGTTATCGAAAGCCCCAAACATTTTTTGAGACGACGCCTTTGGTTCAGCCAAGTAGAATCTTTTCTTTGTGGGCAAATGATGAATGTAGCATCGGTGACATATAATTTCCTCATTCTTTTCAGTCATGTAACCTCTTTGGGAGAGCTGAAAACGGGAAAATGAGGAGCACCGGTATCAAAATGAATGTTTTTTTAAACTGAAGAAGTTTTATCAGCCCTGGACATACGTTTGCAATAAATGAAATCGTAACAAAAGAAGAAAAATAAAGTATTTTTACTAATTTTAGTGCTCATCAGACTGATGCCATGGAGTACATGGCATTGTTTACATCCGTTTGACTGATAAGACATAACTAATTGTAGTTTGCAGATATTTGCTTTCATAACATAAAATGACAAAATGCAATTAAAAGAAATCATGCATATAAATATTATAATATAGGTTTATATCTGAATAGCATTTGATTTCTACTGCATAATGAGATAGGTCTATTGCTTTTACTTCAATCTAATGTTTTGTAGAGATACAAAACGTTTCCTCTGCATACCTTAAGGTATATACCCCCCTACCACCCCTGAAAAAAAAATGTTAGAGGCTCAGTGCTCACCCTTTTCCCTGTCCTAAACGAGTCCAAGGGGGGCTCACCCAGTTCGCTCGGTAGTTTCTGAGCTATACGCGACAGATCAGCCACCGCACTGACCTTCTGGGATTGAAGCATCCTCTGAGCCTCTCGTCTGCAAGGAAGTTGTAAACAATCAGCATCGATTTACATAATTAGTTTGCCTTTCATCGTTACCGGTCTATGCTACCGTTGTAAAATTGGTTCTAAGTGATAAGAGGTTAGCTTACCGATACAGGGTCTATACAGTATTGTGTACGAGTATTCATGTTTATGTGAGTACATGTATATGTCTACAGTTCGCCAGGTATAATGGACATCATTGTAAATTAGTTGTAACCAAAATGATAAGATTGAAAACAAAGCGTTCAGATAATATGTAATATTTCACCAAGCAATAACATTCATTTTATTAAAAAGAAAAAAAAAAGGGTTTATTACAATGTAATAATGTACAATATTACAAAGCTTCTCATTTACCCCATGATTTTTTTTGTTGTTGTTGTTGTTGTTGTTCTTGTTGTTGTTGTTGTTTTTTATTATTATTTTTTAATCTGCTCCTGGTTTCCAACCGTATTTGATGCTGTTATTTGCGGGGATACCATGCCTGACAGCAGTCGATGCGCGCGACTGACTTAGTATGCCCGACAGTGACAAACCTAATGACTAGGTTGATGCAATTTACGTCATTATAGAAGATTCTTTTACCAAAATATATACCATAAAAAATAAATTGAAATTTTAAAAAAGAGGATAACATAAAACCTTGGTTTCTGGGTTGCACGCTTCTTTAACCCCTAATAAATTCTTATATACGTCTCATTTTATGATTTTCATACTAAAAGTATTTGAGTTAGGAGAAAATACTATGGGTGACTTTCAGTCTTGCCTTTTCGTTTAAACTTTTATTTTCTTGTAGGATTCTGGCACAGACTTTAAGGACACCTAACAAGTGGATTTTAAATGAGGTGAGTCAATAACGCGAGTTACATCTCTGCATCTCGTTTTTAATTTTTGCTACGTTCAATTTGAAGATACTAAAGAGCAGCTATCGAAAAACTTACTATTTCATGTATTAGGATAAAAACTACGTAATTTTACTTAAGGGAAAAATAAGAACAAATAATAATAATAATAATAATCATAATAATAATAATAATAATAATAATAATAATAATAATAATAATAATAATAATAATAATAATAATGATGATGGTGATGATGATGATGATGATGATGTTAATATGGCGCTAATAATAATAATAATAATAATAATAATAATAATAATAATAATAATAATAATAATAATAATAATAATAATAATAAAAGACATCGTGCACCTTGGGTTTCACGTGTACTTTCAACCCTGTATTTAGCGATGAGTTTCTGCTCTACATTCAGCCTTGCTCATCCAGAACTGTCATTGGCCACTCTCGTTTTTCGGTGTTCAGCATCCAGTTTGTTGTAGATGTCAGGCAAAAGGGCATTGTTCACAGGCAGCAATGGCTCGCGGCTCGAATTCATAATTAGTGGTTACCGGACCGATGGTTTATCTCTGTGTCTGTATAAAAAGAAAAGAAAATAATAAAGTGTTAGATATATGGAGAAAAAATTGTGCGGAGATGTGAAATAAAGGATCTGGATTGAAAAATAGACATATTTTGTGTCAATTAAAACTGAAACATATTTTGTTCCTTTTTGAATACACTCTTGTTGATAGTGACGCGTAATGTACCTACGCGGAGACTTCTGTACCGTTTAGAACACAAATTCCACCATTTTCTGCTCATAATGGCATGCATAAGATAATTATTGCGAAGTTTTGTGCTTCTTTCAACAGTAAAGAAGGCTCTTTTAAGTTTCTCGAAAGCTGTATTGATCTTTTTTCCGATGTCTTTTTTTTTTTTTTTTTTCATATTAATTTTTTTTGTTTCTTCTGAAAAAAAATATTCGATTGGTTTCAAGTGTGCTGTCTTAAAATTGTGGCTCCAAATATCACCGAGTAAGTCTGCAACTAGGTAAAGCAAGCGCGGTTCATACGATCCAGTGGTAGAGAAACATGTTTTTGTTTATGTTATATGTCGTCTCGGGACATTCAATTTTGATTAAATTAACGTAAGTTTTTTGGGTTTTTTTTGTGCAGTGGGTTTTGAGATTTTGATCTTCTCCTTGCTCGTGTTTCGACATAAAATATTGGAAATATTAAACATTGTTTTCATCTTAAAGAGTAGCGGGAAA
>JAWDGP010000319.1:0-2500 GCA_033675545.1 Elysia crispata
AGGATATTACCTTAAAAAGTCTTTTTGTTGCACACATTAGGCTTCTGTCTTTATTATGTGAATGCTGTTCATTTCTTAGAATTCGTTTACTGTGCACCATTCCTGTATCAAACAATATAATGTGCGGTTTTCAGAAAACCCTTTTTAAGTTTTTAATGGAGCAGCAATCCTGTATCCAACGCATACAAAAATGTTGCACAAGTCTCAGAAATGCAGCACCTCTGTATGTCACACATACAGGCATTTTGCACCGGATTTTGCGATGTAACATTCCTGTACACCGCATTCTGGCTTAACCGTTGGTAAAGGACAACCTTAATTAATACCAGCACATGTATGGTGTGCTTAAATGTTTATATTTTAAGTTTTTTCTGAATTGGACGATTTAAACAAAAATGGTGCAGTTTTTTCTTTCTCCTGTAAAATTTTGGAATTGTGGGTTAAAGGAGTGTTGCATAACACCGACGTTTTAATCTATGATTTACTCCTCATCATATGATAACTGGTTTTATAAAACTCCTGTGTGTACAGCGAATTGAATTACTTCAACTTAAATGGAGATTAAGTTAAAAATTCGTTGCCGAATATTCATATGTAATCCATAGCTACCCAAATGTTCTGTTCTCCAGATGTTATTAAATCTCTGTCATTGTTGTAAAACAAGAACGTGATGCATTATAAATTATTCTAGTATTATATTTCAAAACATGTATCAAAAGATGTATATTAAAAAATAATAGAGTTTAAAGCACTGTAATTTCCCAAACAATTGAAGTCAGTTTGGACGAGTAGCCACAGATAGGATGTCACATGATAAAACAGTTAGTTTATTTCTGCATATAACAAAAAGGGCAAAGATTTTTTACATTGTTTATATTAGAATTAGGGGCAGGGCCACAAAGAATCCATATCTCACTTAGCTTGAGCATAGAAAATAAAAATAACTTATAATGTCATATGCAGATAATAGGCCTACTGCACTTCTACTAACACCACCTAGAGGGTTTAAGTATGATGACATCTACTTCATCGAAGATCTGCGTTGAAACAAGAGAACGCTCCGAAATTCTATAATTAACAAAATGATAAAAACTGATAAAACGGGCGAAATTAAAATGAAAAAATTGTAAAAAGCAACAGAACAATCAAAGAGTTTGATGCCATCATTCGTTCTGGATTTAACCTAACTGCTCACTGAGGTGGACCAGTAACTGACCTCCCTAGAATCGAGTACCCAGCCATAACCCTTTGTGATTGTTTAGGTGCGGTACAATCGAACATAGTATGGATGTCTTAACATGACTTGTAATAAAATACAAACTTCTCAAGTGTCAGTCTTTTTTTAGATGCATCACTTTCGTTTTCTTTACAAAGCAGCTCATTTTAAGGAGATGATGATCATGTCGGTAACAATGTGTAATACATTTTGGTCTTCTTAATTCTATTTTAAGCCATCCATTTCTCTCTCTCTCTGTCTGTCTGTCTGTCTGTCTGTCTGTCTCTCTCTCTCTCTCTCTCTCTCTCTCTCTCTCTCTCTCTCTCTCTCTCTCTCTCTCTCTCTCTCTCTCTCTCTCTCTCGTTTGTTATTTTAGACCTTTTGTTGCTTTTCTTTTTTCCATTATTGCCAGACTTGCAACGGCTGGGTATCATCAACTTTGTCGGCGACATTTTAACACTTTTAACGTTTATTTTTATCCTTCTGGCCATCGGTGGTGAGTTTTTATTATAATTATCATAATTAGTAGTAGTAGTAGTAGTAGTAGTAGTAGTAGTAGTAGTAGTAGTAGTAGTAGTAGTAGTAGTAGTAGTAGTGGTAGTAGTGGTAGTAGTGGTGGTAGTAGTGGTGGTAGTAGTGGTGGTAGTAGTGGTGGTAGTAGTAGTAGTAGTAGTAGTAGTAGTAGTAGTAGTAGTAGTAGTAGTAGTAGTAGTAGTAGTAGTAGTAGTAGTAGTAGTAGTAGTAGTAATGTTAGCAGCAGCAGCAGTAGTAGTAGTGGTAGTAGTGGTGGTGGTAGTAGTAGTAGTAGTAGTAGTAGTAGTAGTAGTAGTAGTAGTAGTAGTATGTGTTAGCAGTTGTCGTAGCAGCAAAAGCATCAGCAGTATTAGTAGTAGTAGTAGTAGTAGTACTAGTAGTAGTAGTAGTAGTAGTAGTAGTAGTAGTAGTAGGAGTAGTAGTAGTAGTAGTAGCAGCAGCAGCAGCAACAGTAGTATCTTTATTATTATAATTGCTACTATTATAATTATTATTGTTGTTATTATTGTTTTTGTGAAGTTGCAGATACAGGTATAAAAATGGCGTAATTCCTCAGTAAAATTCAGCGATTTCTTTTTTTGACGACGACAAATAATTCCCTTCATACATTCTTTGATACTTGATATGCTGTGCACGTCTCCAAGGAGTGCTGAACATCATTTCCATACACGAAAATTTTATGAGAACATTATATTACGGGTCTTTAATAACTCCCTTGGCGTCTACTCACAATGTAAAGTTTCGGTTTAC
>JAWDGP010000319.1:7500-22500 GCA_033675545.1 Elysia crispata
ACGAATCTCATGTACCCTGCAAAAAAATCAAACAAAACACTTACGAGAAGCTGACACAAGATCACTCACACGTAGAATGCGTTAACTCCAGGCAACCTTTTTTTGGTCGTATGATTAGAAGAGAGAAACTGGAACATTTGAGAATACTGGAACTATCGAAGCATAATGCAACTGGGGAAAACAGCTAGAAAAGGATGTTAAGTGGACTAACAAAATGACAGATGCACTAAAAGTGACGAGAGATCGAGATGCCTGGAAGGTCATGATCGCCTTCACTAAAGAGTAGTGCACTTCATTTATGGATGAAATTAAGTTATGACGCGACTGAAATAAGCCAACGCCAGAAAACTATTATACCGCGTGCTGTCGTCAAGTCTCCACACCGTATTTAGAGCAGTGGAAGAAAGAATTGGAAGAGTTGGACAAAAACTAGCGATTTAAATGTCTCTGAGTAGAATTTGATGTAATAGCGTAAAAAAAAAAAAATAACTATTCATCTCTAACTATCAGGGCGGGTAGTTTTTACAGACCCACTGCCTCCAGCACATGGTAAAAGGAATTGTATCTTATATTAATTGTGATTTACATTAATTATCATCGATTTCGACTTTGCCTCACTAAGAACAGTAATAAGTCGATTTTGAAAAATCCAAATATTTTTAAAAACCCTTTAAAATTGATTATCATATTTACAGGACAGTGCTTTTTTTCATATTCTGGCGGTGTTTTTTTCTGTATATTTTTATGATAGCTGTAGTCAAACTACAAGGAAGTTATAGTTAATAAGTAACTTATTCAATATATTTATAAACTAAACATCGAATTGCTTCTCGCTTGACCACAAGACAGCTTCATTTCAAGGCCAAATCCATCATACCTTCACACTGGGCGATTTGTACTAACATAAACAAAATCATCCCTTGGCACCAAGAGCTACGTAAGGCTGATGAACAGATTTAATTCCTGAGAACAATTTCGCTCTGAATGTGTTGTGAACAAAATTATTTCTCGATATAACATCATGAGGTCCTACAACGAATTCAGAGCACTGAAGAAATGGAAACCTTGGACAATAGCTGGCAATTAAAAAGACTCTCAGTAGAATTTCATGAGGTTTCCATGAGTAATAGAACCTATTCATGTCTACCTATCAAGACGTGTTCACTGGTCACAGCGAAAGGTAAAGCGGAACTGTAACCTGCGTTACCGGAAATTTCCATTAATTCTCACAGATTTTGGATTCACCTTACTAACAATGGCTAACCGTTTTTATTCAAATCTAAATACATGTACACATCTTTTTTAAAAATTCACTTTCATAATTATGGGACAAGTTATTCTAGATATTTTGGCTCTAATATTTATCTTTTTTTTCTTTTTTGGTATAATTTTTGAGAAATAATTGAAAAATGCTTTTAGTTTTCATCATGCGTTAAATCACCAATAAAAAGACCATTAGTTTCAAAAAATGTGCTTCTAAGTAAAATAAGTTTGATACAATGTTTTTGTCTTCCCATCTCATGTCTTCTTCCACTTGTTCAATCAGACGATGATAGCCAGGAACCAGGGTGTCTTGCAGACTTCGATGACGAAGAACCTCAGCCCGAACCCAAACCCGAACCCAAACCGAAGCCCGAGCCAAAACCAAAGCCAAGTAAGCTTAAGAAATTGGAAAATACAATATATTATTATTGAATGACGATCTATTATTATTTTGTGAGATATATGATAATGTTTTGATAATCAGTTATTTATTGCATGACATCGATCATCATTGTGTGATTATGTAGCAGTAGTCGCAATAGTAGTTGTAGTAGTAGTAGTAGTAGTAGTAGTAGTAGTAAGAATTATAAGAGCTAGAATATTAGGTAGTGCTCAGCAGAGGTTAGTATAAGGCTTTTAAGTGAAAATGACCGAAAATGCTTGCATTGGTGGGATTAGAACCATCGATATATGGATGCTTCGGCACCCATCGCCTTGCCACTCAAAGAGAACATAGCTTATACAAATACGCCACTACGCTCCCTGAAAAGAGCGTTTCATGGCGAAGGTATTTACTAAGCCTCCCTGAGTGACTTGCAATCATGACTGGGAAAGCCCAAAACGCATCAAAGACAACCATTGAATCCGGAAGCACTACACTTGCCATTGGACGCAAAAACATCTAGGACAAGCAATAACAATATGAATGCCTCAAATTTATAGCAGTTTCAAATTAAGATCTCGAGGAGGCAAACCACTGGGTTAATTTAGATATAGTGGAGAAATTTAATATAAGTATGAATTATAAGAGCTAGAATTTTAGGTAGAAATTTAATATAAGTGAGAATTATAGATCTAAATTTGAAACTGCTATACATTTGAGGCATACATAATAATTGTTATCGTTCGTCCTAGATGTTTGTGCGTCCAATGGCAAGTGTAGTAATTCAGGATTCAATGGCTGTCTTTGGTGCGATTTGGACTTTCCTGATCAAGATAGCAAGTCACTCAGCAAGGCTTAGTAATTACCTTTAGGGCATAAAAATCATCATAACACAAAGTTTTGATATCGCTTGGTAGATAAGATCTGTTTCAAAAAATATTTAAAAAAATATGTGTTCATAGATTTTTAACGACCGGCAAATAATGCAAAAAATTTCTTATTATATGATTATCTTTTGTTAAATAATCCATCAATCTTTTCCACTTCTTTTCAATCAGATGATTGTCTAGAAGGTAAGATTATTTACTCTACATTATATCACCAGTTTAGCGCAAAACATTCTATATTTTTTTTTCTGTTTCTGTTTTAATTTCGAATGAACATAAAAAATTCACCTTTTAATTTTTACCTTGGTTTAATGGTATGTTTTTCCTTAATGTTCATTTACATTCTTGCTAAAACCTGAATTTATGTTTGCTTCTTACAGAAACTTATGTGGAATTACTATTGTAGAGAAAAGACATTTCAAACGTTGTTGCCTGAGATACTTGCTAACACTGAAAGTTTTTTTTACTAAATGTAAGGAATGAGCGTTTCACTATCATTCCGAGGAAACAAGTCGAAACATTTAGTGCAGTATACACTCTAGCAAATATAGCAGTAGCTACGACTTTTGCAGTGAAGGATCGTAAAAGGATTTTTTTTTTTTTTGGTTCCTATTGAATATTGTTTTTAAATAGGCAAAAGTAAAACATTTTTCTACTAAATATTAATTTTTTTTTAAAGAAATAAACAAAACGTTAATCTGACTAATCGTGTTTCACAATATTGATTAGTTAGAGATTGCTTAGTCTATTTCTGATAGGAAAGCTCTTCTTCAAGTTCAGTTCTATTAATGCGCCAACAGTTTAAAAAAAGTTCGATTTAAATTTGTCTCCCGCAACCAACCGCCGCAGAATTTTTTAGATGTTCTCTTCAAATGCGTAACGTTATAGAGAACTTAAGCATTTGTCGTAACTTAGCAGTATCTCGGTGATCCAATAACAGTTCCACCAAAATTGAGCAAAAGGAAGTTAGATAAAAGCATTTCTTCCATCTGAGCCCAGCAGGCATCAGATTTCTGATAGAAGCAGAGTAACCATCTTTATGAATGCTAGCCAAGATCGTAGCGATGTGCACCATGTCATCGAGTAATATCGCAATCATTTTGAAATGTTTTGTAAAAGAAATTTCTCAGAAAATACAGTTCGTTTTACTTAATATTTTAAACTTGGATTTACCTAACATAATAATGGCATGCAGTGTCACCATGAATTAAAATTAATGAACTAGGCATCACTAGGGGTTCTCCCATCAGTAAAACAGTTTACATTGAAGTTTTTATAAATTTGGTTGAAAGTATTAGATGCAAGAGTCACGGCTGCATTTTCATACTTCACAAAATTCGCATTTCAACCATTTGGTGGAGTTTAAACTATAATGTCAATCTGCGTTCAAAGTTTGAAGCTTTCATCTTGTTCCTTCCCAAAATTAGATTGGATTACAACAATCTTGTGTAGTTTTTCCATGATGTATCATGGTTTACTTACTTGCTCTTCGGCCAACCAGGAAAACATTAAGCTAAGATTGAAAGGAACAAGAGGCAGGGTGCAAGTAGTTTGGTATCATGTTCCCATAAAGCCTAACTGTGGAAGAAGAGAGCAAAGAACTTGGATGGTACAGAGTATATGCATCAACCGATATACATTTACATATCTGTCTAGTTACTCGCCGGCACAGACAAAAAAGGATTTCATTTATTTCTGAATAAAAAAAAAAGACTGGAGAGCATAATAAAAGCCCTCTCTCCCTATTTCTCTCTCTCTCTCTCTCTCTCTCTCTCTCTCTCTCTCTCTCTCTCTCTCTCTCTCTCTCTCTCTCTCTCTCTCTCTCTCCGTCTCTTCCTCTCTTTTCTCTCTCTATTTCTCCCAAAATCAAAATGACATCTTCTATGTTGTTGCATAACGCATGTGACGTGATATGTAGTTGGTGGAAAAAAGCTTAAAGTTTTGAAGTACAATGTTTTTATTTTTGCGTTTGATATCAGCAAGCCGAAGTTTATCAAAATATAGGATTACACAGTGGAATTACAACATTAGAAAGAGAACTGCCGTCTTATTCAGTTAGCAGATTGGTGTTGGTGCACTGGGTGACAATTTTTGGGAATAGATAGTGGTACTTACCTCTGAGCGTTCTAAATTTACTATCATGCTTTCCTAGAATACCACCATATATATTTTTTTTCTCTTTCCCCGTCGAGGAGTCTTTTTGTAAAACCTTTTATATGAAAATGTCTATAAAGTTTGGTTCTCTTTTATTAAAATTTTCAAATTTTTTTTAAAGTTTAAAACCCATTACAATGGTGTTATTGCCTTTTTGATAAATGTTTTTCAAGTTGAAATATCTACAACGGATTCACTGTCACCCCGCCAAATACTCTAATCATTCTGTAGTGTTTTCACGTGCAGACCAACACTTCTCCACATTCTTTTCTATTTCTAACAAGTCCTATCTTACTACCTATTCAAGTTTATAACTCTGGTTCCCCAAATAAAATGCACTTATAAATATTAATTTATGCTTAATTGTTGCTGAGAGGAACTAAAACTTTCAAAGCATCCGTATATACTACAAACTGAATAGCTATCTATTATTGAGCATTTGTTCTGACAAGTAAAACTGTTGAAACTAAAAAGGTAAAAAAAAAACTGCCTAAAATATTATTAATTTGCCGTTTTGTCACTACAAGATTTTTTAGTTGTACAAATGGATTTGATTAAACATCATCAGGTATATTCATTTCATTCTATTCTCGAAAGTTGTTTATTTTTTTTTTCTAGTTTTTTTGGGAGTGAGAGTTATTAACCCTATAGGTTCAATCTTGTTTAGTGACAGTACATTTTGCTTTTTGAATATCACGTTGTGATAAATTTTAATGTTTTTTCTTTTGCTCTTATTTTACAACATTGTTTCCACAAATTTCAATCATTGAAAACCCGATAACTTTTAATTTCATTTTGCTTAAACATTAAAAAGTAAAAAAGAGACTAGATTAAGACAAAAACCATTGGTAAAGTTTTTTGAGAATGCTATATGAATATAAAAACACGTTTGTATAGTTTGTTGTTTTTTTAATCAGAATGAAGGGATGCGATTAAAGGTAATTATTATATTTAAAGGAAATATGCTATACAAAAGTTTTAACTATATCCCTTATTTAGATATTTGGATGCTTTAGTACCTCAATAGTTATGCAAATTTAAAAAGATTTTCGAACCAATTTTTTACATTTTTTGATTGAGAAAGTGCTCTCGTTAGTTCTTCAAATGTCTTTGTTTTTGTAATTCATGAAATTTTTAATAAACTAAAAGGAAATTCCAATATATCCTAAATATATGGGTTAGTAAGAGGGACATCGGTAGATTACAGATATTTACTTATAAATATCCATATTAATTTCTGTCTAGAAATCTAAATCTAGATTAGAACTACGATTAGACCTAGATATAGTTCTAGATCTAAATCTTATTGTATATTTTCTTGATCCTAGTCTTAATCAGATTTGAAAACAGTGCCACTTTGGTTCCACATCGATTCAGGTTAATTTTTAAAAAATGGGTCTTTAGATATTTTTAAGAATTGGAAAATTTACGCTAATCTTCAATTTTGCGGAATACACTGAAAGCTGTGCAAAATCTTGGAGGAACATTTACAAAGGTCACGTTTTTATAAAACAAGGTGAATGCGCAGCAATGTTGAAGACCGTCCGCAATATGAAAGGCGCAATGAAAAAGAAAATGTAAAAATACATACTCTACCTTTTTTTATTCATTTTTTTCACTGTGTTCCCCAACATTTAGCCCTGTTGCGACAATCAATTTATATTGAAGTTTCCATACTTTGCACCAGAGTTAAATCTATGATGATACGGTCTCTGATCTTGAAGCTCTATCTTGATTAACAAATCTAGGCATTCAGCAAATATTTTGATTGGAATTCGTAAAGGTTTCGTTTTATAAATCTATAAAAATTGACTTAACAGGTTTTGTGTTCGGTTGATAATGTTATTTTAACTCTCAATGAAACAATGTTAAACCAAAATTCTAGGCCTAGGAACTGCAATATTTTTTTTATTACCCGGAGTAGATTATAAAGGAAGAAATAATGTAGAGTGCATTAACTACATTGGTTAAGCCATAATGTTACGGTGAGTTTTTACTCTACCACTATCTTGACAGAAAATGTCCTGAGCTTTTATAAAGCAGTATTTGCACATTCATCACTTTGTGTCACAGATAGCATTTTATTGCTTCAACAATATAAAGATTCAAAATGTAAAAAAAAAAAAATTCAAATCACTTATACATTTTGATGAACAACATTAACATGGCCTGTCAATCCTAATGTTTGTATATTGATGCCCCTTTTATTTTTGAAATAATTCTGCTATTGTTTATCTATTTAAGGAAGTTTAAAAATTCCCTACGAATCCTCCATCAAATTGTTTTCCCCTCTTCACTCAATTCTCAGATTATTAATTCAGTATAAATCTAGAAATCATCATAAAAACTTAGATTTCCCAAGCACACCTGCCTCTCCTCATTCACAAATGAAAAAGAAACTATATACTGATGACAACAATAATGGCTTGAGACCAGCATCTGATGAAGTGGTAGAGGCTTCGACATTTATCTCCGTCTTCCTCTAGGGCCACCCCTGCTTCTGCAACGTGGTCCACCACGACCCTGACCCCGGCCTATTTTCGCTGATTTGCGACACATTTGGCAGTTAAGTAAAGACAGGTACCCTCAAATTAGCGAGTACATTGCAGTAGAGAGTGTATATGGTTACAGGTTGCTGGCATTAAGTCAGTGGCGCTGTCTCCACACTCCCACTACAGTCGACATATATTTCTAACCTGTCACCGAAACAGTGAGCTAAAAATCTTCCCGTCCGACTGCAACCTTCTTTCCCTTGGTGATATACTCTCCATAACCTGAGCTGCCTATTGTCGCAGCAACATAGGGCAACAAGTTCTGTGGGTTTACAGCAGCCCATAATATAAACACTGATTACTAACTTTTAAGAAATAATGATTATCTTGAAACGAAATGCACAATATTGTATTGCTATCTTAGTGGTGTACAAAGCATCCTTATATTTACAGTTTCAGATGCCACATTATATTAAACTAAGCCTTTATCAGATCTTGTATGTATATAGAGTTATCTTGTCGAGACTTCACACTATGTCTATGTACTATAAGAACCTGAAAAAAAATCATGTATCAATTCAAAACGAGGAGGCATGAAGAAAGACTAATGCAAAAAAATATTTGCGATATTAAAGTTTATACAGCAATCAGTACATTACATGAATAGAATATGTAGTATAATCGAGTTAGTTCCAAGATGGCTTCTTGGTCGTTTATTTTGAAAAGTAACTATGTAGTACGTGTTTTTTTATCGTCACCAACGCCTAGACTAGAACCTACTCTTTGTCAAGCTTTCCCCTCTTCATGTAGTTTCTTCACTGGACCTAATATTAAGAAAGAAAAGGGAAAAAACTTGATCTATAAAAGTTTATGATAGGTCGGTGCGAGACTGCGCAGCGTGGTGTGCGGTTATAAAGTGGGAGACTGGTAGATCTAAATCTAGATCTGACAGAGTGCAAATCACACGTATTCCCACTCTGATCAACGACTTGGCAGACGTCCGCAGCCCGCAAGTCCGCAACCATAGTGCCCATTTCCCGCCCGTCTCAGGCACTTAAGATCATGCTCGGAGCCATAGGAGCTGAAACCAAACGAAATGAAAAAAAATTAATGTGGGTTCAACATTCAGTATAACATTAAGAGCAGAGCTGAGTCAGATAATTCAGACCTAGGCAAGTGTATTTAGGAATGAGGTTATAGTAAGGTTAAAAGCTCTGCATTAGTTTCTTTAATAACTAAGTGTCGATCTGTTACACTTCTGGGTTTTTTTTCTCAGAAATGCGCCTGAATTTGAATTTTGATGCTGACTCCAGAATAGCTTCATTGAAACATTATCCAAATGTTTTAATCTTGGCCCACTGTAAATTGAACCTCTGCCAAATAAAGTGAGAGTGAAATAGCAATAAACTGCTTCCATTAATTCAAAATCAGTATATTCATTGGAATAATATCATCCATAAAGTGTTTTTTTAACCCAAAATTTATTGGGAAAAGTCACATTAGTTTTATGTTTCATGTCATTCCATACAATCTGATTTTTATGACATGCTTTTTTAAATATTGATCATTAAAAGGAACACAAATCTGACGTTTACAAGCCAAACATTTTAATAAATCTCAAATTTTTAATTATGTGCTGTAGTATTTGAAGATGCACTTTTTTCAATTCATTTAGGCAATTGAACGATATGAAGATATAAAAATAAAGGAACAAGATTCTTAACTGAGAACATAAAAATTTGTCAAAGTCAAGTCTTTTATCCAAAGCAATGTATGGTGTGTTTTGTCAACATAAGAATGTGATTTCTCTTAGTAAATAAGTGTTTTGTTCAAGCTTTGTTCAGTCTCTTGGGAAGAATGGAAGTGCGAAAATATGCTATACAGTAGCAGAGATCGTCTTTTGATTACCATAATTGCCGGAGACAATCTTTAAGATAATTAATGCCTTTTAAAAATAGGTCTCGAAATTCATGAATTTCATCAAAAAATTTCCAGACTGCATGACAACAATGACTTTTATTTAAAGACAAAAAGTGTAAATTTACCTTTACCTCCATCCCTTTTGCCCCTGACTTTTGATCGAGGAGCATCATCAATTAGCAATGTGTCCAGAGGGAGACTGTCAGGCAGAATGTAGTATCGGATGTTGTTTCCCCTTATGCAGAAAAATCCACCTGTTTTGGTTCTTTGTGCTTAACAGTTATCTTAACTGCCCTGAGATGTGTGTTCATACTGAAATACAAAGAATTTTGTTATTTTGAGTTGAAGGAAAGAGTTTGATTTCACCTTGGAATATTGTGGTGGGCGGTATGAAGATAAATGCCCTTGAGAGACATAAACAAAGTCTGCAAACACCAGTCTAAAATAAATATAGTTTATGGCATGATGCCCTTCCATTGTTTGCACACATAAGTTGAGAGATAAAGTTACTATATGCTTGATAGGTGAACCGTTAAACTGTATACCAGGAGAGCAATGAAAAAGAAAAGGAAGTCCCCAGCTCTTTGATTAGCAAGCTGGAATGTAAGAATTATGTGCCCAAAACTGACAGGTGACTTTCAAGTCATGGACGATGCTCGAAAAACAGCAGTGATTGATTGTTAACTGCCCAGACTGAACATCGACACAGCAACCCTGCAGGAAACACGACTCCCTGAAAGAAGAACACTATTCCTTCTTCTGGCAAGGAAAAGGCACTGAGGAAGTGAAGTAACACGGTGGTGGGGCTGCAGTTATGTCATACATTGCTTCGCATGATTGAACCCCCAACTGACGGCTCAAAGAGAATTTTTACGCTGCGCCTGTCATCCATGCAGGTTCCGGTGAACCTTGTTTGCATCTACGCTCTATCACTCCAAGCTTTGGCTGTAGTAAAGGACCAATTCTAAGAGTCATTAGAAACCATTGTCAGCAAGATCTCAGAAGCAGAGCATGTCTCCCTTCTTGTCGACTTGAAGGCGCGAGTTGGCTTAGACCCAGAATCATGGCCAAACGTTTTGGGACATTGCGGTATAGAAAAGATGAATTAGAACAGCCAGAGGCTTCTTGAACACTTTACTACTGCAAGCTGTGCGTGAAGAAACACCTACTTCCAGGACAAGGCATGCCACAAGATTTCCTGAAGACACTGGCATAAGCTGGACATGATCATCACCAAGGGTGATTCCCTAAAAAAACCTTTGCAACACCAGGTCTTATCAGAGTGCTGATTGCAACACAAATCACCCCTTGATTTCCAGGAAAGTGAAACTGAAACCAAAGAAGTTTCATCAGTGAAAGTCACCTAGAAAAGAAGCAAGAGTTCAACAAAAAAACTTGAATAAACTCTCAACACAGCTCCTAGAAATGCAGAACGAATCGGACAGAGGACAGCTGGAGCTCTTTTAAAAACGCTATTTACTGTACTGCAGTTCTAACATACGGCAAAAAGAGCGCAAGAAAACTGATTGGTTTGAAACCAGTATTACAGGAATGGAGCCAGTCAATGATTTCAAACACAGAGCTCTTGTCAGCTATAAGCGTGAACCAAGTCAGAGGCATTGCGAGTTACACACAGCAAAGCACAGAAAGCAGCACGACGTTGCGCCAACGCCTACAACTGGCTTTAGTTGTTGGACAACATCCACTAAGCGTCGAATAGTGGC
This sequence comes from Elysia crispata, assembly GCA_033675545.1. Classification (NCBI taxonomy): domain Eukaryota; kingdom Metazoa; phylum Mollusca; class Gastropoda; family Plakobranchidae; genus Elysia; species Elysia crispata. Next base: position 18,323 of record JAWDGP010000319.1, read on the forward strand.
AACATCACGGGCACGCACGAGGGCATCAAAAAGTCGACCTCAAACCAGCAAAGAAAACTGTACCTCTGAAATCAAAGAGAGGGGAAGTCATCACAGATAGGGACAAACAAATGGGAAGATGGATAACGCACTGCAATTCTACGTCAGAGAAAATTCCGTCACCCAAGAAGCGTTAGACGCAATTGAAGAGCTGCCCGTACTGAAAGAGCTGGACTAAAATATGTCAGCACAATTTTGAATTTTCTGTTTCTAACCTAGATCTACATTTAAGATTTTGTGTAGATCTTTTTCTTACTAACTGAAAAATTCGATTATAAAACGAACTCACAAATGTTTATTCAAGTTTACATATCGTTTTCTGGAAATAGGTATTTAGAAACCCATTGAGGTTTTTTTTATCAATTGTAATTTATTCTTCATTTTCTAAACGCAGTGTTGAGAAATCTCAGTTTTTGTACGGTGCAATTCACTTTGAACACCAAGCTCAGGCGTTCATGCTCAGTAGCCTACTGTACGTGCAGTGAATCCTGGACAAGAGAACCGTCTGGAAAGCTTCCACGTTCGCTGTCTACGAAGAATTCTCGGAATCAAGTGGCAGGATAGGATCATCAATATCGCTAGAAAAAGGAAACTTCCCAGCGACTTGTGCGGTGGTTCGGTCACGTCCACAGGATGGACGATGGGCGCAGCATACCCAGACACATCATTGTTTGGTGAACAAGCTTCTGGACGTGACCAAACCGTCGTCCAGCTCTGTGTTTCAAGGACGTCTGCAAGCGAAACATGAAATCGACAGACATCAACTCAAACACCTGGAAATCGCTCACTGTCGACCTCAGTGGTTGGAGATATGCGGTGAGGGAGGGAGTCAAGAAAAGTGAGGGGGGAGGGAGGAGAAAGAAAGAAGCAGTTCGAGGAGAGGAGAGCAAGGAGGAAAGAGAAACAGCAGAACCAAGCATTAAACCCACAAACTACGTGTGCGGCAACTGCAAGGATAGGGCTGCTGAGTTACACAAGGCTGATGAGACCAAAATCACGCATGAAGGAAACCATCCTCTCCCGAGACGGAAAGATATCTACCATAGGCGCTAAGCCTGAGAAAAGCATTGTTATTTCCTAAAGATTCAAATTATTCGAAGCAAGGTAGAGTGATTTTGAAAGGACAGAGATTTTGAGCTGTGGCAAGGATGAATGTAGCCACTTGGTGTCAATATCATCCGGTCTTCCTAAAAAAAAAAAAAGCTAATGTGTGATCTTCATCCGCATTACCTTCAGAAAATGAAAAGAAAATAAATGTTGTGTTCAGCTGTCGCCAAAAACTTCTAATGAGACGCCTGGAGATGAGCTTGCTCACACGTGATCTTGTGGTATCCATGTTTTCTTGAAGGTGAAACCTTTATCTTTAATATTCCATCAGAGAAGACTAGTCTTGCTGATTTCAAACTGATTATTTCTCTTGCAGGTCTTCCCTCAGTTTTCCAAAAAGTATCAATGTCCCATCATGTAAAAATTCTTAGACTTATCTGCCTATTAAATCGTTTTCAAGTTGCCTATCTTTCGTGAGGTGGGTGCCAATCGGTTTCCTGTGGCCGTGCCCTCATTACTTCACGCTGGAAGATAATCCGCGAAATGCACGCAAAAATGATTCAAACAACCGTCGGGCATTTTGTCAAGTTAGAGCAAACAATCATGAATGGTTTTGTTTCCAAAGTCTCTGGAAGAAAAACAAGCTTTTGGGAAAATGTGATTAAATACAAAGCAGTCCAACACCGATAGAGGCTGAGACAGACGGAGGCAGATCTAAAATCTAAGATGGGAAGTGATTGTAAATAAGGAAAGAAACAGTGTCTTCGTTTGACTGCCTTCGTTACTATATTTTCTCTATTATATTTCTTTCAGTTGAAGAAGTTTAAGAAATGCGTTTTAATTAAGATCGTATAAAGGCTAGCTTGTTTTTGTCTTATAAAAACATGGACTTGGTCGTTCTTAGCGAATTAACTTCGAAGTCTATTCATGCCAGCATATCGGTCAAAGTTCTTGAATGAACCACTTTTGTGACGTGGATGGCTCATTGGCTCCTTGTTTGGACTTATTTTGGCAAGGTGACCTGCAGTATGGAACTGAAAGTGCAGTCTCGATCCCAGTCCACTCCATCTGTTATTATGTTTCCATCTCTTTCGTCTTACTTGTGGGTCTGCAGTTAGATCTAGCTTTGTGATTATTTTTCTACAAGCTGAAATCCCTGTTCTACAAACGGCACCTTGGCAGCAATTTGCCGGGACTGAGGTGCATGTTTGTACTAAACAAGCTTTTAAATGTGTCTTGATATTTATCTTTTTACTAAGATGATCCAGATAATTAAATAACTCCTCCTAACCATCTCTCTCTGTAATCTAGATATCTCGATGATTTTCATTCTAAATAAAAAATTTACATATAGAACTTACAACCTTTTGGAATCAAGGAAATCAACTAATTCTACACTATCTGTTTTAGATCGTTTTAAACGTTATTAGAAAACTGTGAAACCCATAAAAGTGCTCTGCGTTGCGGGAATTATTAGCTGCGAAGTTATTTAAACCTAAATGATAATAAATACTTTTTTTTAATGGGTAAATAGATTTTGATTTATCAAAATGGCACGCGACTTTGGTGACCATAGTCAGTCTATATTGACGAAACAAAGCATTTTGGGAAAATTGAGGAAAGCAGTTTGCGTTGGTTTTTTTTTTTTATAGTTTAGAACCTAGCGATAAGAATGCTGCAGATGCCTGTAAAGTTTCGAAGGTGTGAGTTAGGTAATAACGGAGGAGTTCACGGTCAAAGCCTTCCAAGTCCACTTTTATATATATATATATATATATATATATATGTGTGTGTGTGTGTGTGTGTGTGTATATATATATGTGTGTGTGTGTGTGTATATATATATATATATATATATATATATATATATAAAATACTATTGAGAAAATGAGTTTAAAAAGAATAATTATTTTTCAACCGGAAAAAATGAGTAGTTTTTAAAGGGTTGGCCTGCTCAGCTTGAAGGTCTAGATGTAGATTTAAATAATTTTTTTTTTTAAAAAGCAAGATTCTGAACCTCAAATAAAAAGTTGTGTGAACTCTTTGTAGTGTATAGGATATTCCCACTTCTCCTATGGTAATAAAAAGGGCAATGAAAACTCTAGATTGAACCTTACAGTTTACCACATGTGACGTAACATCATGGCAATCTCAGTGGCAGTAAATAAATGTTGATTGAGAAATAACTCAACACTCTTTTGGCTACAATGCATTTCTTTGGGCCGCTTTCTATGTCTAAAAGTTAACTGCCACCGTGATGAGCTGCTAAAGTAAGTAGATCTAGTTTTACATCTAAAATATATGATTTCTTTTTCTGTTCCTTTCTCTTCTGATCGCCAAAAATAAATCTAGATTAGATTCTAAAATCTGAATAGAAAGCAGTAACACCGCTCTTGGAGGATAACTTGGTAATTATAAAGGATCGAAAAGGACGCATGTGTCTATAATTTATATAGTATAATACTGACGAAGCTTTCAAAGCGAAACGTCTATATGTTGAATTGATAATAGCTTTGTTATTTCTTTTTTGTACCATAATTGTAAGGTTGTGTGCTTATTTCCTTTTACACCTTGTATTTTAAAACTAGAAAATGTCAGCACAATTTTGAATTCTTTCTTTTTCTATCCTAGATCTAAATCTAAGCTTGTGTGTCGATCTTTTTCTGATTACCTTGGAAATTTAATTTGAAAAAAAAAAAGAAGGAAAAAAAAACTCACGGTGTTTAGAAACCCATAAAGGTGTATTTTATCAATTGTAATTTATTCTTCATTTTCTTGAATCAGTGTTGAGAAAGCTTTGTTTCTGTTCGCTGATACTCATAAGAAAAAGCATTAAATTGGCAATGTTTAAGCAAGTTTATTATAGTGAACCGAAAAGGTACATAATCAAACTTCAAAATATGCGAAAAGAATGAAGTTGGATTGAATTTTATGTTCAATTGACACAACCACTTTTATCATGTGGAGCTAGATGTAAGTTGTTTTGATAACATATTTTTTTCATAAATATAAGGTGTGATTGTTATAAGTAAAAGGCATGCCAACAATCTCATCCAATCTTGTTATATGCAATTCACAACCATATCTTAACT
>JAWDGP010000319.1:25000-40000 GCA_033675545.1 Elysia crispata
CACATTCTTTCTCCCTCGATTACATTTTATGGAGTTGTGTATTTAAAAAAAGATGAACCTTAAATGCAATTTAAAAGATAATAATTTACATCATACTTTATTTTGCTTGTCTTTGGTATGTGCAGCACGAACCGTAACCCATGTTGTGATTATCCACCATATGTACCTGGTCATGACATCCGGTCATGCCAGCTTCCTGCTGGTCCCAAACCGGTGATGAATGTGAGATGCGAAAGAGGAGAATGGCTCGATGGTATGTTAAGTTTAGGGTGAAATAACGTCGGCTTTTAACTCATCATCGACCAAACATAATCACTGTTTTATTATTTTTGTTTCGTTTTGTTTATGTTCGTCACAGTTCTCGTAATGCCTTGTTCTTAAAATTTGTCTATTGTCCTCATATTGGAATTAACCTAAACTATATAACATTTCTCATTACTAATGTGACGGCTTATCTTAATCTATGATTTCCTCCTCATCATTTGTTAACTGGTTTAATGAAATTCCTATGTGTACAGCGAATTGAATTACTTAAACTTCAATAGACATTAGGTTAAAAATTCGCTGCCGGATTTGTAATGCATAGCTATGTCAATGTTTTGTTATCCAGATGTAATTAAATCTCTGTCGTTGTTATAAATCAAGAATGTGATGCATTATTAAATTATTCTTGTACTATATGTCAAAACATATATCAAAAGATGCACATCGAAAAATAATAGAGTTTATAACACTATAACGTTCTAAACAAATTAAGACAGTTTTGGCGCGTAGGCCAGATAGGATGTCGCATGATAAAACAGTTTATTTCAGCTACTAACACAAAAAGGCAAAGATTTTTTACATTGCTTGTGTATTAGAGTAAGGGACAGGGTCACAAAGAATCCATATCTCACTTAGCTTGAGCATAGAAAATAAAAATAACTTATAATGTCAAATGCAGATAATGGGCCTACTGCACTTCTACTAACACCACCTAGAGGGTTTAAGTATGATGACATCTACTTCATCGAAGATCTGCGTTGAAACAAGAGAGCGCTCCGAAATTCTATAATTAACAAAATGATAAAACTGATAAAACGGGCGAAATTAAAATGTAAAAATTGTAAAAAGCAACAGAACAATCAAAGAGTTTGATACCATCATTCGTTCTGGATTTAACCTAACTGCTCACCGAGGTAGACCAGTAACTGACCTCCCTAGAATCGAGTACCCAGCCATAACCCTTTGTGATTGTTTTGATGCGGTACAAGTGAGGTACAATCGAACATAGTATGGATGTTGTTATTTTGAACTGATAGTGTTTTTCATTGTTTCCTTTTTTGCCAGACTTGCGACGGCTGGGTATCATCAACTTTGTCGGGGACATTTTAACACTTTTAACGTTGATTTCCATCGGTCTAGCCATTGCTGGTGAGATTTAGGTTGAGTGACCAATTGTTTGTCCTTTCCATACACACTCGTAATTATGTTATTATTATTATTATTATTATTATTATTATTATTATTATTATTATTATTATTATTATTATTATTATTATTATAACGCCTCTCTATCCCTAACCGCTTTCCATGCATTTGTCCGCCGTCCTACATTGAGCCATTTTGTTAGGCCCTCCAATATCTTTTCTCGTTTCCCCCCCCTGCGTTTTCCTTCGATTATTCCAATAGTCACAAAATGTTTTAGTTTCTCTCTTCTCATCACATGGACAAAAAGGTGGCTTGGCGTTTGTGTATTCAATTGAATAACAATAATCATAACAACGACAACAACAAAAACAACAACAACAACAACAACAACAACAACATCAACAACAACAACAAAAACAATAATAATAATAATAATAATAATAATAATAATAATAATAATAATAATAATAATAATAATAATAATAATAATAATAATAACAACAACAACAACAATAATAGTAAAAATATAGAATTTGATGATAACTATAACAATTATAAAAAAAAATAAATTAAGAAGAAGAAGAAGAAGAAGAAGAAGAAGAAGAAGAAGAAGAAGAAGAAGAAGAAGAAGAAGAAGAAGAAGAAGAAGAAGAATAAAAAGAAGAAGAAGAAGAAGAAGAAAAGAAGAAAAAGAAGAAGAAGAAGAAGAAGAAGAAGAAGAAGAAGAAGAAGAAGAAGAAGGAGGAGGAGGAGGAGAAGGAGAAAGATAAGATGAAGAAGAAGTAGAAGAGGAGGAGGAGGAGGAGGAGAAAGATAAGATGAAGAAGAAGTAGAAGAGGAGGAAGAGGAGAATAGGAGTAAGACAAAGACAGATCAGTTGGAAGATGAAGAGAATAAGATGTAGGAGATAGGGTGGAGAAGGGAAATCCCTCACTACATATTTCCCCTTCCTTTGCTCCTTGTTCCCGGATTTATTGTACAGAAAAACTGATGGTTTCTCTGCGCTTTTCTTCGTGCAGTTTTTTGTGTTGTTCTTGCTTGTGTGCCTTTCTTTTGCTTTTAAACCATTGTTTCTGCTATCTTTTTTATCCTCAGAGTATTTTTTATGTCCACCATTAAATGCGAGAGGATCCAATGAAAAGCGTGAGAAATCATATAATATTTATGTATACTTGATTACACAAATCTACAAAACAGGCCTTTTGCTGCGTTTACTAGTCATATTTAAGTCTACCATACAATAGAGTTAAACCATAGCATACCTCATTTAGCTCAAATTCCAAATGGACATCATGAAAATATTATACAAGATAAAAAAATTGTAACAAAAATGATTTAGAGGATTAAAAGTGAAGATATAGGATATATAAGGAGAAGGTAGCAAGTAAAAAAAAATATTCTTAAATTGAATATCTTGACTATGTTTGCATTTTCAGCTTACTTTTTTTGTACCTCTTGTGATGATGGTAAGTAGTTGGATGTTTGTTTTATAAAGTTTCATTAACTTCAATTTAAATTAAGTAAACAATGGTTTTCCAAAATTTATGTGTCTTATAAGGCTGTTTGAAATGTACATCTTCTCTCGTTCAAGAAAGTCTTCATTCTTTTTTTCTTTCTGAAATATAGACTAAAACGCTAAAAACATATATTTTGGAATGGTTTTCTGAAAAGGTACTGATCATACAGGTTTAATCGTTAAATAATATCAAAAGAGACGAGATTTTGTTAATTAACCAACAATCAAATTTCAGTTATGAAAATTAAATTTAAAGCTCCCTCTCCGTGGTCCACATGCACCTCAAAACCAAAGCTCGCACATGATCTCACACTTTCTAAATTTTATTTTCTCATTTAAATCTGTTCTACTAGCCCCTATTATTTTTCGAGATGAAAAATTATCACAAATGTGAGAGAAAAAAAAGTGCTCAAATGGACAAAATCGCTCAATTTTTTCTAGTTTTTAAAATAGATATATAGAAGTCTAATACTGGGCAGCAGACGAGAGCTCGTGTGTCTTATACTTCTTCCTACTCTGAGAAAAAGTTGCTGGAAACGTGGACAACACAAGTTTATATCATGATAGAAAGTTAGCTTTAAATAAGTTTTGCCCAAAATACTTGTTTGCTGTTTGCATCTACTATTTGTTTAATTTGTAAAGCTTTTTTCGGTTCTTATCTTTTAATGTCTTATCAATCATAAACCAGAGGAGCGTATCAATATTTGGAAAACTTAGACTTGTTAAGTTATTTTAAGTAAATGCCTTCCATGCCCTCTGTATCTTTTTCGTGGTAGCCGGCATGTTTTAGGTAAGTAAATTGAAGATTATTGTTCTGCATTACTACTTTTAAAGCACGAAATGTACATGGATATTAAATGCTATCACGAATTGTTGATTTATAAGCGTCATGATATACTTAGAACAGTTTTGTTGTTGTTTTTATTACTATTGTTATTATTATTATTATTATTATTAAAACTCTCTCTAACAAGTTTTGCGTAATGCTATATCTTATAATGGTTTTCTATACATATACCTTAAACGTGAAGGGATCAAGATTGTTGGGTATGCCAAAAAGACAAATTTTATTTATAAATGTAGCTCTGCTTGAATGAAAAGATTAACCATGTATCAATCAAGGTAAAATATCACATAGTTAGGTTTTACAGTTCAAAGTTCACATTGTAAAAAAAAAATCAAGTCTACGGGTAGTTATACATAATAGATTCTGGAATTAGATATTCTCAGCTGAATAACTCACTCGTATTTATTTTAAAAAATAATGAAATAAATAATTTCAAAATAATAATAAAAATAATTATAATAATAATAATAATAATAATAATAATAATAATAATAATAATAATAATAATAATAATAATTATAATAATAATAATAATAATAATAATAATAATAATAATAATAATAATAATAATAATAATAATAATAATAATAATAATAATAATAATAATAATAATAACATAAGAAGAAGAAGAAGAAGAAGAAGAAGAAGAAGAAGAAGAAGAAGAAGAAGAAGAAGAAGAAGAAGAAGAAGAAGAAGAAGAAGAAGAAGAAGAAGAAGAAGAAGAAGAAGAAGAAGAAGAAGAATGAAGGGTTGATTTCCAGACTGATTTCAAGGTTCGTCACATTTTTATGCACTAATGTGCAAAACAAAAATCAATTAATCTATAGCAAAGTAGAAAATGCAATCTTGGTCGAACTCACTTAAAACTTTCAATAAAACGCCTCTGTTTTTTTTTCTGGGGGAGGGGGTGTTCTCTCAAGATCTTCAATTCATTCATTACTTCATTCACGAGGTGCGCTAAATCCATAATCTGATTCAGAAAATAATGACATACCAGAAAAGGCATAGAGAAAAGCTTGAAAACGTTTTGCTAAAATGAAGGCTTAGATATAACTAGATTAATATGTGTGGGCCCTATAATATCCATGCACTGTAATAACCAAATCTATGATTGGTAAGCGGAAATACAAGGCTACTTTCGTAGAGGATAAGATGTGCTACTCTAAGGGGTAAATCGGACTTATGTCCTTTTCGTTAGAACCTCCCCATAGTTATCCTCATGTCAGCGGTTGGAATAACCAAATTCTTTCAGAACTTCATTTTCAGATTTGCCTGTGCCCCCTCCCCCCTTTTTTTTTTTTCTCTCTCTCTCTTCTTCTTCCACCATGTGATCGAATTGGACGATTTGTCAGTGATAGCCAGTTCTAAGTTATAATTCATGTCCACAACGTGACGGGCGATGATACATGAAGTTTTTAAATTTGAATGTCAATATTTCTAAAATCTCCATTTGTGACCAAAGGATATAATCAATAGATTCGCTTTTACAACTTCTTATTTTAATATACCTGTAGCTGAACTAGATCTGCATTGATTAGGCCTGGATTTAGATCTGTATCTTATCTAGCATAATAAGTTAAATGTGTCTGGCTATCTTCTATGATAATGTACTTGTGTTACCGACTCCTATTCCAAAAGCAGACTTAACTTAGTCATTGAGTCTATAACAGTATTAACATCAATCTAAAAATAATCTCGATCCCTTCATTTTCTACGTAGGCCGAGACTGTAGAGAACAGGGTGAGAATAAATTTTAAACCGTAATTATTATTATTCTCACATTTAGGTATTCTATGACTGGTTGTTCCGTCATAAATGGACACCTCAAGATACATTATGAGTACCAGGACGTATCATGTTCCTACCAGCCGCCAAAGCGAAAGTTAGGAGCCATGTGATATGCGCGTGATTTAATTACATGCATATACGCACACACACATTTATATAAACGCAGAAATATTGCACACACTTTAAACTTAGTGAAAAATACTTTAGTAAGGTTTGTTTTTCCTCTTCGAATCGTTGTATTTTTTTTTTTTTTATTTTGACGACGTCCATGGATGTCCTCCCTTTTTTATACATACATTGTTATTTAATCGTTAATTTTTAGTATTATTCTTATTATTTTTTTCGTGAAAGCATAATATTATGATGGCCTAAACACCAGGTAATGTTGATGGTACACTGCCAATAATCTTTTTATGATACCTGCATTAGCCCCAGCAGCACGACCACGGCGTAAGTTTTGCCCCTTTTCAGTTATATTTTTGGTTTGCTTTTAATGCTTGCATGGTTAGTGACACAAAGAAAACAGTTTGAGTGACATTACATTAGTCTATTATATCTTACCTCCAGCTAAATAAAAAAGCGTAACCAAAAATTAAAATGAGATTAGGCCGATCGTACAAGTTAGAATGTTTAGTTTTAGTGTTTTATTGTTTCACATGTTTCCTGAGTAATTTTTTTTTCTGTTCTAGATCTATTTAATTTTATCATTCAAAGTCCAATTATGAATGAGTTTTAAAAGAAACATTTTAGCACATGGTGGATTTAGTTCATTTTTTTTCTTTCAAAACAATTTTGGCTTGAAGATTTTTAAAGAATAGATGATATTCAGTAATGCAATAGATGTTATTATTTTGTTTTTGTTTTTGTTTTTGTTTTGTTTTTTGTTAAATCAGCATTACGTTTCAAACAAAAAATCTGAAAATTATGCCATGTTGAGAGAGCTTCATGAATAACTATGCAGGCCCCTCGGGATTCACGTATGTTTCTCAACAGAACAACCACACTTTAAAGAAGTTGTGGATATCAGAAAAGGAATACACGTATGCTTTTCCGCGACATTTGCAAACAGCGCAGTTCTATCTTGCATTGAAATGAATACTATGTTGCTTGTGGAGATTCGTAATACATTCATTAGGTTATCAGTTGGGTATTTTAAAGATTGAGATCTCTTTAACTTGAGGGTGAGGTAATAATGTTCACTTCCTCAGCTTTACTCTTGGCTTGATGTAACCTCAAGGCCTATCTGGATTACGTTTCTCTAGCAGTAAAATTAAATGAGGAAACACAATAAATAAAAAAAAAATATAATGAAAAGTTATCAAAGGAATTTAAATGTTTTGGCGGGACTGGATAGGTTTTGTATCCCATTATGACACGGATTTTAATGTTTTACTCAAGAGACTTGCATTAGGATAATTCTAAAAACAAACATTTTCAAGAGACAGAAAAGGAAAATTTTCAAATAAATATCAATTCAAAGTGATCACCCTGTCTGGCTTAGATATTATTATTATTATTATTATTATTATTATTATTATTATTATTATTATTATTATTATTATTATTATTATTATTATTATTATTATTATTATTATTATTATTATTATTATTATTATTATTATTATTATTATTATTATTATTATTATTATTATTATTATTATTATTATTATTATTATTATTATTATTATTATTGTTGTTGTTGTTGTTGTTGTTGTTATTTTTGTTGTTGTAGTTTTTTTGGCTTTTTTTGTTTTTGAGTGTTGAAATATCATTGTTTTTGCAAATAAATGTATTTCTGATAAAGCCTAGAGTCCTGAAGTTCACTTTTATTCCAATGAAATTGAGAACATTTGATTCTCTGTTCCAAGATGTATTATTATGTTTGGATATTTGAAAAAAAGTGCATTTAGGTTACTTGTCTTTTTTTTCTAATTTTTAATAAGAATGAGATTGGCAATTGCAGGCTTTAGACCACTACTAAATTCGCCAATTATAATTCTGGCCAAGCATTATAGTGTGTAATACTTTAAAACCTCTCATTTTTAGGATCATCACGTCGTCTTGTGGTTTTTCTATTGTTGTCCTAAACATTTTTTCCCGTTTTTTTATTTTCTTTAAAATAGTTTTTTTTTAATTGTTATTGTTCCTTTTGCGTGAAGCTTTAACTTAAAGTTAGACGACGATAAAGATGTAAAATAACATTTATTTTGTAAGTTGTTTTATGAAAGATTACCAACAAATACATGAAAAACAAACAATGGTAATAATCTTTATGGATTTTTATTTTCATTTTAAGCTCAACATTTTTTTGCTTTTAATTGTTTTATTTTCGTCACATTGGCTGTATTCTAAGCAGAAAAGTCTATAACTAATAACTTTAAGACCCTAGTACAAGAAAATTTTATATCAAAATCTTTTTAATGTGCACTATTCCCATTATTAAACAAGTTCAGTGACTGCAGAAAAACTCTTCTTCTTTCTCAATGGCAGTTTCAATTTTTTTTTTTTTTTGATAATTTACATAATAATTTAAAGGTTTATGAAAGTCTATTGATAAAGTAAGTAGCCTAATCTTTACCTTTCAGTAGTTTAATTCTAATCTCTTTTATGTCATAGAAAATGAGGAGACCAAATTGTCCTCTTCCTTATTGCCTCTAGCGCCACCCCCACCACCACCTAAAGTAGATGAGCCACCACCAATCGAAGAAGAGCTAATACCATTGGAAGAAGAGCCACCACCATTCGAAGAAGAGCCACCACCAGTCGAAGAAGAGCCACCACCAATCGAAGAAGAGCTACCACCATTCGAAGAAGAGCTACCACCAATCGAAGAAGAGCCACCACCATTCGAAGAAGAGCCACCACTGCCGGAAGAAAATGAGCTACAATTTGAAGATGAAGGTAAATATACAGGTATTTTCGCAGGTCCATACGTTTTATGGATTCCTAGTTTCTGTAAAGTTTTCTCACAACCTTACATCCTCACAACCCTTCTGTAAATCTCTCTCATCTTCTCCAGCAGGCATAGGTAGATTTTCTTTTTCTTCATTTATTTTACACCTTTCATCAATGTAATAGTATGTACAGCTTCAATCGATTTTTCAGAGCATAATTATAGCACTAATGCTGTTTAGCCGCTTGTGAACATTTCACAAACTTCATGCCCTCTCTGCATTGCTTATTTCAAGACTTTTTGAGACCACAGGATGGGAAAACTTAGAGTTGAACACACATACTGGCAAACTAATGAAAACGTAGACGATTTCTTTCTTCAAATAATTACAGCAAATGCAGTGTTAGGACAAACTCGCTATCAACAAACTTCAATTCTGACATGCTGACCACAGTGCCACATTGTTCCACGTATGTTACCTCTGTGACAAAGAGTCGCGTAAGACTAGATTATCCACGCATGCAGAATACCATGTTTTGTGGTCTGCACCCGGTCCTCTTTGTCCAATCAAAAGCAATAAAACAGCCCCGCCCTCAATTTGTCTTTCAAACAAGACCTAGATAATATTCTTATCCACTTCCTTATCTTTATGTCATCGCTTCTCTTCCGTGATCTTGCAATATTCAACATGAAATCTCATTTTAATCATTCTGCTGGCATTTTATGTAAGAATATACTACTCGACTACAACACATTTATTTATCTCTCTGTCTTCTCGACACCAAAAAAAGATACAATTTTAAATTCTATATGAAAACAAACATTCCCACACTGTCATCTGCTCACTTGTGTCTTATTCCTCTTTTATCGCAAGGCGTTGCTGTCGGAGGTAAAATCATCCCAAAATCCCTGTTTTATTTATTTTTAATGAAAGACAGCACTCTAACTTTTCCTAACGATATCAAAACAATAATTTCATTAATGTAAAAAAACTACACTTAATGTCGTCATTCACTTTACTTTATCTCTTTTTTTTTCCTGATATTGTAAACCGAAGCAATTTTACCTAACGGTAAATAATATATATTTTAGAATTTTTTTTTCTTCTTTTCTTTAGACAAAGTCGTTTTGGAGTTGTTTTTTTTTTCTTCGATGGCATCAAGCCCAAATTTTAAAACTGTATTTTCTATATTGGCCTGAGCACATGATAGGCTTAATGTGCATTGCACGGATTAACATCGCACATTATTGTTTTTGTTCAGAATCATGATTCTTTAAACCATCTATGCAAGTTATATTAATTTAATCAAGCCTTACAATTTTTCTGTAAGTCAGTTTTGGTAATAATGATAATCCGTCCGCTGCTTTTAATGATTCATGATTCTTCTTAACAGCAATTCTGTGCGAAAAAAACTTGTGTTAGTCTGCAATATTGTTGACTCTGTCCTTCTGTCTTGCTATCTCGCATTTCTCGTTGTTGTTCCCTACTTCTTTCTACTTCTTTTTTGTTCTTGAAGTGGTAGTAGCAGTAGTAGTAGTAGTAGTAGTAGTAGTAGTAGTAGTAGTAGTAGTAGTAGTAGTAGTAGTAGTAGTAGTAGTAGTAGTAGTAGTAGTAGTAGTAGTAGTAGTAGTAGCAGCAGCAGCAGCAGCAGCAGCAGCAGCAGCAGTAGTATTAGTAGTAATAGTTGCAGTAGTAGTAGTAGTAGTAGTAGTAGTAGTAGTAGTAGTAGTAGTAGTAGTAGTAGTAGTAGTAGTAGCAACAGCAAGTAGTAGTAGTAGTAGCAACAGCAAGTAGTAGTAGTAGTAGTAGTAGTAGTAGTAGTAGTAGTAGTAGTAGTAGTAGTAGCAGCAGCAGCAGCAGCAGCAGCTGTAGTAGTAGTGGTAGTGATAGTTAAAGTGATTGAAATTAGGTAGTAGTAGTAGTAGTAGTAGTAGTAGTAGTAGTAGTAGTAGTAGTAGTAGTAGTAGTAGTAGTAGTAGTAGTAGTAGTGTTAGTAGTAGTAGTAGTAGCAACAGCAACAGAGTAGTAGTAGTAGTAGTAGTAGTAGTAGTAGTAGTAGTAGTAGTAGTAGTAGTAGTAGTAGTAGTAGAAGTAGTAGTAGTAGTAGTAGTAGGAGTAGTAGTAGTAGTAGTAGTAGTAGTAGTAGTAGTAGTAGTAGTAGTAGCAGCAGCAGCAGTAGTAGTAGTAGTAGTAGTAGTAGTAGTAGTAGTAGTAGTAGTAGTAGTAGTAGTAGTAGTAGTAGTAGTAGTAGTAGTAGCAGCAGCAGTAGTAGTGGTAGTGATAGTTAAAGTGATTGAAATTAGGTTAATTTAAATTGAATATCACATTGTAGTTTGAGGAATTATTTTTAAGCACAGTTAAACAACAAAAAAGGAACAGCATAGCTCTAAAATGTACAAAGCAATTCACAGCAGATGATCTTTTGACTCACATAAACAAGAACAGGAAACGGCACAAAGAAATTCACATGCAGGCGATAAAACGAAACTCAAAAAGATAAAATTAGAATAGGTGATATATTTTATTGAACAAATTTCTGAAAGAAAAATCAATCGTGTAAAAATATTACGACAGCAAAACGCAAAACATAACGGATGCAAAAAGAAAAATTAAGAAAATAAATGAATGGATGTCTGCATATTGAAAATTTGATTTGAAAATATTAAATTGCTAAGTGATTAAGGATGACATCTGAAAAAAAAATAAAGAAAATCTCTTTTTTGAAAAAAAAAACAACAAAATAACCGTAGTTAGATCGCTCGGGTGCGTTGAACAAGATTAGCTAAGCCGGGATGTAGTAAATCATATCGCGGTGATATTTACTTCATACCTGGGTTTTGTTTGTATTGTTTTTGTTTTTGTTTTGTTTGGTTTTTTTTTTACAAGAGACTTGCTTTTTTACAACCCCTTTAGTAATATTACACTCTTTGTTTTTTTTTTCCAGAGGAGCCTCTAGATGACGAGGGTAAGCACTTTGGAGAAAATCTTCCTTTTTTCCCGTTATTTGAATATGCCAAAATTGTCAAAAGGGGACATCTTTTATCAGTTAAATACAGATTACGAGCACGATTGATATGTTTTTAACTGCATCTTTCTTATTGCTTGTTGAATTTGCCTTTTCTCTGTCCTGGTCAGTCGAAGTGTAAGACGGCTTACAAGTATCAGAAAAATCGAGACTTGAGCTTATCAGGTTAACATAATTATTTAAAACTGGGAGCCAGGCTAATCTTGTAGTTCACACGAAATTTTCAAGTTTTTAAAAGAAAGCAAAATTAGGCCCGCATTTTACATTACCTCACTGTATGCTTATTGGGGCCATGCTTGGTAGGAATTAACACCTCTACTATTTCTCATCCAAAATATTTTAATGCAATGATAGGCACAGACAAATCTTTTTACTGAAATATATCTTTTCCTTGAGTTTCCCATTGTTTTTTTTCTCTCTCAGAGAAGAAGGAGAAGCTACCATCAGTGCACGGTGAGAAAAAAGTCTTAGTTATATTTAAATTTCGAAACATTTTCATATTGATAATTTTTGTTAATTTTGCTATTGTTGTTTTTGTTCTTGTTGATGTTCTTCTTGTAGTGGTTGTTGCTTACGATGATGGAAAGATGTCACTGTCAACTTTGAGTTTTTTTCCCTTGTTTGAGCCTTCTTTTTTCTTTCAAGAGGAGGAGCCATCATTAGTGAACGGTGAAAAACAAGTCCAAATTTATTTTAAATTTTGAAACATCTTCGTAATGATGGTTACCATTTTTGGTTGCGATTATTGTCGTTTTCAAGGTCATAACAATGACACGCAAAGATCCTACTATACACTTTGAGTTCAACCATTGCCCTGTGGCAATACGAAAAACTAATTTGTGGAGTTAAAGGCAGTCACTGAACATTTGGGATTCACAGAAACCTATGAATATGTGAGAGGTTAACATTTACATAAAGTAGATATAAAAAATAGTCACTACTTTAGATTCAACTTTATCAGAAAAAATAAGATTGGAGAGGAGCAAAAGCTGAATGAATCGGACAGACGGAGATTGAACTCACACCCGCTCACCATATCAATTAACTCATGTGAAATATTCCAAGGACATCACAAATTTCTAAGTCCCTGGTCACCTCATTGCAGAACTCAAATTTAAAACAAAACAAGTAAAGAACGTCATCGAGATGTTACCTCATAAGTTAAATTCGGGAGAGGTCCACTTTTCTGTCCTTTTTCTCAAAGATACTAGTTTCAAGCCCATTAAATATTATTATTATATTTATATTTTTGTCATAATAGGCAAAAACCAATTTATAATAAGAGCCACTAATTTAATTTCAAGTGAAAATGTGTCATTTATCTTATTAGAGTAATTTTACGAAAGAAGAAGACAATAACTAATAATAATAATAATAATAATAATAATAATAATAATAATAATAATAATAATAATAATAATAATAATAATAATAATAATCTATATATAATGGAGCTAACCGAGCATTTTTAGACCACCTAGAAAAGTCAAATTTGGCATAAAGTTGTAAATTGTCCTTTATCTTGGAGCGGTAATATTTTTTTTTTCAACAAAATAGTGTTTTTTGAAAAATAAAGGCAAAAATGTGATTGTTATTTTTTTAAAAGAAAAAGGTGAATGTGCGAACTACCTCTTGTAAGCACAGCTAGGCAGAGATGGCAGGAATGAAACTGAAAGTACCCATACAATGTAGGTGGCAGCGATGAAAAAAACGTCTGAAAAAGATCTAGATCTAGATGTTATAGTGTGAGATCTTATAAAGAACCTGTTGCACTGACATAGGTTTTGAATCTAGGGTCTAGATATTTACATCAGCTAGACTCAGATCAATAGATTTTATTTTTAGACTTCCAATGATAAATTTATTTAATCCAAATCTAATTACAGATATTTTAAACATTCAATATCATGTAGGTTTAAATGACTGCGCAGCTAAGAATTTCCGCAAGGCGGTGCTCTTTTAGTTTTATGCACTTTATGCAAAAACTCACAGATTTTATAATAAGCGTTTAAAAGGATTTAAAAACAAACTGGGAATCTATTTTCTATTTTCTTCATTCCAAAAGGAATTAAGTTCTGCATGCTTGTATTGTGTTTAGAATAAGAATAATCGAGATATCTAGATTCTGGGTAAAGATTGAAAGGTGAAGGCATATATCTGGATCGTATAAGTAAAAGGATAGATATCAAGACCATTTAAAAGCCTATTTAGAACACATAGTTTCAGGCACCGCAGTCTCGGAAAATTGACACCAGTGTCCCGTTCAGAGAACGGGATTTTCAGCTTGTGATAATAATAATAATAATAATAATAATAATAATAATAATAATAATAATAATAATAATAATAATAATAATAATAATAATAATAATAATAATAATAATAATAATAATAAGAAGAAGAAGAAGAAGAAGAAGAAGAAGAAGAAGAAGAAGAAGAAGAAGAAGAAGAAGAAGAAGAAGAAGAAGAAGAAGAAGAAGAAGAAGAAGAAGAAGAAGAAGAAGAAGAAAAAGAAGAAGAAGAAGAAGAAGAAGAAGAAGAAGAAGAAGAAGAAGAAGAAGAAGAAGAAGAAGAAGAAGAAGAAGAAGAAGAAGAAGAAGAAGAAGAAGAAGAAGAAGAACAAGAAAAAGAAGAAGAAGAAGAAGAAGAAGAAGAAGAAGAAGAAGAAGAAGAAGAAGAAGAAGAAGAAGAAGAAGAAGAAGAAGAAGAAGAAGAAGAAGAAGAAGAAGAAGAAAAAGAAGAAGAAGAAGAAGAAGAAGAAGAAGAAGAAGAAGAAGAAGAAGAAGAAGAAGAAGAAGAAGAAGAAGAAGAAGAAGAAGAAGAAGAAGAAGAATCATAAAAATTTCTCTCAATATTATCAGTCAAAGATTATTTCAAGCGCGCTTTATTGACTATATTTTTTCAAGCGCGCTAAATTGGCTATATTTTTTCTTTTCGCAGAGGAACCACAGCCAGTTTATGGTAAGGATCATTATCGTAACGTTGTTGTCAAAATATGCCCTTAGAGATTATTTTTTTTTGAAAATTTAATGCAAGTTACAGCAACAACAACAAGATTAAAAGCGTTAATAATGACAATAATAATGATAATAATAATAATAATAATAATAATAATAATAATAATAATAATAATAATAATAATAATAATAATAATAATAATAATAATAATAATAATAATAAAATGATTGTTAGACCACCTGGGAACGTCAAAGTTAACATAAAGCTGTGAATTACCCTAAAGATTGGAGTGGGAATATTATTTTTCACCAAAATAGTATTTTTGGAAATTAAAGGGGGGAAAAGGTGATTATTATCTTCTTAAAAGAAAAAGGGGAATGCGCGAACTATTTCCTGTAAGCACAGCTGGGCAGAGATGACAGGAATGAAACTGAAAGTACGCACACAAAGTAGACGACGGCAGATCTAAAACCGTCTGGAAGAGATCGAGATCTAGATGACATAGTGTAGGACTTGAGAAAAAAAATTTAAAAAGATTGCTCCGACATAGATTCTAGACCTA
>JAWDGP010000319.1:45000-47500 GCA_033675545.1 Elysia crispata
CATTCAGATCCTCTTCAAAACATTATTTTGAGAGCCAACTTGATTAGAAATGAAATTTAGTACTTTTTGCAGTACATTGCATCCTTCCGTCCTGAAATATATGGGGCATAACGGCGCAGCTTCGTAGGATTTTTATTAACACTTTTCCTTTGTTTAAAGGTTTTATACCAAGCGACTTGAGAATACCGAAATATTTGTTGATAACACTTAATAAGAAATAACTATGTAGTTGTCAAAATGAGTTTTTCTTTTTTTTTTCTTGTACATGCATGAATCGGGAGCGGGATTATTTTTCGTGGGGTGAAATAAAAATTTACCGTTCATGTTCAAATACTTTTATAAGGAAAACAGCTCGGACTGAATATGCTGCAGCGAAGGAAGTAAATGTTGTAATCTAGAAACGCAGGATGATTATAATATTCAAATGAAATTTTGGAAAATGTATGAAATGTAATGAGCACCTGCAGCTCTTGCTGGAAATCGTCAAAATAATCAAGACATCAAATTCAGCCCTTGTAGCTGGAATTCCTACCAAGCACAATGACTCGTTATCAAGTTAACACGTTAATTTTAAATTAGGCTGCAATTTAATCAAACCATGCATATCTCAATTAAGACGTCATGGGCTTACATGTCATATTTTAAAGTATGGATACCCGAGCAATCTGCAGCTAGCAATAAACCGCTTTCTGCAAAGAATCGCTTGCCACAAACCTCTGTATTTTTCCATGAAGCAATTTGGTTTCAGCCAGTCCCTTTTTACAGTTGCCGTCTGCGCCTCGCGAGTAATTTTGCAAATACAGGTAAGGCAGTTCTCAAATTAAAGTGAATTGGGAATGCGCCTTCAGATCTTACAGAATTTGCAAAAACGATCTTGAAAATCGCTGCGTCATCTCAAAGATTATTTAGGAGTTCCACTGTTATCAATGTCAGTAGAATAAATATCACCTCTATTGTTCGTTAAAATTAGATATTGATAAAAGATTTGCAATCCTCGAGGATAAGTGCCGGGCTCTTTTGGTCTCACTTAGACATATGTGTTCGATTCATATCCGCCTCCAGACAGGGCTGGGGTGCGTGTGCTTACAAGATTGTTATCTATCCTTTGACTCACATGATCCAGAGATGTGTCTCCAGCTACCTATATATACCTAAAATCAAGATATCTCTATAATTCTGAACGCAATCTAAGTCTGGATCTTCAATCCCGATGACATTCTAAACCTAAAAGTAAACTAGATCTATTTAGATCTAAACCTTTTGATTTGTCTCTAGTTGCTGTATTTCTAGAATATATGTCCAAGCAACTTTTTTTTATTAGATTCTTAAATTAGATCTTACTCTATAACATATAGATCTATTTCTGACGGTTTTAGAACTGCCGCCGCCCATATTGTAGACCTTTTTTTCAGTTTCACCCCTATCATCTCTGTCTATCTGCGCTTACAGAAAGTAGTTCGCACATTCACCTTTTTATTTTAGCTTCAGTAAATGCTAATCACATTTCTTGTTAGTTTTCCGAAAACTCTATTTGGTGTAAAATAGTATATCACTTCAATCTTTGGGGCAATTTGCTAACGTATTGCCTAATTTGACGTGCCTGGGTGATCTAGAAATGTTTGGTTATATGGCCCTCATCTTTGGCCTTGCTCCGTTATTAAAAGATGTTTTGAAATCAAATGAAGCTATTGTCTTTCCTGAGTGCATATGACAGTAGAGTAGTGTCGTTGATATAAAGTTATGATCAGTAAATCTAGTAATTATTTTTCTAATATTGTAAAATATCAGTTTTATTTACCCTCCTATCAGAAACGATAACTAAATATTATTGTTTAACTGTAATTTCTATCTTTCTCCAGAGGCCACTCCTGAAAAGAAGCTTGTATTTTTTTTATTTCACTTTTTACAATAATGTTTTAGTTTTTAGACTCCTTGGACATGCAAATTTGTTTGTTTGTGTCAGGTTATTTATTATGTCTTTTTGTATGTTTTTGGGAGTTCAAAACAGATTTGCGGGTGGTCTCAGATGCGATCGATAACAAATTAGCAACATTAATAACAGTGCAAGGATGGAAAATAATGGCTTTGCGCGTCAGTGAATGTATGCTTGTGTTTTATGTACTGATTTCCACGCTGTCATATTCAATCAATTTCTTTTTCTTCGCAGTTGAGCCAGAAGACGATGATGGTGAGAAATTTGGTGTAGGACTTTTTGAAATAAATCATTTTTAATTTGAATAATTTCTTTCTTATTATTCTGTTATCATGTTTTTCGAACAGATGATAAAGGCCTAAAGAGTTTTCATGGCTCAAAGGCCTGTTTGGTTTTGATATGACAGTGCGACATAGAATCAAACATATCTACTAATCACAAAAAAATGTGTAAGTTTCAGTAAAGTAGAAATCAAGAGTAGTTGCGCTTGTATTTCATGGTTTACTTCTTTATGTCCACAAAAGCTAGACATGGCACAATTGTGGATTGTCTCCTGACACTTTTTTT
>JAWDGP010000319.1:52500-107500 GCA_033675545.1 Elysia crispata
TTTTATTCCTTAATGTAACATCATTTGCGAGGGGGGTTAGAGGTAATAGAGACCTACCCCAGCTGATCTCAGATTATTTATGATTTAAAACAATTTCATTTTTCTATGATATTGTATCAAAAGCGAAGTTATTGTGCGCCTGTAGTAATCCAATGGCAGAATGTTATTATACCTCGGATCGTCCTGGAGGTCCTGCGCCATAGTTAGAACAGCGGTAGAAAGAATGGACATGTTGAACTAAGTCAGTGAATTAAATGTCTCTTAATAGAATCTTATGTGTTTGCCAAAATAAACAGAACCTATATGTCTCTACCTATCAGGGCTTGAACCTGCCACAGAGTCAGCAGCCCCAGAGCCTGGTAAAGCGAAATTGAATCTTACATTACTTGTTTTTCCATTAATTCTAACACATGTCTCGAATTTGCCTAAATAAGAGTATTTAATTGATTTAGTAAAAATCCGAATATGTTAATACATCCTTTTCAACATTAAATATTTTATAGGACCAATGCTTCTTAATTATTTTTTTAAGGGGGCGGCGGGAGTTATCATAATGTATAATGTATATTCTTATGATAAAATAAGTTGAAATCAAAGTGCACTGAATTTGTTATTGATGAGTAACTTGTTTGTGAATATACAATGAATTGTCTGTCGCTTGGAGATAGCCAAGTTCAATACAAGACCACATGAAGCACATTTTTACACTGGGCTATTTCGCAACCAATGATTGGACTGTCCGTTTCAGAAAATGTGCTAATATGTCAATCAGTGTGTCAAAATGTTATTTTATCTAGCTCATGTCGTTTGCCTTGTCTTGCTGTTCAATCAGTCGAAGACAATGAAGAGCTAGGGTGTGATGCCGAGCATGAACTAGATCAAGAACCAGAACCAACACTCACACCAAAGCCACAACCAAAACAGAAGCCCAAGCCAGGTGAGCTTACGATATGTGATGATCTTTTATTATTGTGCGAGATCTTCATTGGGGGAAGATGAATTATCATTAAATGACATTTATCATCATTTTGTGGAATCTATCATCAGTTCATTTATTGTTAATGATGAATTATGTATTATTGGAGATCTGTCATCAAAGTGTGAGATCCATCATCTTTGTTTGAGATTTATCATCATTGTATGTGATCTATCATCATTCCATTCATTGTTCTGGTCTATCATCATCGTTCGAGTTCCATTATCATTGTATGGGATCTATCATCATTTCATTCATTGTGTGATATCTTTCATCATTGTCTAAGTTCAGTTAATTTCTGATTGTTTCAGAAAGTATGCTACTAAGCGTGATCAAATGTTTCTACTTAGCTCATGTCCTTTTCTAGTTGTTCAACCAGAGGAAGAGAGGCAGGAACTAGGATGTCTTGCCGATATCGATGACGAGCCTGAACCCGAACCCAAGGCCACGCCCAAGCCCAAACCAAAAAGAAGACTCAAGTCAGGTACGAAATGGGATTATCTATTATTATTGTCTGATGGTTATAATTGTGTGGGATCTGTTGTCATGGTGTGATGATATATTAATATTATGTGTGATCTATCATTCGTTGTAAGAGACTATCATTATTGTCTCAAATATATTAATATTGTGTGAGATCTACTTCCATTTTATGCGATCTCCCATCATATAATGATCAATTTCTATTGTATGAGATCTATTATTATCATTGTCTAAGTTCTGTTATCATTTTATTCATTGTATTATCAATTATTATTGTGTGAGATCTATCACCATTGTGTGAAATTTATCATTATTGTCTAAGTTCTATAATAGTTTTATTCATTGTGTGATGGTAAACTATTATTAAGTTAGATTTATCCCCATTGTGTGATATCTATCAACAATGTACGATGACCATTCATCTGTGTGTGATGATCAATCATCATTGCTTGTGACCAATCATTGTTGTGTGATGATTAATCTTTGCTTTCAGTAATGTGTAATGATCGATCATTGTTGTATACATACATGTGTGTGTGTTTATATATATATATATATATATATATATATATATATATATATATATATATATATATATATATACACACACATATGTATATATATATATATATATATATATATATATATGTATACACACAAAAAAAAAAAAACACACACACGCACGAATATGAATTATCTTTTCTGTAGGTTAAAGCTGCATTCATTTTGTTGACAAATCTATGGAACATCATTTTTTTCCTTCAAAGTTAAATATGCATATGATCCCTAATTCAGATTTTTTTTTTATTTTGCAGGGTAGATAAGGCCTGTTTCACAATATTCAAATAATGTTTATTTCCAGATTTGAAATTTTGAACTCCGACATGAATGGAAAAAGATTTTGTTATGCCTGTCTTTTTTTAAATTGGCCATCATGTTGGAAACTGATTAATTATTTAAATTTTTTCTTTTTTTTTTTTTTCATTCAGATGAGTGCCTGGAAGGTAAAAATCATTTGCTCCAAAGTGTAGCACCATTTCAGCGAAAAATATTCTCTATTTTTTTTTTTGTAATTTCGACTGAATTTGAAAACCCATTATCTATTGCCTAGGTGCAGTCGTATATTTTTTTTTTTTAATTTTTCTTCTAAATTTTCACTTACATTCTTCCTAAAACCTGAAGTTGTGATTGCTTCTTTCTATACACATGCGGAAATATTATTGTGCAAAGAAGATTTTTAACGTTGGCGCCTAAAACACTAATCTTGCTTACATTATAAGGTTTTGGTGGGTTTAATTCAAAATAGGTAAAAGCAAAACAGCTGTTATTAAATCGCTTTCACGATAGGAACAAAAGATAAGAAGTGACTTTAATTGTGATTCGCAATATTGACAAGACGTTTTTAACAGAATTTGTTGCTTGATAAGAGATTTTTTTCATGTTCAATTCGTGTGGTAAGAAAGGCTTAACAAGAAATAAGATACAAATTTTATTAGCTCAAAACAGCAACTGTGCAGAATTGATAAGGTGTTATTTTAAAATACATATGTAGGTAAATGTATAGAGAACCTAAGCACTTGCGATAGCTTTTAAGTGTCTCTGTGATCCAATAACAGTTCCACCGAAATCATAAAAAAACGCATTTCCATCAACTGTGCCCAGTAGAAAATGGGTTTCTGATAAAAGCAGAGTACAAGTCCAGCATTTCAAGTCACAATTTTCGTGATATACATGTACATTTTTCAGTAATCCTCTTTATGAATGCTAGCCACAGATCTAAGCGATATGCACGATAATCACAAGTAATATCATATATGTAATCATTTTAAATGCATTAGGAAAGAAATTTCGTAAAACATACATTTCATTGTTCTTTGTTGTTTTACACACGGCTTTACCTAACATTAAATGACATGCAGTGTAATCATGAATAAAAATTAATTAGATACTATTACTAGGCATTACTATAAGGGAATTCCATCAGCAAAACAGTTTGCACTGTAGTTTTTGTGAACTGGTTAAAAGTTTTAGTTTAAACTTTCATAAGATTCGCTTTTTAACTGTTTAGTGGAGCTTAAACTATAATTACAATCTCAATTCAAATTTTAAAGCTTTCATCCTGTCCCTCCCCAAAATAAGACTGGATTAACAAAATTCTTGTGTGTTTTTTTTTCCTCCCAGCCGGTAGTGGTGATGTATCATGGTTTAGTTTCTTGCTCTTCGGCCGACCAGAAAAACATTGATGAATTAAGATTGAAGGGATGGAGAGAAATGGCCTAACTGTCGAGAAAAGGAGAAAGAAACTTGTATGATTCACTGT
The DNA here is from genome assembly GCA_033675545.1 of Elysia crispata. Classification (NCBI taxonomy): domain Eukaryota; kingdom Metazoa; phylum Mollusca; class Gastropoda; family Plakobranchidae; genus Elysia; species Elysia crispata. Next base: position 56,280 of record JAWDGP010000319.1, read on the forward strand.
ACTTGCATCTACAGATGATATGATTACATGGTGGTTTACAAACTCGCCGATATAGAAAATGATTCTTTTTCTTCTCCTGAAGTAAAAAATGATGAAAGATAATATTAAAAGCCTTCTCTCTATCTATCTATTCTATCCCTTTCATACACACAAAGACACCATGTAACCCCAAGATAAAAATGACTGGAGCAACTAAGGTTCCACATCAGGTATTTACTTGGTAATTAGGAAGAAAAAAGCTAAGTAAAGGTTGTGAAGTATGTACATAAAGTTATATATAATTATTTTATTGCTACGTTTAATATCAACTTTACTTCATAAGAAACCAACTTGGAGTTCCACTACCAACCGAAGTTTATTAAAAATGTAGGACTACACAGTGTTACCAGAACATGTTGGTCTAATTAGAAAGAGAACTGCCGTCTTGTTCAGTTAACTCCATCGAATAAGGTGCACTGAGCTTTTTGGGATCTGGTAGTGGCAAGTACCTCTGAGCGTTCTAAATTTACTGTCAGGTTTTTACTAGATTAGCATAGAAATGAACGAGACAAAAAAAAAATTTCCACAACTCGGCCAGCTGCTCAACGCTTTTTAAAATAATTAACTCATCATACGATATATTTAGTTTTGCTCCCTGAAATTTCCTTGTACATAATACTTTTAAAATGGCAATGTCACTGTCAGTACCAAAATCAATGGTCTCACTAATTTTATTATTTTTCAGTTTCAGATTTTTTTTTTTTAGTAAAAGCCTTTCAGTGATGCTATTTGTTATTACAGGTATCATTTTCGATATATATGCTTGAAGTTGAGATATCTACCACAGGTTAACTGTCACTCCGGCACATATTATCGCTGATTATAATGATAATCATTCCGCACAGTGTTCAGGTGGAGATCAGCACCTCTCCTCTTTCTTCTCTATTATTTCTATGTTCTATCTTGCTACCTGTCCAAACTTATATTTCTGAATTCCCATTATCAATAAATATTGGTATAACGTTATACCTGTTCTAAATTATAGCAAAGACAAACAAAAACTTCCAAACAGTCAGGAATATTTTGATGTTTTGTCATAGAAGGCTTTTCTAATTGTTCAAATGGATTTGGTTAACTAGTGCAAGTTACGTTTTCATTTCATTCTATTCTCTTCACAATTTTTTTTTAGATTTTCTGGATGTGAGAGTTATTAAGCCCACAAGTTCAATCTTGTTGAGTGACAGTACATTTTGTTGCTGTAAATCATAATGCATTTCCTTTACTCTTTTATAACTACAGAATTTACAAAAATTGTTAGAAGACCCATATGCATACATGCGATTTTTTGACATAAATGAAATTTTAATTATATAGCCTTGATATAATTTTTTCTTAACATTTAATTGTACATCATTATATGTATATAATTATGTGACATTTAGTGCCGTCAAGAACTGTTGTGTGTGTGTGTGTTAGTTAATTATACATGTAATGGATTTTGTTACTATCATGTAATGTAATGGATTTTGTTACTATCATGTGACGTGCTTGTCGGTCTTTTCCTTTGAACGCTACATATCCATTCACAAGTTCATGTGAGTCACATAGGTTTGCGTTTTTCTATTGGTACCTAAAAAAATTGTGATCGATAAAAATTAAAGTTTTGGTATTTTGATTTTAGAATGGTAACCAGCAACTGCAGATCAGTTTGAATTTGTACTTGTTTATTCTTTTTCTTTATAACTTACTTTTAAGTATGTGGTTAGTTAAACTATCAGGACGTCAATAGTAATATTAAAAGAATCACATACGTAGTACAGTATACACGTATGTATATACATTAAGAAGAAAAAAAAAACATTTGTGTAATAAATTTCTCCCATTAAACTTTACATACATGAGATTTTTTAAAAGTCAGAGCCATACTGAAAGCTGTTAGTGGATATAAAGTGTTCACTATGGCTGATAGTGAAGTCTATAGTGCTGGGACAAACTTTCGAAAATGATTCGAGCAGCTCGGTGACTGAACTTGATGCAGTTTCCGGTGACAAGAATTTGAAGAAGTTGAGCGGGGTGTTTTTTTGGGTTTGTTTCTTGTGCCCGTGTTTGCACCGATCCATACTAAATTACTAATGACGGCCCCCTTTGTTTGCACCGATGTAGGCCTAGGTCCTCGATTAAAATCGTATCTTCACTCAGACTAGCGTTAGATCGTCAGTTTGTGTTCGCCAGAGACAACACAGTTTTAGAAGTTAGATTTAAATGGGCCAATCTCAATGAAATTTTAAAAAAATTTTAGCCCATTATTCCTGCTGTCATGGTGTGGGCGGATGAAAATTGGGATAAATACATGCAAGCTACCGCTAAATTGTGCTATATCGGTTTGGATAACGCCTTTTTTGTCTGTACTTATAGATGAGAACATCTTTGTTCCTTGCTCTTTCTTTAAATCTTGCGTTATTAGAAATTCCTCCTTCGTAATACAAGTAATTGTCAATGTCTTAAGAATAAGACTTTTCAATGCTCACGTAATTTTCAACAAATGTGCACATTTCACTTTTAAAGATTGCAGTAAACCCATATATACATATATATTGTAAATGTAATGCCAATTGCAAACCCAATTTTTTTTATAATTACTACCAACTGTTGGTCCTTCAAAAAAACATGGCGTTGAAGATTCCTTGCATGATACAGATTTGCACCTGTTTACTTTAAGGCACAAGTCCGTCAATCACGTCTTTTTAGGTAAATTATTCATAGAGATAGAAGTCATGAAGATAATGTGGACTTGTGCGCGAGTATGCATGCCTTTTTAGTCTTCTGAGATTACTAATAGTTGTCACCTTACCCTAGTCCAACTTGCAACTGCAAGGGAACGGTATCCAAAATCCAATACGACTGAACAAATCATGAAAACCGCAAAAGTTTTATGTTACCTTGCAACAAAGTTATTACTCCGCTCACCCTAGCACCAGCATTTATTACCTGTACACGTGTAGGCTTATATGAAATGTGAGCAACAACTACAGTGTCAACCATTATCTGGTTGTCTTATATTTAGTTTTGTCAAAACTTACTACACCCTAAATTTAAATAAAAGGTACATTAAAGTTGTAAATAAATTATTTGCCATTTCATAAAGTGATAATGCGTTAATGTACAAAATTCAGAATATGATTGTAGTTATCTGAGAATTTTCATTTTATAATTGTCCATGCAGGATTTTGATAAATTTTTTTTGCAAACTTGGCATTCAAAATTCTTAATCCTGCAAACTTAATATACAAATTTTACGAGAATTTTAGTTACCAAAATTTTGGAAAACATATTTCAACTTGGAAGTCTCTTGGTTGACTAATTGGATAGAACATTCAATAAAGCAAAGTTAAACAGAAATTCTATGAACTCAATTATCTTTTTCGTTCACCCAGGGTAGAATGTAAATAATTTAGAGACCACTATCTACATCGATTAAGTGATATGTTTTTGTTAGTGTTTGTTCTACCACTACACGGCAAATGTTGAAGACTTTTATACATCAGTAGCAACACGTTTATTACTTACAAATAACAATTTTATTCCTTTCAAGAATTAATTGCAACAATATCAAGATTCAGAAATAAAAAAAAGAAGAAGATCCTATGAATGTAAATTGTCTGATGCCACTATAACAACATTTCAAACAATACAACTGTTGCTTATCTACTTAAGGAAATTTCAGGATTTCTACAAATCCTACAATTTATTTTGCTCTCCCTTCTTAACCTTATTCTCAGGCATTCAATAAAGTATAATTCTAGAAATCACCAGAAACACGCTCAGTCCACTCAGTGTGATACAATCAAATCTCACATCTGTCAGGCACACCTGATTCTCCACATTCATAAATGAAAAAGAAACTATATACAGATGACAACAATGATGGTTTGAGACCAGCATGCGATGGAGTGATAGAGGTTTCAATCCACCAAGCGACATTTATCTCCTTCCTCCTCGCGGGCCTCCCCTGCCACCACCTCCCCTTGGGCCTCCCCTGCCTCTGCCACGTGGTCCACCGCGTCCCCTACCTCGACCCATAGGAGCTGAAAACAAACAAAAAAAGAATTTCAGAGCATTCAGAATTCGGATAACATTGAGATAAGAAAACCATAGAAAAGTGACTTGAAAGTGAAACATTAATGAACAGCTTCCATGCCGTATTTGGTATAATTAACTCAAAATAAAATCAGCACTGATTTGTCAACTTATAGTAGAAAGGAATTATATCAGCCTCTTGATTAATGCAAAAATCACATTTGTTTTTATGAATTATACATCCAGTTGCTTTTTGTTCAGCTTTTCATAATTCTCTCATGTATATCCAATCTAATTTCATTGCATTTTCTGAAAATTCGACCATCAAACAGGCAGAAATCAGTTGTCTACAAACTAAGTGAAATAATTCAATCATATCAAATTTTAGCTATGAGTAGTTGTATTTGCAGATACACTTTGTTTAGATCCTTTAGCCTATTTTAATGTAAATTAAAAGAATGTTTAATCTGGAACTCAAAATGTTCATTTTTTTTTCAAACGAATGTATGGCAAGTCTGACAACATAAGGAGTGACTTATTTTATTAAAAAAAATAAGCAGCACTGGCAGTGGTTGTTGAAGCTTTGTTCTGGTGCTTTAGTAGCTCTAAAGTACCCAAATATACAACACAATAATAGAGATCATGTCTTGATTACCACTGCCTGAGACAATCTTTAAGAAAACAGTTTAAAAAAAAAAGGCCCCTATGATTCTAGGATTTGATTAAAATTCCTAGATTTCATGACAACAATGACTTTTACCAGGACGAAAGTGTAAATTTACCTTTACCACCATCCCTTTTGCCTCTGGCTTTTGATCGAGGAGCATCATCAATTAGCAATGTGTCCAGAGGGAGACTGTCAGGCAGAATGTAGTATCGAATGTTGTTTCCCCTAATGCTGAGAGAATCTAACTGTTGTGGTTCCTTGTTCTTTACAGTCATCTTAACTGCTTTGAGATGTGTGTTCATACTGACATCAACCCCTATTTTGAAATGCAAAGAATGAATGATTTAAAGCTGAAAAAATAAAAATGATTTCATCTTTAAAGTTTGTGATGGGTGGGATGAAGATATACACCTTTGAAAGATAAAAAGAAAACTTCTGCAAATACTAGTCCTTCCATAAATGGAGTTTGTGGCATAATGTTCTTCCAGTCTGTTTGCACATAGGCTTATTTATTTTTTCAAATTCAAATGGGATTTGTTACATTTTTTCCTGCTTTGAAAATTCAAAACCGACCTTTACATACAGTGGAAACCTCAAAAACCGAAGTCTGATAATTCGAATTTCTCAAAAACCGAATTTTGCAAGATGATAGGTTTTTTTTTCTCTTTGACTTTGTTAGAATCGGACTCGTATTTCGAAGTACATGTATTTCTGATTTGATTTTCTTAATTCGAAGTCGATACCACCTCATGAGGCATCACAAAAGTGCTACATGCATCTCTCAAGCAGCAAGCAATGCCAACCACTGCCCAAGAAAGGCTCATTAGTGCGTTAACAAACCAAGAAGGGAGCCAATGCATTAAAAAATTAAGTGCTACTAGCAAATCTGTACTCATACTGATAGCAACGTGGGACGGGGAGGGTTGCTCGTTGAAGGCTCATTACACACTCACTCAATGAGTCTTAGACTCTGTTATACCCATTTTTGTAATTCAAATACTCTTACTTCGAAGATTTAATCCATTCCTATATAATTCGAATTGTGAGGTTTCCACTGTATAATGATACGGTGCATTGATTGTGTAACAAAAGAAGTCTAGGAATGATACGGAACCAGTTTTCACATACAAAAAAAAAATTCTGTAATGGTAGATAACCAATAATAATCATTGTTTATCAAATTTGAGACAAATTCCTTGTCATTGGCAGCATGGGCTGACATGTCCATTAAAAAAATTGACAATATTTTATATAATACATCTGTTTGGCGTTACTTCCCAACTCCTGTAAGAATTTAAAAAATATTTTCAAAATTGGAATTTTCCCAAATCTAGATTGAATGAGTCCCCAATGTGAGATCATTTGATTTTAATAGCAAAACATTCAAATAATACAAAAAAAAATTGCTAAAATGGATTTATAATTTTGAGACAAGCTGCAGGCATGGAGATGAATGTTACGAACAGTAATAGCACTTAACTTATCAATATCAACACTTTGTTCAGCTATAAAAAATACAGGTTAACTTCTAACAAAAGTTATGAGAGTGTAATGATTATTACTTTATAGTCACATTTTTTGCAGTCCTTTTTAACTTCCCACCTATGAACCTAAACAAGAAATAAAGAGCTGTTTCAATATTTAATTATATTACCAGTGACAGTGCCATGAACCTGTGTGCCATTTTTCAGCTCTATGGTAACTGTCTCATGACTGAGTTTCATCAGAAACCTGGAAAGGAAAAAGGTTATATTCACATGAATTAAGTGATGAAGATGATGTAGAAGAAATGTTGAAAAATCCACTTTAACCTTTAGACTAGGATGTAGATAACAATTTGTTTGAATCTCAGAAAGCTAGTGATACCTGATACAAAGTTTTTATCATAACTTACAAGATACTGTGAACCTGAAAGCAGCCATTCTCAAAATAAGAACATTTAAGCCCATTTCACTTAAATTCAAATGAGGTGATTTTTATACATTTCAACTTAAAGACTTTGTTAATTAAAACTTTAGCCCTATCAATGCTTTTTTCAAAGCTGAAGTAAAATAATTTAGCTTCTAATGACTCCATAGCCATGAAGCATGACACAATTTACTTTTGAAAATTTTGAATGGTAGGGGAAAAAAATGTCAAAACTTTGTTCTAAACATTTTAGCTGTAATAAAGTGGATCTGAATGCTTCAAGTTTAACTTTTGAATGTGACCGGATTTAGCAGAAGGCAATTAAACTATAAATGGCTATCTATAGAACTTACTATGTTGTATGATAATAGGAACGATGGGACAGAAGTTTACAAAGTATATGCGTAGAACTTGCATGTTTTTGTCTACGTCTAGATCTGGATTTCACTTTGAACTGCATTTGAGACCCTATTCAACATAGAAAAAACATTTTTTCTCCCAGTCTAGTGTAAAGTCTGGTAGTACAGTATGTAATAATTACTAATATGCTACTCCAAAAGCATCAAACGTGGTGGAAAGTTAGTTAAGCCCATCATCATCTGCAGATAGGACAGGTTATATTTACAGATGGAGAGAAGGAGAGCATCTATGCACTATGATTATATCACATTAATTTACATGCTTTTCTAAGAAAAAGGAGTTCCTGGTCTTGGCTCCAGTAGGATAAGGATTACTGATTGCAAATGAAGAAAGAACATGGGTATGTGAAAATAAAATTAGTGTTCCAGGGTTTGGCCAGAAAATGTTTTGAATATGTACAGTAGTATAGAAAAGTCAGCCACAAACCTAGATCTAGCTCGAAACCGACAAATAAGACGAAAGACGTGAAAACATTACGACAGATGGAATGAACAGGGATCGAACCTGCGCCTCGATGCTGCACCCATCGCCTTGCCGAGACAAGACCAGGCACTTAACCACTGAGCTACCCGCATCTGCAAAAATAGATGCTTCAGGAACAGTGACTTTCATGCTGGCTTAAATAGACTAAGAGGTTAAATCGCTAAGAACGATCTAGTCCATATTTTTACAGGACATAAACAAACTAGCCTCTAACAGATCTTAGAAAAATGCCATTTGACTGAAAAGCATAAATGAATTATTTATTTCTATATTGAATATGTACAGGCAGTGATAGTTTTCTCCAATCTACTGTCCTCACTACCAGACACGAACCCGGCCAATGACCTGAGAGACAGGTTCCCCACAGCCAAAACATTTACTACCCTGAGAGAGACACCTACGAGGAGATATTGATCCTTGTTGGTCTGTCTTCAGCTCCCTCACCCAGCCCCCCAAGGACTTAAAGCACACATCTATAGCGTCAAACTTCCCTTCCACTTTCCCACCAAGACATAAGATCCATCTTATCTACCTTAAGCTCAAGTTTATCCATCATTCTTTCCAGCCTCTTCACTCTCCGATCTAAGGTAGATACCATCTTGGTTACAGATTCTAATACCCCCTCGACCCCCATATTTATTGCCTGTACCCTTGGAGAATTGTGTGCCCTCCCACTATAATCTCTACCTTCCCATTCAACATACTCTGGTGAGACAGCTCTTTGGTAAACATTATCTGTCCCCAAAGTATTGTGTTGTGGGTGGCGACTCTCATTCCCATTCTGATTACATTCCCTCTCCTTGTACAAGTGATAGTCCCTATCCTCATTGACCTTAAGGTACCCCTATCTCTAGGTTTGTCCTTCTGACTATCACCGTAATGAGGTCTCCCGCTATATGCCGAAGCTACATGCAGTAGCCATTGAACCCTTTCCACTACTGCCTACAGGTCCCCAGGTGGTCCAGTCTTGATTGCCTTGCGTTCCCTTACCTGATCCAGACCAGCTATGTGTATCTCGTGACAGATTTCTGATTTTGTTATCATGAAACTACCCTCAGAATAGATACCCCAATTTGATGAATATTCATCCCTAGCCTGATGATGATACTGCAAAAACACACCCTTACTTACCCTTGTATTCATTTCAATCTGGTCCCTTATCCCCAGAATAAAATGAGAACTCCTACCGTGAAAACATTGCTTACACATATATGATTGCAGATATATCATCCTCTTGGACCCCAAAAATTTTCACGACCCCTTCTTGAAGTCTACGAAATTGGCAGCAAACTTCGCCAGCAGATCAGTGAAAGGGGCGAAATCACCCCTAGAGCTCTAACCCCTCCTTTCAACATGTCTTACCCTGTCATCAACCTTCTTTATCACCCTCCCATTTTTACCCTCACGATAAGGTTCTCCAGAACCCAGGGACCCTGCTAATGCCAGGGAGTCCTCACCTGGATTCCAATGAACTTGACATGTTCCATTCCCTTTCTTGAATGAATAGAATAGCTCCTCTTTCAATCTTCATGAAATAAATTCCCCTTTGGAGGTGGACCATAGCCCGCTCCCTGCCTAGCAATAGATCTAGGCATAGGTTTCTAATATTTCTTGCATATAAATCCAATCAACAACTAACTGTAAAAAAATAAATTCACCCACCTTCATCTGGAAAAGAAAAAAAATATAATAAAACAATCCAATATCTAGATCCAATTTTGACCCAGCTGCAAAAAGTGCTGTTCAGTCAAAGCAAAACAAATGCTGACTAGATCTAGATCTACAGTCGAGTTCAAGTAATTCGAATACGGATAGTTCGAATTCTTGGATATTTCAAAGTCGTTTACTTTTACCGAATATTTCTGTATTTAAGCTTTATTGAAAAATATCGGTTAGTTCGAATTTTTAAATGAAGATCCGGTTAATTCGAAGCGATTTTGGCGTGATTTTTTTTATTCTGACACAGTGAAAGCACTTTTCCAAACCTGTATAACAAAATACAGGTAGTGCTATGCTCCGAGCGGCAAGTGATTCTGGTGTGTGTGTGTGTGTTTGCCCACCTACGTAACAGGCAAGAGTCTGCAATAAGGCTACAAGAGAGAAAAGGGTTAGCAACCCCCCACCCCCCCAATCCCTGCACACTTGTGCGACATTTCTGATCTGTCATCCACATTTTAACTCTCTTTCTCTATGTATTCTGATAACTCGAATTTCGGATAATTCGAAGTCCTTTTTTTATCCGAATGACTTCGAAATAAGCGAACTCGACTGTATATTAATTTTATACAGTCCGACCTACCAAATCGGGAAACACAAAAACAGGAATTGATAAATTGGGAAAGAATTTGGGGAACAGAATTAGGACTGATAAAGTCATCTCTCAATCAGGAAACATTACCCGTTTAAACGGGGGAAAATTCCAGATCGCTTCGTCAAAATAAAGTGTCAAGAGCAGCCTGTTTGCTATATTTACTTGTGAAATGCGCATCTCTCAAAGGTATGAACGAATAAACACACAGGTGGTCAATAACATTAGCAACTTTTCCTGGGCTTAGGCGACATTAATCAGGCCTTTTTATCTAGGCATGCTAGGGAAAGGGCGTCGTCATATCTGCCTGCAGTTGTGGACTTCACCGTCCACTTCATTCCATGTGGATATTGTAAAGCTAGTGTTTGTTCCAACATGTAATCTTGTGGTTGTGAGACAGTCGCCAGACATCATGCAAACAATATAGTGACTTCAACAGAAGACGTGTTGCTTTTGTTTATCTAATAAAATTTGTTATCGAGAGAATAACTGTGACGGCGAGCGTGTATCAAAGGGTTGCTTAAATTTTAAGTTTAATTCATTGATCAACGCTCAGTGTAAAAGATAGCCAGCAAGAAGAGAGTCAACTTTTCTATTGATGATAAACTTAAAGTGCTGGAAGCTCTCAAGACACCTGGAGCAACAATGATGAAAGTTGCCAATAATTTAACATATTGCACTCACCAAGCATTTAGGGCAAGAAAAGAAAATAGGATCAGGAGCAAAATGAGGTTGGAGGGAAATCAGAAAGTCTTCTCCCCAAATTTTCCAATTAAGCAGGTCCGTCTGTACTATAATATCTAAGATTCTAGATCTAGATCTTGTCTGCACTAGCTCTCGCACATTAAGGCTAAGGAAGGGCAAGTCACTTATATATTTTAGCCTCTTCATATTTGCCCGTCATTCTTTTTATACCATGGTGAAAGTTACCCTTCCTTGATCGAAATTGGGTGTTACAAAACCAATGAGTTTATTCACTGCTGCACACAACCAGATTTCGTGCAGTCACCTTGCTAACACCTACTCTCGCCCACTGAAATGGGCTGAACCTATAGTCGCATAGCAAGTACTCCAGCAAACACACAGTCTAAGAAACCACTGTGAATGGTATAGCTGCAGCCTCATGTCACACAGTTAGCACTAAAAATCACACATTAGGACCTTCAGGTTACATAAAATGCCCTATCTCGCACATTTACACTGCCAAAAATAACAGCCACACACTGTTTGAATAAAAATTAGTATAAAAATGTTGTTATGAAAAGTTTGTCATTTTAATTACATACATGTACATTGCATTTATAAAAGAACTTTAAAAAATGTTTGTAAAAAATAACTATTAAAAAATTTTTATCTGTATTTTAGTCTTTACTCTCTATTTCTTTATATTAAAACACTAACTTTTACAGAGGCCTTGAAAATAAGTAGCAAAAAAAATTGAAAAAAAAAATTGTTCTGTATTTTAATCTTTACTCACTATTTCTTTCCATTGCAGCATTAACATTTACAGAGGCCACAATAATAAGTCATCTTTTTAATCTCATTCATACTTTTCCCTTCTAAATTTTCATCCTCCAGACATTCAACATGATACCATTTAAAACATCTATCACACCCAATCCAATTAACAAAATCCTCATCTTTCGCACCAGAACACACACCGCACAAATTGTCGTCATTTGTCAAATACGATTATCTCCTCCAAGGTCATCATCATCGTCCACACATTTTGATGATGTCAAACTGTCATTGTCACTGATTTCGTTGTCATCATGTTTTTTTGTTTCTATTTTCTTGATTTTTTTTTTCCTTCAGTATCTTTTGCTTTTGTTTTTCTGCTTTCTTTTCTTCTCGCTCCTTTCTTTTTCTTTCTTGTTCTAATTTTTTCTTCTCTTTTTCTTCCTCTGTCCTTTTCTTCTTCTCTTCTCTTTATTTTTTCTTCCTATTTTTTTCTTTTTCTTTTCTTCTTCGTCTGTCAAGTATTGCCTGAAAGCATCACTGCTAACCATTTTGGATGGCTGAATGAATTGTCTTTTTCTGTGCACAAAGTGAGGGAGGGGCAAATTGTCAAAAGTCTGTCTGTCTGACACTGAGTTGCTTGTCTCTGGGAGACTAATCAGTTTTGAGTAAAGTAAACAAAAAAGTCTTTCTTCAGGGTCGTCTGTGTAAATTTTCAAAGCATGTAGAGACCGAAAGCAGACAAGTCCGTCAAACCCTACCTTGGCAGCCAAATCAAGTAGTTTGTCCAAAGACTGGTTGAAAAATCGGTTACATTATGTATGTCCGAAGAGGATGGAGCTGTAGAGATGGTATTGAGATTTGGAGTAGGAACTGCAGCCGGCAGTAGGGGCAAGGCGGAAAGGATGGGTGCTGGAGATGGGTGGACGAACAGGAAGATTTTCAGGCTCATCATCCCTTGTCTCGTCTGCAGCTGTCAATGTCACGGTCTCACACCCTGGAACCAGTCCTGTTGTTTCTAATTGTTCTGTCACTGTGTCACTGTCTGTCTCTGTTCTCGTAAGTTCTGTCACTAGGCCACTGTCTGTTTCTGTTCTCGTAGGTTCTGCTACTCTGTCACTGCCTGTTTCTGTTCTCGTAGGTTCTGCTACTCTGTCACTGCCTGTTTCTGTTCTCATAGGTTCTGCTACTCTGTCACTGTCTGTTTCTGTTCTCGTAGGTTCTGCTACTCTGTCATTGTGTCACTGTTTGTTTCAGTGTCAGTGGTTGTCGCATACAGTCTGGATGGTCCCAATTTTGACATGCCGACGTGTTCTGGGTTCCAGGGATTCAGTCCAGCAGCTCTGAATCCAAAGATCACTGTATCCTTTTGGATTCCTCGAATCCAAGCTTTTTTCAATACCGAGGAAAATTCCCTTTTGCCAACAATATCAGCATTTTTTTCTTGGTAATTCATTACTTCCTCCCTCCAGGTTTGCTTCAAGAGCTTGAGGGTTGTCAAGTCCAGAGGTTGGACTACATGGCTTGAGTGACTTGGCAATACATATAAAATGATACCGTGGTCCCTGCACAGTTCACTGACAGTCCAGGTCAAGTGTGTCTTATGCCCGTCAGCAAATAATAAAACTGGTTTTGTCAAATGCTGTACAGCAGGGATGAAGGCAGTCTTGAGCCAGGTGGCGAAGGACTCCCCATCGATCCATCCATTGTTCGACCGAGCAAATGTGCCTCTGGAAATTCATCTAGAGGGTCATAGTTAAATCTCCGGCCTGGAAATATGATGAGAGGGTTGTGGACTTCCCCAGCGGCGCTCCCACAGGCCAGGACAGTCATTTGGGTATGAGTGTCCGTGGATACCTGGTAAACTCTTTTTTCTCCCTTACTAGCCAGCACTTTGTTAAATCCGCTGCCACTGAGCTGGAATCCGCTTTCATCACAATTGAAAATTCGTGAGGGGTGGTCTAAGACATCTCCTCCAACTGAAGTTATCTCTTTGTAAACTGTCTCGAACCACCCCCTTAACTTGCCTTCGGTGACAGCAGCTCTTTGTGACCCCAAGGCTTGTAGTATCCTGAGAGAGATATCAGGATGGCGTTTCAAAATAAAGCCACCCATTTTCTTCCAGGATGGTTGTCCTTGAATATGGTGACTGCCTTCCGCTCATTAAGAATGCTCTGGACTGCCCTCCGAATTTGAATCATTGTGCGACCAAAGCCCCGCCTGGCACACTCTTTAATCCACTCCACCAGGCGGTCCTCCTCACCAGCAGTGATGACAGTTCTTTCAACCTAACATAAAAGTAGCATAATTTTTAGTTACATCATAACAACCTCGATTCCACAAGCTCACTTCAATTATTACATAAATTCACTGCCTACAAAAAATCATAGACTGGTAATCATTAATATAATGAGGTTACTTACCACATGGGAGAACCTTTTCCTTTTGCCAACCTAACAAAAGTAACATAAAAGTAGAATAATTTATAGTTACATCATAACAACTTTGACTCCCCAGACTCACTTCAATTATTATATAAATTCACTGCATACAATAAATCATAGATACTCAAATTAACGGTAATCATTAGTATACTGAGGTTGCTTACCTCATGGAAGAACCTCATCCCTTTAAGGCGGTCTCTCAAAGTTGAGGGAGGCACACCATGGTCTCATGCTGTCTCTCGAAGGCCCTTTTTTTCATTTTGCGCTGCATGGCAGGCAGCTAGCATGGCTTCCTTGGTGTAAGTTAGATTCTTTGGGCGAGGCTTGACTGAAGTTGCCATTTAGAAATGGAAAAAAATGCATTTTAGTTTTTATTACACTCATCTCTCTCTCTCTCTATATATATATATATATATAATTATACATGTCTCCCTCTCTTATTGGAAACCAAAGTAATAATTAATTCCCCATTTGTAACTCATAAAATATCATCTTATGATGCTATATCCATCACTATGTGCGGGCTTGATGCTGCGCGAGAACTGACACGCCACTAGAAAATCTTACACCCCTCCTCGGACAGCCACATTGGACCACTTAATGTGCACACACGGGGTATCCCTGTCCGTATCTTAAAATAGAGGAGTTTCCTGAACTATTTTGAGTGTTCAACCTATATTTGGCTCAATAACCTTAATTCTATAGTCTTAGGATCACCCACAAGTTTCGTAAGCAAAAATTAAAAATGGCAGACACCAAGCACATACCTCTCGATTCGAATAGAAAATCTGTACTGAAAACAAAACTCAAAAGTGAGGGATCCTTCCAACGGTCGTAAAACAAAGGTAAGAGATTACTACACACGTGTGTAGCATCTAGGAAGAACAAAGGAGCCTCGATTCGTGGCAGGTGCTGGAAAACCACGCGGATGTCCGAGAAGTAGGTGTACGCGAGAGCGAGCGTAGGCATTCTATGTTCTAATCTAGATCTAAAACAGAAAGAATTTAGATCTAAAGTGGGTGTCAGGGAAAACCACTTTTGACACCTGTGAAGTGAACAGTGGCCAAATTCTACAGTGAACCTAGTAGCAGTAGAAGTAATGATATGTAGATCTAATCTAAATGGTAGCCCTGGAGTAAGAGTGTAGAGGGTATCTCCTTTCCACACAACAAATACTTCAAGATTGACATGAGTAGCAATCAAGCCAGTTCAAACCTAGAGATATGTCACAATTCCGCCTATTGCCGACTTTCACCTTAAAAGCTATAACATGATACTCCGCAATTGGTAGAGGCTAATCTATCCACACTCACAGCCAGCCAAATTATAAAATGTAGGCCATTTGAAATTGAAGATGCATGTATTTTTTACTTGAAGGTCATCTTGATTTTGGTATTGATTTTCAAATAGCCTTCATTTTCAATGCAATTTATTGTAGCCTAATGGAACACGCCATAAAATCCTCAACCCCCTATACTGTATTCCATTACTTAATCTAACTCTGGTATTTGATAAGAGTTATGTCACTTGAATGGATACAATATTGTTCAAATCATTCGTAAACTGCGTTATTGGTGCTGACAAGCGACTTGAAGCGTATAACCACAACAAAAAAACTATGTTTCACTTTGATGGACAGAGTGGGTTCTGCACAACGGCAGCAAATTCTAAAATACGCCTAGTCTACAAATCTAATGAGTTGAGTTCATTGGAAATCTTCATTTAGCCTAAAAAAGTCTAAGGCTTTGGGATGTAGGCCTACTGCTAAAAATCTGGCTAAATTCAATCTAAATCAAAATCTAATGTTAGATCTAATCTCGATTCTAGCTCTAGATCTCTAGGTATTGCTACATTTTCAGTTTAAGTGCAGCTAAAGCAATTGAAAAGAGATGACTGAAAATTAGTCTTCACCAGCAGAGCAAAGTTCCGAAAGCAGTAAAAGACTATGTATTTGATCTAGATTCTAGACACGAAATATAGATCTAGATCTAAATCTAGGCCCATAGGAAAAGTTCTGTTTAACACAAAGTAGTATATTCTTTATTCCCTCACCGTACAAGTTTCATGATGGTCAAAGGAGAATCCAATTTTTGATGGATGTAAATTTGTTATGAATGGCGGCTTTCGTTTTTAAAACAAAACAAATGGAGACCGGAAGTTATAATTGCCGGCCTTATTATTTGGTGCTTCAATACAAAAGAGTGTTCTCTGTAAATAATATTTCTGAAAGTGAAAAAGCTTCAGAATTTGGTCCCATAGATGGCCTAGAAAATCCAAAGGAATAGGCCTATTTAATTTTTTTTAAAGAGATGATTTCCCTACACAATGGTAAAAATACAAATCTTTTTAAATCTATCTTAGTATCATCTTCACCATTCATAATCATTTCGGCGTATGTTTAAGTAAATGTACAGTTTTGAATTCATTCTCCTTAGCGCAACTTTATACAATTTTCCCAGTAATCCATTTCCTTCAAATGGTCTCAAAATAGGTTTGAAAGAGCCGAAGCCTCCTTAAATACAGGGCGAATTACCGAAATGAACAAACTTTTGCATTATTATGAAGGATATTGTGTTGTGAAGTATTTCTTTTAAGTTAGGACAGAATTGTGATGAGAACGCCCTTTTGTTGAACAGCCCACAGGTCCACACAACAAAAATATTTAATTGTCGTAACTCTGCCTATGATTATTGTGATATAGCTCACTTTAACACCTACTGCAAAGGTTTGTTTCTTTCGACTACGCGGTCTGAGCCTTGTGAAACCTCGGGATGAACTGATTTTCCATATATATATATATATATATATATATATATATATATATAAATATATATGGGAAATCAGTACATTGTTGTCCATGAAAATTTAATTACGGTACAATGGGAAATCTTGGATAGGGTCAAAATAATTCGAATGTGTATTTTATGACAATTGTTTCCATTTTTTAATAAAGAATGGGTACTTATTTTATTTTTCTCTTTTAGAAACAGATAAATAAATAAGCCTTGGTGCCATCCATGTGCTTTCATAAGTTCACATGATTTTCTGCGTTAGAAAAAAAAAAAAGAAGAAAACTTTTGGTGTTATCTTTGGTGAGTTGGAAATGTAATCGCATACATAAGTTATCTCTTTTTTTGCATTGGATCTAAGATAACGCAGAAAGATGCAACAAATTGGTTTTATTTTTAACCTGAACTAAATAAATGTCTAAATAAATAGAGAAGTGTGTGTATGAGAGAGAGAGAGAGAGAGAGAGAGAGAGAGAGAGAGAGAGAGAGAGAGAGAGAGAGAGAGAGAGAGAGAGAGAGAGAGAGAGAGAGAGAGAGAGAGAGAGAATAAACAATACAAACTATTTGAGAAAATGGGCCACCGAAATAGCGAGCTACAAAAATATACAGTACATCTCCTGACTTTAATGAGGACAACATTTATTAACAGCAAAGCTGATTCATTAGGCTTTGGAGTAGACATTTACTAAAACTATTGTGTACTTTGCAATAGTATGATTATTGTTTTATCAATAACGCAACATCCTAACAACATGGACCCCTTACTTGTGGCAGGTCGTCGTCCACCTGTGCATTAAATAAGGAACAAGAAGGAATGGCTATGATGATCATATATGAAGCGACTTTATAGCTTTCGTGGCAATCGATTATCCATCCCGTCAATAGCAAAAGGATCCTTAATTCGGGACAAATTACCATTTACAGTCATTGATATTCTCCAGAAGCCTGCTAGATAGGGAGTTGCTTTAGCTGGGGCAAAAATATTAATTAACTGAAGGTTCATACGATGGAAAAGGATCCACGACATGGAGCGTCAGCTGCTTCAGAATAAGCAGGCTCAGAGAATATCATCGTCTCCGAAATCACTTTCACCCTCATCCTCTAAATAATTGGATGTAGAACTCTTAACCCTGTCCTCGTGCAACACTTGTTGAGGCATTACCGAGATGGGCTGTGGGTCCTTATATTAATTGAAGTAATCGCCTTTGCTACCACGACGGTGTCAGGGCTTACTTCAGAACTGTCTCCCTTCACTTTCAACAGGAAGCAAACGGTTCCTGTGTATAGGTCACTTTCTTTACCCATTCACAGGCTTGATGATAAAGACTGGCGTCCTTGAATCTGGCTGCTCATTTATAGCAAGATGACTACACTTAATTTATTATGTTGCTTATGTGGACCCTCAAAAAGGTAATTACGAATCAGGATTTTGTCGTCAACAATCAGGGTTGCTCCTCTCAAACGTTTCCCACATTTCTTTTGGTTTAGCACTGTTTGAAGAGGCCTTGGCCATGCCCAATTTAAAGCTTTTTTACGCTTGTAATAGACCCTGAGCACACTGAAAATATGTTGTCGGCAGGAAGCCTAGACTCTCTCACGAACATGAGAAAGTACGGATATAACCAGAATTCCAATGTCAAATCCTTCTTCCTCTGCTCAGGCTGGATGCCGAGCATTCTATTGATCCTCTCCCAGTTCCCATTACCCATTCGATAGAAAAATTGGTCCTCAATTTTCAACATCTAACAATTTACAGGGCTAACTTAACACCTTAGACTAAAAATTAGCTTTTTAACCAATGTGCAGGCGTTTGAAAACTACGAAATTTTTTTACGATAGTCAAGAGAACCTCGGCTGTTGTCTTTGGTGACATGTTACGTATCTGAGCTACCACAGCGAAACGATTAAAATGGTCCATAGTAACTAAGATATATTGAGTGAACCAAAGGGAAGCGTGACAAGGCATCAGCATCCTAAATATAGACACCGTGTCTGTACTCTGTCTCAAAGTCACAACCGGCTAGAGCTGCTAACTACCTATGACTCAAACCTTAAAACTGGCTACTTCGAGGAAAATGCCAACCTTTGATTTTGGTAATCTTCCAAGTTAAGGCCTCATGCCATCAGATGAGATCAAGGCAGTGTCCGAGAAAGTTGCCAGCAAACCTGGTAGATCTATTTCTCCTTTCTTAGGATCAGTAATATTCTCATACTCCTTTAACTTTCAAATTCATACCTACAGATAATTTAAACCGGGATCTATATCTAATTTAAGCCATTTACACTTGGGATCTTGGTTTCAGTTTAAAAGCAGTAGATCAATTTATATATCGAAACTGAGTCGTTTTCTTTTTTCTTTCACGCTGGAACTACCTTTGCTCGCTGAATGAACTCTAAAAATCAAACATAAATTGTCTATTTTCTTTTCTTCACTTTTTTTTTCAAAATAATTCTATTCTTTTCTTGGATCTTTTCAACAACTGCGCTTTTTTATCAAATTACCTGTTCAGTTTTTGTTTTGGTTGGTACGCATTAATTCCTAAGTGAAAAAAATAGAGCGGAGAAAGAAACACGGTCGAAGAGTTCTAACCTGAGTCATAGCTTCAGGAATCTAAAGACTCTTGGAGTTGGCCAATTCATAGCTATTGTTAAATGCAAATTCTCAGTCGGTTAACTCAAGGACGTGAACCTGTCCCTATAATTTAACTAATTGAAAAAGTAAATAATAGGCTGTATAGGGCGTCTATGTGCACGTATCTATGGAAGTTTTTTAGTTTTTTTTTAAGCGAAAGATCACTATCTGGTTGAAAGTGCAAGCCAACGGTTACGTAGTCTGATGGAACCTTTCTAGACAAGACATGTCTTTTCTCTTGAATCGCGCTATTAAAGCCAGGAAGTGAGACGACATGGGACTACACGAAGACGTTTTGGATACCCCCGAGCAGGAAAGTCTATTGGCTCCGTCACTACTGTCGTAATGGATTCCACATTGAATAGATATTTTGGAGGAACTGCTCACTTCCTTATCGGTTTTCAGGGGAGAACACTCTTAAGGCGGTGCACAGACAGATTGGCATGAGGCCTTTTAAAAATATTCAATGCACGAGTATCTTGCTTCAGAATAAGAACAGGCTGGTGAGAAAGAATTTTTTGAAAAGTAAAGCAAGAAAAATCAAAATATTTATACATTGAATCTATATGGGTACAGATACTGTATATGATAGTCTAGAAAAAGAGGATTCTACGCTTCTTATCCGACACCTCTAGATCTACATCTACAGCCTTGTCGGTGCTCTCACTGTCACTCCTTCCTGGGTATTTCATCATACACCAGTTCACTAGGCACAGATCTAGATTTAGATCTAGGCATGTTTAGATTTAGAAATAACTAGAACCCTTTATTTTTAGGTCTATTTTAGGCAAGATATCTTTCTTAAACATACACACACTTCATTTCGTAGAACTTGCATCATACTGGTAGGTCTATAAGATATACATTTTTTTTATGCAACACTGAAATAAAGAACAGAGCATTATAATTTCCTTACTAGATCTAGATCTATTCATGGTTTCACTGCTATGAAAAAAAAAAACCTCTCAAAAGTTGCTCTTGGCCAAATCTAAACGGTGTGAATTTAGGCCTAGATTCTAGATCTAGAACTGGAGTGGAAATGTCTTTGAACATATTCATAATTAATTGGTATGCCATCTTATTGTATTTAAGCTAATAAAAGAACTATAATGTAACATTTGCAAATCTCAGAATCTTAACCTGAGTCGTATGTCCTTGAAAAAGCCTGAACATCAAATCACATTTGAAGATATTTAAGCTAAAACAGATTTTGCTAAGCCTATATATATGTCACTTTCATTTCATTTTTCTTACCAAGAAAGCAAGCTGTAAAGTCTGTAAGAGTTAAAAAAAAAAGGTGAGTTTCCCCCCTGCCCCTCGAGGACAATTTTACTTGTCAGAGAAAATTGGAATATTATGATGACTGACTTTTTACAGGTTTCCAAAATCAAAATGTATTATTAATAAGAGCACATGTTACAAACTAAAGTCCATTTAAAAAAACAAACCTTGAAAATGCATAAATTTCATCGGCATTCTACTGTCATCATATAGGCCCTAGATGTCATTTTGACAAGCCCCAAAAAATGAATTTCTTTTGGTTTCAAGCTTTCAGACTTCAGAGTACTTAAGCAGTGAGGATTCATCTACAAAGCCGTAAAATATGGATGCTGAGGCTGTGAGACAAAGTTTTATAAATTTTTTCAAAGAGAAGCAGCATGAATATGTGCACTCTTCATCAACTATACCTCATGATGATCCAACTTTATTATTCGCCAATGCTGGCATGAATCAGGTTTGCTACCCTTGTTAAACTTTAAGTTTAAGCAATTAAAAGTACCTTGAGTTTAAAATTAAATTAAGTTAAAAGATGTTCAATGAGCATAATCATAAGCTAACTCAAAGACGAGTGATTTTCATTGGGAACTATTTACTAAGGATGGCTTAAACACCAGTGTCACCGTCACATTCATGCATCATCATCAAATCATAGCAAAGCTTTACAATTTATATGAATGGGACTGGTCTGAAATCTTGCACTATCTGAATAAGAGAAAGAGATTTTTTTATAATGTTTTGGTTTTTAATTCATCATGCAATAATGTTTCATTACAATGTCTTGTCATAGAATTTTTAAACGTATGCATTAAAACATAGCTCATGCTCTTTTTTTAAAGTTATGATCACAGTTTTTTTGTACTTGGGTGTCTTTGCCTTTGCCAAATTTATCTTCTAGTCAGACATTTAAAAAAATTCTTTTTCAGTTTTTTTTTATGCATTATTACTCTTCCTTTTAAAAGTAAAGATGATCTTGTTTCATGTGACTTTTTCGTAACCTTTACAGTAAAATTTTATTTCAATTGTCTGAAAATTTGGTGCCATCTAAAATACTTGGTAATTTATTTAACACTCCCCCACCCCCTTGAGATTTGGGGCATAAAATTTTTATTTAAATTGATTGCCTTTATATTCTTACAAGTCTGTTAGACTAATGTAAATAAGTTTGACACTGTTTTATCCATCGATAGTCGTAAAATGTCAAATTTTGATTTTGAGACACCTCCTCCCCTCCCATTCTTTACAATGTTCTTTTCAAGTCATGCCCTCTTTGTGAATTCTCAGTTCAAGCCTATCTTCTTGGGTATTGCTGACCCCAACAGTGACATGGCCAAATATGTTCGGGTGGTTAACTCACAGAAGTGTGTCCGTGCAGGAGGGAAGCACAATGATTTAGATGATGTCGGCAAAGATGTCTATCACCATACCTTCTTTGAGATGTTGGGAAACTGGTCATTTGGAGATTACTACAAAGTAACTTTTAAAGCTAGCTTACACATTTTTGATTTTCTTCAGTTTAACCAATTTATTTATATCACATGATTTTTTTCTCATTGTTTTTATCCTTGTTTTCATGTGTGACGTGTTTGAGATTTTTTTGATTAAAAATGATATTGCTTGTGGGAATAAAAAAAAAATAATTTTTCACCTCTCTGTGTAAGTTTTTACAATTGTTTGTCTGAAATACTGAAGAGAGGCTTCAAAGTATTTTAATTGTAATTTTTGTTGCTTTTCAGAAAGAAGTATGCACATGGGCCTATGAGTATCTAGTAGATCGTCTAAAACTGGAAAAGTCACGTTTGTATGTCACATACTTTGGTGGCAATGAGGCTGGAGGTCTTGAACCTGACAATGAAGCTCGAGATATTTGGATTAATTTAGGGTAAAATAAATTCTTTAACAATTATACCTATAAATATATGTTTTTTTCACATTTAAACAAAACAATTTCTTTTGATATTAAAGTGATATTGTCTATCCATCTCTATCCATATCATCATGGTATTGCCATAGTCAAGTAAACACCACCCATTTCTGTTTTAGTCATGCTTTCCAAATTGACTATTCACTCAGCTCCGCATATCTTTTTTCCAAATTTTTCATGTCTCGAGAGACACACCTATTCTCTTGTTCAATGTTTATTCTGTTGAAATGCACGGCTGATAATATAAAATTTTCTTATGGCCTGATCCAGTGCCATAAGTCTAATTCTTCATGTACTGTTCCCATATAAATTGAAGATCATTATATAATGATAATCAAATTTGCCAAGAGATTGATTCATGATGACAAAAATCATATCCAGTAGTGGGTCTTGGAGCGAGGATAAAAAAAATATAAGTTAAAAAAATAAAAAATCAGAGTAACAAATGACAAAAAAAGTCGAAAGCTTTCTTGTGAGAATTCAATTTAAATTTCAGTGGGAAATTAACACAGAAAGGCATGAAAACAAGTTCATTTCACAAGTTCTGTTTTAAATTATCAATTGTTGGGGACCTAAGCTCATTAATATTATGCATTAGTACTTTATTTTGAGCCTTATCATGAATATCAAGTCTACTGTAAAAATTCTGAGATGTCATTAATTTTTTTTTTAAACTATTCATACCTTTAATTGGTTGTTTCAATCATTATTTAAAGCTTCGTGCCATATAAATACCACCCTAGCAATGATGAATCATTGTTATGAATTGATTCTAATACATCTTTGGACAAGGCCATCACATCGTAAAACCCAAATATCCTAGCTTTTGTTAGAAGATCATGAATGAAATGTACTTTTTAATAAGTTTCTGATATTTTTGGGCTGTGTTCACATCTCTCAAAGACCGCAGTGTTTGTTCGCACTGGGTTATTCTGAAGGACAAAATTGTACATCACTTACGAGGTATATTCCGTCAGTAATCTAATGACGTTCTAATATTCTTGGTGGCAAGTGAAAGTACAGAAACATAATGCCTCTTTTTTTTGAGTATGTGTTAGGTACTCGCAAAGTAGTTATAGTTTGGACAAAATTTTAAAAAGTTTTAAAATGAATTCCTTTTGCTGAACTAATGGACCATCTACCTTTTCATTGGTACCAGAAAAAGAAAAAAAAAATATTTTACTAAATACAGTACATTTCCTTAGATGAAATTTGTTTGTTATATCTATATTTATAATTTTCACTTCCTGTATGAACACAAAATAATATTGATTGTTTTATAGGATAGATCCAAACAAAGTTCTTCCTTTTGACATGAAAGATAACTTCTGGGAGATGGGTGATACTGGGCCTTGTGGTCCTTGCTCAGAGATCCACTATGACCGGATCGGAGGTCGTGATGCCAGCAAGTTGGTGAACATGGATGATCCTGATGTTTTAGAGATCTGGAATCTCGTCTTCATTCAGTACAATAGGTTTGTTTGTTTTATTGATATTTGTTGCCTATATTTTTCAGTTCAATTAATAAATTTTGCATTGCAATATCAAAGATTCATTATTTACTCAGCTTGGTTTCAAAACATGAAAAAAAACAGATCCTCAAATAAACAAGAAAGTGAATTGGAAACATGATGATTGAATGCAACAATTTTCTCTAATCAAAAGATGCTCATCAAATGACTTCCTGGCCATTTCTATTACAAATTTATAGCATTCGCCATTTGAAGTTTTTATGCTCATTTTGTATGAATTTAACCCATTACAAAGAAGCTGTTTATCGCTGTTTTACTTTCACTTCTTTTGTTGCTGGCTATATATTCTCTTATTTGAAGTTTGTCAAATACATTTTGACTAATTTTTCATCAGATAACACAAACAATCAGTATTACTGTCCTAATTTATACCTTAAATCATGGAATTTTCTTTCTATATAAAGTAACCTGTAAAGTTATGCTTACTGACTTCATGTTGATTACACTTTTGATTTAATCTTTCTTGGGCAGCACCTAGGTTTATCTTCAGTTATCTCACCCACATGACCAACAGTATACATGTACATTTAATCAAAACATTAGTCTTTGCTCAAACAAATAAGGCCAAATGGTGTGCCAATATCACTTACCCAGGATATCCTGCTCATGGCAATGCATGAGACGTCTGTAAAGTGAGTTTCTTGGATGCCCTGAGCAGCCTGCTGTAAAGGCAGTACACATCTTATTATTTGTGTTGTGATGTAAAGGATTTCTAGGAACTTCTTCATCTCTGATTGTTACTTTTATGATTTGCTTATCATATTTTAGAATTTGAATTTTGAACAGAATTAATTCTTCTCTGCTTGAATCAAAATGAGGAGAGGTAACATTGTCATTTTGCCTATCATTACATTTCACCACAGCATGATAAAGTTACTTTCTCTAGCACTTTGAGGTGGAGACCCCTGTAAAATGTAGCAACTTTTTATCCAGAGAGCCTTTTTGTTTTTAGTCTTCTTACCATGATGATATCATTTTGTTTCCTTTAAATATGTTTCTTTATGAAATATAAGAATAGTGAAAAAAAAATGCTGTTGCAAACCTTATTTCATGTCTTGTAATAATCAGATGGGAAGAAAAAAATTATTGTTATTGTGTCTTATCCAGTGTCTCTCTTGGCCATCTGTTTGCTTCAAAGTTATGCCCTTCATAAAATTAGGATAATTTAAAAACAATTTTTTTTTACTTTGATATATGTATGTTTATGCAGATACAATGAACACCTTAAAAGCAGGTTGAGTCATTTAAAGCTTTTAAATAATTAAGAAATAAAAGCTGTGAAAGTCTATTTTGTTAATATTGCACTTTTGATTAGTCTCTCTCTGATCTAAACTTAATCTTAAGCTGGTTCAATAATATCTTTTTTTAATTTAGATATTGCAACTGTCTATTTTTTTCATGACTTGTTTTTTTCAGGGAGAGTGATGGGGCATTGAAGTCCTTGCCCCGTAAGCACATTGACTGTGGTATGGGATTTGAGAGAATGGTTTCTGTGGTGCAGAACAAAAACTCCAACTATGATACAGATCTTTTCCAACCTTTATTTGA
The DNA here is from genome assembly GCA_033675545.1 of Elysia crispata. Lineage (NCBI taxonomy): Eukaryota > Metazoa > Mollusca > Gastropoda > Plakobranchidae > Elysia > Elysia crispata. The sequence continues at coordinate 81,727 of JAWDGP010000319.1, forward strand.
AGCCATTCATAAGGTACTTTATTTTATTTTTGTATTATTTTCAAGACTTATCAGTTACATTTCATTATAATGATAGCACTTGCCTATCTATTCATTCCCTTTTTTAACGATTCCCTTGTGGAAATAAAGTAATAGAGCCATTGAATCTTAATAATTATAGGAAAACGTTCAGTAGACTTTGAACCTGTTCAGGGACTGCATAACATACATGGAAAAAACAAAGAAGATATTCCTCTACATAAAAATATGAACTTGAAGTTGATAAAACATGGTATAATGGTATCTTAACTCTTGCTCCAATCTGTGCAGTGGAATTGAGTGGAGACAATACATTTTGCTTATTTGCCAGACAATAGGCAGAAAAGCAAATGTTCTATGAAAATGTATAGTTGTACCCGAAGAAAATATTGATTCACAGGTTTCAGACAAACTAATGGACAAATTACTTGGCAACGCCAATGTCTCAAATCAATCGGAGTTCAGGGTGCTTGAATCATGGTGTTGCCCCTGAATTAATTAATAATGGTTTCATAGATGAATTGGCTTAAACCTTTGTTTCAGTTTGCTGCTTTTCATTCTATCACACTAATAGAATCTTGTTTTGTTGTTAAATGTAAGCCAGCCGCTTCCATGTATTACCTTTCATACACACAGCTCTTAGCTTACCACATTTTAATGAACTTATTAATTTTGAACTATATTATAAAAAATTTATGAACTCTTCATTACTTTCATGTCAGAGCATGCTTAGAGCTCAATTAAAAAAAAACAAAACATTTGTCCCTTCTTATTTATTTCTGTCTATTTATTCTTTGTGTGTGTTTGTGTGTGTGTGAGGGGTGAAATGGAGCAATAAGTTTTTTCACAATGTTGCCTATTGTCTTCCACCTTCTTTAAGGCTTAATTGTCTTTTTCTATTTGGCCTGAACCAATATGAAGGCCACAGGGTGCCCCGCTTACCAAGGTCGCGTTGGAAAAGAGGACACTGATGGTGTAGACATGGCGTACAGAGTGTTAGCAGATCATGCCAGGACCATCACCATCACCCTAGCAGATGGTGGTAGACCAGATAACTCTGGCAGAGGGTAAGTCACTTCGATAAAGGTGAATCTATTCATTGTCTTTCAGAGCTATGATGCTCTTTTTATCAGACTTGCAAAAATGATGATAATTTACAATTGGTGACTTATGAGTATTGAAAGTTAGGAAAAAAATATCTGAAATTAATAATTATTGTAGTTCTTATGTCTCACTAGGATAGTCTTTTATCTGCTAAATTATTGGATATCATGTCGGTTGCCTTAAGTTATTTGTCACTCTAAAATCAGCATCATTGAGCCAAGTAGGAACAATAAACATTTGTCCTGATCATGAAACATTGTACTTACCACATAGATTTAGGTATGATGAAATCATACTACAAAACTATTTTTGGAAAAAAATTTTACAACCAATTTTAATATGTTTATGATAAAATAAGTGTTCCATCAGAGAGGTCAAGCTCTAAGCTTTGAGGATTATGAATAAAATTTTTTTTCTGACATAACATTATTTTTAATGATTATTCTAGAACTCTAGTATTTTCAATGAAAATCTTTGCTCAATTTCTTATTCTGGCTAAATCGTAGAAATATCTTTTTAAAAAGTGTTCTCAAATTAACACATTTCTTACCGCAAACGAGGAATCCACGTGGGCTAATTGTGTCACAATAGTGTTAATATATTAAAGGGATCTTTTAAGAACTCTTTACTCTAATAACACAATGCATTTAGGGATACTTTGTAATTTTGAAATGTAATTACTTTTTAAAATAAAAAAAAATATTTTGTTAGGGGAAAAACATATTGATTATTTTATATGAGTAAATGTGGGACAGTCGGGATGAGTTGGACACATGTCTCATTTTTTTGTCCATATTGAAACTTTGATGCCTAGTAAAAGTGGATGTTCTGCCTTTTAAGAGAATGAAAAGTTATGACTCTTGCATTTCTATGTCTAGAGATTTTTTATTTAGAATAGTCTATGAAAGGACCATCAAATATCAAACTTGCATCCTTATTGGGTTTCAACTCAAAACAGGTATGAGCATCTTGTGCCTAAACTGCCGTGGAGAATTGTATACTATTTGTCCTATAGTATAATAGGACAAATAGTATACAATAGTATAGTATAGTCCATTTGCAGCCAGACTTTTCCCAAAAGAGAGTCAATTTGTGAATTTGTGATGAAAATATAGAACAAATTTTCAATGCACACCTTAAAAGTATTCTGTTAATTATGCAAAATTCAGCTACCATTATCCTATTTTTATGTATTAATCTTCTTCTTTTTTAATTTTTAACCATAACCTTTTTATGTTGTGAGATAACATATTGTATTGTCCATATATTCAAAACTAATCTTTTTAATTAAACTAATTTTTCTCAACGTTGAAGAAATTTGATTTTATATTAAAAACTGTTCAGGGAAGTTCAAGTTGGTTCTCTTGTATTTTACCAGATATGTTTTGAGAAGGATTCTGCGCAGAGCGTGCAGGTATGGAACAGAGAAACTGAATGCAAAGCCAGGAATGTTTTCTTCTCTTGTAGACACAGTTGTGCAGCTTCTTGTAAGTTAGTTTGTCCTCTTTCACTGTATTCTCTTGGATTTTATCACCCTCACATCTGTAGTATCTAAGGCACCATGATTTCAAATAAGTTTTAATTTTAAAAGTTTGAGTAGTTGAAAGACTGGATAATTTTTCATTTTATTATTGGAAAAATGTCTTTCATAACTCGACTGAAATATAAGAAAAAGCATTTAAACTTCTAAGATTTGAAATCTCTTTACTTGATTATCACTCTGAAGGGGCATATTGAATAAAACATTAGATTTCTTCCATAAAATTTTGGAGTTAAACAACAGATTCATATATATATGTTCCAAGAATTTACCAAATTAAGAAAAAAAAAAATGAATCATTGAGCAAGATATCAAGCCTTTTGTGACTCTTGATTTTGAACATTTTTGTGGAGTTTCTTCCCATTTGTCTACAAACAACTATATCTTTCACCCATTTACCTTTTTGTGGAATGTCATTGTGTTTAAAAACACTTAAATCTTATCTTTTCTTTTATTAAATTAATTCTTTTTTTCTGTCTTGTTTGAATGTGATATTTTGTCCATAAAACTTTTTTCAACATTTTTTTTAGGAAACAAAATTTTTAAGTTTATGATAAATATGTTAAGCCTTCCATGGCATTTATTCTTCTCAAATAGAAACTCTCAATTTTAGGAATACTCTGCTAAAATGTTGATCTGCTGCAATACATGGGCATATTATTCCTGAAATACTAAAAATTTACATGTGGAAGAAATACATCTGAATATATGTATATGAGCCGATGATTTCAGTCCTTCTTGGGGTAGAACTATCAGATTTTCAAAGGCTAGTGTGTGATGGGTATGTTACTAACCTCAATGAAAAAAAACTCCCTGAAATCAACATGTTTACGGATGGTTAAGCAAAAACAGACAATGCAATAGCATATGTGCTTAGGTTGGATGAGCATGACTTAGTTTCCATAAGTAACAGTCAAACTTGCTGAAAATGCTCCCAAATAACTCATTTGCATTTTATTGTGTACAGTTTGTACAGTTACGGATATGAACAAGGATTATTGACTTTTAAAAATTTTTATAGTAAAGATCCTTATTTTATTTAAATTTTGGAATGAATCAGTTGTATAGTAGTTTTTTTTTTTGGGAAACCAAAATTGAAAATTTGTCATTGATATTAATGACTTTGAAAAATATTTTAAATGTTTTTTTCTTTTCATCTCTCTCTCTCTCTCTTTCAGGGTGATGCTTTTCCTGAAGTCAAGAAGGATCCTGAGACGGTATGCTAGAATTTTTGTGCATTGTTTTCACTCAATAAGTCGTTTATTGCCACTTAGGGAAGCAATGAGGATTCAGAAAAAGATCAAGTAATTTTGGTGTTCTCATTTTTTATAATAGCCTTAATATATGGTACTCTATGTATATGTATATATCTTAATTTAAACAGTTTTACAAATACTACAATTCTTATATTTTTAATATTGAGCAAGTAAAAAAAAAGAAATGGATTAAGTTTGCAACCTTTAAATAATTTTCTCTGACTTAAGAAAATGTAGAATGAGAGCTTGGATTTCAAGTTCTTCAGTTCACTTCTTCTTTGGAAGAATTTCTACTTAACCTTTTCAGTTGTTGTAATTTACAGAAATTCAATTTCATTTTTTATATTTAAAAAACAAAGAAAGAAACCAATTAGTTATTCCAAGATGATTTGTCATGTGGTTCTAGATCAGCATTTGTGAAATGAAACTGAAATGCCATAGGTACATTAGTACCTTACTTATGGGAATGTGAAATCTTAAGGTTGCAAGCATTACCTTTTCCACTTACATTATCATTCAACAATCCAAGACAAGATAAACTAAGAAAAAAAAAGTACCTTACTTTTTGTGACTATTGTTAAGTAATTTATCAGGCACATGCTTAATATAATATTGATTATGTTTTTGTCATCATAGATCAAAGAAATAATTGATGAAGAGGAAGCACAGTTTCTTAAAACCTTGTCTAGAGGTCGACGCCTTTTAGAGAGGAGTATTGGTCGTGTGGAAAACAACACATTGTCAGGTATTATAAAATTCTTTGCTGTTTTACTGGCAAATATATAGATACTGATTTTATCTGTTGACTTGCATTTTTTGAAATCGTTACTTTTTGTTCATTTGAAAGAAAAAAAAACTTGTAAATGTGAGTGGTAACATTTTGTCTGAGGTTCATTGTGAAATTTTGAAATTTAATCATAGGGCCTACAGCAAAAAGGACTTCTGGAGTTCTCTTGAAAAACTGACAAAGTGCATATAATCGTAGACATTTCTTTCATCAACTGTCCATCATCATGTTGGTTTGTATGTCTTCATCCTTTTTACTTGTCTCTTTTTACCCTTCCCCCCACCTCACACACACAAGAAAAGAAAATGAAAAATTAAATTAAAAGTAACTCAAAACAATATTGAATCTATTTTAACTATCAGTCAACCAATAGGCTTAAATGTTGAGAATTTTATGTGTAAAAAAAGAAAAAATGAAAAAAAAAGAAAGACAATTGGAAAAGACCTTAAGCTTTCCTACTTGTGATAACTGAATTTAGTGAGTATTATAAGGGCTTGGAGACATGGTACCACATACCTTTGTAAGTGAATTTTGTCTTTAAGTGCATGTTTTAAAAAGTGTGGTCTGATATTTAGGAAAAGGCATTCAAAATCTTTTATGGTTTTGAATTTGTTGTTTGATTTTATTTTAGTATCACTGGATAATGTTTTAGATTAAGTGAAAATGCAAATCAGTCTCTAAATTTCATTAAACTATTGGTGCAGCTTTATAGTTTTTAGGTGGCAGTCTGATGGAAGAAAATGTTTAACATTATAATTTGGCTAAAGTTTTTCACATAACGAATATTCATTTTTTTTTCCCAAGTTGGATGAAGAATGAAGAAGGCACATTGGGAACATTTTGAAATATGATTTAAAAAAATTTCTTTGAAAGATCTTCTATACAATAACCTAGCGGGATTCATGTTATAATTTAACCTTTTTTAATCCATCAGTTATGCTAAGATGCCTCATCTTATTTAAATTTGATCAGTTCCTGAATGTTTGGTATATATCTTTCTGTTATCTACATTTCTTTCCTTAGGTGATGTGGCATGGAGACTTTATGATACATATGGCTTCCCAGTAGATCTGACCATGTTGATGGCTGAAGAGAAGGGCATCTCAGTTGACATGACAGCGTTTGAGGAGGCAAAAGCACACTCCCTGGTTAGTTTGACAGGTTTCTTTGTCAGTCAAAATTTAGTTATTATCTGCACTGATGAACAGATTACAAAAAAGCATGTTCCTTGATATAAGTTTGAATCTGGAAATTAAGGTAAATCGGTGGTTTTACTACTTTTTATACTTCCTCACTTACAGACTCATATGTCAAAGCTAGTTAACAATCTACTTAAAAAACTGTATATTTAATGAATCTTTCTTTTTCTTTTCATATGAAAATTGTGCTGTAAGATTTTTTGAGATTCATGTGTTACTATCTTACCTAAGGCTGTTGTTTTTAAAAGTTTTTAATTTTGGCCATAATAATCCAAAGATGGATTTAATTTTAGCATTTGAATTTAATTTTCTCTAAAATTATTGGAGACAGTAAAAAAATTATTTAGAACTGGAAAAATTTACACATGCTTGATGTTTAATTAAGGGCTAGTGCTATACTGCTTTGGCTGCAAAGTTTATGACATCAATGTTATTGAGATTGCAACAAAGCCTCTTCAAGTATATTTCATCATAATGAAGTTAAATATGTAGACAACTTGAAAGTTTTGTATTAAAAGAGAGGACATTTGAAAAAGCCTTAATGGTGAGCTAAGACAAAACAGTGTGAGAGTTTTTTGGAAAAAATTATTGATTATGAAGCCTTATTATTAGGGAATAAATGAAATTTATGTTAAGGGAATTTTTTTCATATTTCACACATTATGATGTAATCTTAGCTTTAGTTAATTTTGGCACTGGTCTCAAACAGATAATGTCACTTTTGAGTTTATTATCCATTGTTTATGTATGTTAACTTTCTCTTATTTATGCAGCTGATGTCACAGGGTTCAAGCAGTACCAGAGAGGACACAGTTGGACTTGATGTGCATGCCCTCAATGATCTGCAACAACAAAATGTTCCTCCCACAGATGACTCTCCCAAATATACATACATGGCAGATGATAAAGGAATTTACAGTCAGTTTATTTTTTGCCATTTTTTTTCCTACTATGTTCCTAATGCTCAAAGATTTTTGTGTTTGTCATGAAGAAAAGATAATTAAACTTATAAAATTTGGCATACATTTTTTAAAAACTTTTTTATAAGTTGGCATTTCCTTTTTAGTAATGCAAGTTTGAAAGTTTTTTATTGGGTTTGTATGAGAGCTGCAACCTCATATAGGTCAGAGCAGACCAGGGTTTTCCTATAACGGACAGCCATTCATCACTTGAATTCTGATATGCGCACCCAACCTCCATGGTCAGCCAACACTTGTGATGTTGGGATCAAAGGTATGGTCGATCGAATCTAGAGCCTGACTGCTCGTCACGTGAACACTAGTGATCGCTAGCTAGATCTAAGTCAGCAACCAAGGTAGATGAGTACTGCGAGTTACAAGCCTGAATTTTTTTCTTTCAATAACAAAGCTTTGATTGATAATTATTTTTTATTTAAAACAAGTCTTAGTAATAGCCTAGGCAAAATGTAATGATTTTTTGCATTTCTGGCCAGGCATTTTTTAGAAATTTGAGTATAAAATTCTGAATCGAGATGCGATACAAGATGGGGCCGGCGCCGACACAGGCCAAGTTTTATGACAGGGCTGTAATACACACGTTGTCGCGTGCTGTAACATGGCACTGATCTTGCTGGCTTGTGGGTCTGACCCGTGTCTGTTATTGCAGACGGAAGTAGACTGTCCTAACAAGTTATGACTGACTGTTATGGACTGTCCATTACATGACAGCTCTGGTATTCTCTTAGCCTAAACTTCATCGTTTTGGGCAATGTAAACACAGAAATATAACCAATCCATTATGCTAGCAGTAAAAGCTACAATGGTTTCTTACCCTGATACTAATGGTCCTTTGTATATTGTAAAGTTAATGGAATACAAACAATCTAATACCATTTAGAAAGTCTACAATACAAAACAACTTAAGAGAGCTTGGAAGTAAATGTGAAAACTCCAACCAAAATATATAAACATTTATTGATATATAGATTTTTCTTTTCTGAATTAGCAATTCTCAGAAATGTAATTTTGCTTCCCTTTTTGACTTAGGTTTTGAGCAGCCTTTAGCCAAGATTGTCAAGTTGCGTTATGATAAGCAGTTTCAAGAAAGTGTACAGCCTGGACAAGAGTGTGGCATTCTGCTAGACCAAACCAACTTTTATGCAGAGCAGGGTGGGCAGATCTTTGATGAAGGTTTTATTGTCAAAGACCAGTCAGAGGTTTGTAATTTATCTTTTGTATGTTTTAACTCTTATCTCTGTGGTTCCTCATATGGCCATTTTAGTGGTCAACCAACTGTTTGCATAAGTTTTAAAGATATTCTATACGAGGCTGGGTTCTTGCATCCTATTCTGCGTACACTGTCTCCCCTATCATACATGCAGAGACAACTTTACTGGTCTTTCTCATTCTCTAGCAAGCACATTTGTAGATTTTTAGAACTCACAATAGCCAAATACAATGTTTACAGTTTAACATAAAATATGAACTCCAAAACTCATGTAAATGATGACAATTTTTCCTTTTTAAAGCCAATAACAATAACATTTGAATGACAGCTAACAATTAAATACACCAGACATGTAAAGTCTTTACAAACTTAGCTTTGTCTAAGCAGCATTACACCAAAATGTAACTTTGATATGCACTAGTTGTTTTTAGTGATAAGCGAAGGAAGTCAACTCATTTGACTATGCCCTGAGCACAGATTTTTTTCAAGTTAGAAAGATTTTCAGATTTGCAAAAGCAGAACTATAATAATATATAGCCACAATCATCAGTGCTTTTTTTAATTGCTTGTCTTTAATGGAAAGCGTTGAGATAGATGTTATCACAGAGGATGACACATGCATCAAAATAACAAATGTTAAAATCACATATACATCCTTGGACAGACTTATGAATACTTGTAAGATAATGCTTTGGGCTAATAGTTTGCTGTCTTTCATTGTGTTAGATGATTCGATCAATAAAAAATAGGACAGGCAATGCAGGAAGCTTGCATACACCAAGAGTATAAAATATTGTTCAACTCATGTATTTTATTAAGTGACATTTTCTGTATTTCAGGTATAAAAAAACATGTTTTTAAATGTTTAAATTCATATAAAGTTAATGAACGATAGTTTCATCTTTTTCTAGGATGATGAGTTCAAAGTAAAAAATGTGCAGGTTCGTGGGGGGTATGTGCTGCACATTGGAACTGCAGAGGGTGTTTTTAAAGTTGGAGACACAGTGAAACTAATGCTTGATGAGGTAAATGTCATGCAAGTCACATCCTGAGTTTGTTTCTCATGATTAGAATTGAAAGGTGCTCATCATCCTTCTCTGATATATAAAAATTATATATATATAATTATATGTTTTAATTTTTAAGTTAATGTTATAGGATTTAAGATTAAGGATAATAATAATAATAATGAAGTTATTTCCTAGCGCCTCTTCCTACTTGTAGGCTCGAAGCTCTTTACAATAGTCTATTTACAAACGTTTAACATAGTGACACTAGTCTATAGTCTAAAACATAGTCCATTAACAATTCAAACAAACAGAAGAGGAAAAAATAAATAAGTTACATGTACAAAGAAAATAAGAAAAGACATTGACAATAAGACAAATTTCTCAGACTAATTAAGGTCTTCATGTGCAGTAAACAAATGGGTTTTCAATAGGGTCTTAAACTGACTTATAGAACTCGCCTCCCTGATGGAAAGGGGAAGGGCATTCCAGACAACTGGTGCACATTGTACAAATGCTCTATGGCCGTCTTTTCTTGATGGTTTGCATGGAACTGACAGCAAAGCTTTGTTACCTGATCGTAAGCTACGAGTGGGGACGTACATACCGACAAGATCTACAAGATAATTAGGGGCATAGCCGTGAACACATTTGAAGCATAAGACAGCAATCTTATATTTTATCCTAGTTTGTACAGGAAGCCAGTGTAAATGCCTAAACATGGGTGTTAAGTGATCTCTTTTACGTTTTTTCAAAATGAGACGAGCAGCGTTGTTCTGAATGAAATCTGGGATGTCTAAAATAATTTTTATAATTTTTTTTATAAAGCACTCATATTTTTTTATGGTTTATTCATCCCAACTAGTTATTTTTTGTGTGTCAATATTGTGATTCATGAATTAAATACTTAGTTAAAAATCAAGGCACAAAATGCAAATTGTAAATAATATATAGCATAAGACTAACTTTAATGAAAATCTATATTTCATATGTGAATATTTGGTTGATATTTTTTTTTTAAATTATTATAAACATTCTGTTAATTTCATAGGGCATCAAAATGTTAACCCAACAATTTTTCTCACAGCATAAATCTTTGAAACTGACAATGATTGTTTATATTAACCACAAAAATACACGTCTATTACTTTAAAAAGTATGCAAGATTTAGCCAATGTTTTGCTTATTGCACTTACATTAGAAAAAGAACATTTTCAAATTGAATGTTTGTAATGAAAAATTTGAATTCAGCACGAAGCTTTAGTTATTTGAAGATAACTCTTAGCCTATTATGTTGTCATTACTTTTGTTTTTGTGTGATGGCAATAACTAGAAATACAAGGTCAAGACACAAGCAGAATATGGCTTCTTCTAAATGTCTGTTCTGTGTACAATCTTGCAGCCTCGACGTTGTGCTGTAATGAAAAACCACACAGCCACTCACATTCTCAACTTTGCCCTGCGAGATGTACTTAAAGAGACAGATCAGAAAGGATCCCTTGTTGCTCCTGATAGACTCAGATTTGATTTTTCTGCAAAGGTAAAACATGAATCTACAACAATAATTATATATCAATATATGAAACATAAAATTTTTAGATGAAAAATATTTCATGTCTGCTGTACAGGGCCTTTTTGAAAGTCCTTGTGCTTCAACCAGATTTTTTAAATATTTTGAAAGAAATCTACAATATACGTGATATAAGCACACTACCTTTGTTTATCATACTTGAAGAAAAAGGAAAGTGATTTAAAGACTGACTTGGAAAGAAGAGTTGTACCACAGTCTGGTGGTAGTCATTCAACTCTCAGATCAGTTAGTACAAGGTCCAAATCATGACTGGGCTAGGTTCATTGTTCACTATTTGAAGAAGGTTTTTTTATGCATATTTTCTCACCTCACGACTCACTTTGGTGCAAAATTAGCACTTGTCTATAGGCAATCAAAGACTAAGTATTCTATAGCATTAAGCTATGTTCGAGAACTGCTCTTTTGTAAGCTCAGAAAGGCTTTTTTTGTTGTTTAGAGCTTGTCAGGGAATCTTTGTAAAATGCTTTCAACACCTTTTGAACTATATAAAAATTTTGATATTTTTGTATTATATCTTCTTATTAGAATGGAATTTTATTGTGTAATTTATTGTTTTCTTCAAATCTATGTTAACATGCAAGTGTGCCAATAAAAAGAGCATCATATACTTAAGCCTTTCTTTCATTCGTAAATAGAGCTTCAGTTTTCTTTGAACAGGGTGCCATGAGTGTTAAAGAAGTCAAGGCAGCGGAGGAAATTGTCAACAACATGGTTCAAAAGAATGAGCTGGTGTATGCTAAAGAAACGTCACTGGCCACCGCTAAAAGCATTCAGGGCCTTCGTGCTGTATTTGATGAGGTGAGCACCACTATATTATATCTTTAAAATGTGTTTTGCAGAGCAAATGTTTTAACATTTATGCTCTCAACAGAATTGCTTCAAGTGTTCTATTTTAATTAAGTCCTCTATATTGATGTAATAATCTAAGTTCTTAAAATGTTATCATTGTTTTATGTATTTAAATTTGGTCTTTTTCCATCCATCCTCATTTGTTTGCAGCTCTCAATCCATACTTTTTAAAAAGCTTTTTTTGAAAGCTTTCAATGTAGCCTTTCTTTGGGATTCCACTTCTTTCCTATATCTTCATAACCTTTGTATCATCTTGCCTTTTTTTAGCAATTTACTTGTAGTCTTGTGAGACGTAAAAAGTGCTTAAATTAAAGAGCTTTTTTTTTTTAAATCATTCCAAAAGTGTTACAAATATACTTTTGCTCCTTGTATTTCCAAGGGAAACAGTCTGCTCCACCCTATCTGAAAGTCAATGAATTTTTTTAAATCGAGATTTTTATAAAATTTTGTGTTTTGAATATCTTGTGTGAAAAATTACCTGGATCGATTAGTTAGTTAATTACTCTATCACATACAATTCTTTCTTCATGCCTCAGACTGTTATGCTTGATTCCAGATAAAAATGAAGATTATGGATTGGGGAAAGAAAAAGAATTCAACAATTTTTTAAATCTAAATTGTTTTTTTCTTTATTTCTATGGTAATTTAATTATCTCACAGTTCTGCTCTTTTATTTTACTTCTCTTTTCCTTGTGATTCCCTTCTGTTAAGCTGAATCAACAGTCAAAATATGATTCAGACCGAAGTTAAAAACTCACATATACTCCAATTGTAATGCTGCACCATCCAGAGGCTAGGATGAATGGATTTAGTTGCAGCCATTGCTACAGGAGATCAAGATAATCAAACTCCCAAGGAGTAAGAGGAATCTGCAGTCATATACCAATTTTCATGGTGTCTTCTTTAGCTTCAAAAGCTTGGTTTAGACTCTTCCATATCTCTTCATCTGTTTCCTAGTTTTTTTTTTATAGATGACCAGTCATATCCTTGAAACACCTGGCCTAAAGGTAAATTTTATCTACCTTTGTTCATTATTTTTATTGTTCTAAAAAGTTTTTTTTTTTTCATCATTAAAGTCATTTGAAATGGTCTGTCACCTATAATTAAATCTGCCTCAGGTATATCCCGACCCAGTGCGAGTCGTATCTGTAGGGATTCCTGTAGAGGACTTGGAAGCTGATCCCACTGGCTCTGGGGGCAATGTCACAACTGTTGAATTCTGTGGTGGAACGTGAGTTCATAAAGTTTAGAGATGTTGACTGTATTAACTTGTGTAAAGATACCTCTTTCATTTAAATGACCTTTCTCTAAAATAAACTGTTCCTCAAACAAAATTTTATCTCTTTGTAAGTTTGTAAAAACATTTCATTTCTTTTTCCAAGAATTGAACAATATGAGCTTTTTAATATGAATTGTGTTCTTATTATTTTCTTACTTACATTATGCTGTAAATATACTATTTAAAACACAAAATGAAAAAATAAGCAAACTGCCATACCAATATAAATGTAAGAAAGATTGGGCCCTGTTTTGTTTTTTTTTTAATCTGAGAGTTACCCAATTTAATTTCCTATTCAAGTAATAAATGTACCTATTACACATAAATGTTCTTCTAAAACCAGTTTTAATAAATATTAAAAAAAAGGGGGGCTTGTCAAAGTAAGTATTGAAGAGTAAGTGTCAAAGTTATACATTAATGAATATTGGTTTTGTACTAGATAAGGACTCAAAGAGTAGTTTAATATGACAGAATGTTGTAATTTTATAGCAAAAATGTTGTAAATGTAGGGCAATAGACAGCATTGAAACTATAAATTGAAATTTGAAGTGTTATGTGAAAAATTGTGCATTCTTTAAAAAGATACATCTTTCAATTTTTGGATGACTATTAATTTATAACAACTTGTGTTTGCCAAAGCCAGTTTTTATATTTTCTATCTCCAGCCATTTGAAGAGATCCGGCCATATAGGAGATTTTGTTATCACGACAGAGGAAGCCATTTCTAAAGGTGTGAGAAGGATAATAGCTCTTACAGGATCGGAAGCACACAAGGTAACAATATATTTCCATAAAATCCATCAAATCTACAAGTGAACACTCAACTTTCACTGCATTTTATAAAAAGGAAACTACAAACTTCTGCATGTATTTAACTGTTTGAATCCCACGGTGCCAAACCACTAATCCTACACAGCCCACTTAAGTCTCCTCTAAAATTAGGTGTGTCTTAGATTTATAGACAAATCAACCAACAGACTATTACATGTTATATATCATTCTTTTCTTGAATAAACAAGGATTATTTTTAGTGAGTGATGCATATTACGTGTGTTTAGTTGTGTACAAGTAATAAATAATTAAATAAATAAAAAAAAAAGGGTTACATAATTATTTGACTTGCCAAAAAAATTCATGAAATCCAAATGCCTATTTATAACCAGAAAATTTCAAAGCAACCCATTGAAAAACTTTTTCTTTTGGGGGGTGGGGGGGGGGAAGGGGGGGGTGCAATTTTTTTTGTAAATTCATGTTGGTCAAACTTGCATGAAGGAAAAAAAACAAACAACTTTCATCTTTTTACATCTATAAGCTAGATTTAGGTCTAGATTGAGTATCAAAAGGTGTGGTGCTTAGTCTAGAGCTAGATCTAGAAGCTGAAGGCCTAATTCATTCTTCATTGCAAAGATCTAGATTTAGATCTATATCTTCAGTCGTTCTCTTTTTGCTGAATCTAGATTCTAGATCTAGATCTAACAGTTTCACTTTCAAAAATTGCAGGTTGATAGGTGCCTAGGACTAGATTTAGACCTCACTATTGCTTTCACTACTGAGATCATTTTATACATCCTTATTAGACAATTCAAATATGTCGCTACCATTATTTGGTAAAAAACTACATAGACCTGGACTTTGCAGCTGTTATTTATAGAACCTGTTGTGGTAGATCTACCATGTTTTTACTGTAGTAACGGCGATCTGAAAGAAAATTATCAACAAATGCTTCCCGGAGCATCAATCTAAACATGAACTCCAGCAAAGCTAGGTTTGAAAAAGCTGAAGGAACACTGAGTCATTTGGTATCAAATAGTGGTAGTTTTGTACTGAGCTATAAGAATACTGAGCCGCTCTCACCGGCCAATGGAATAAAGCGGTCGGCCATTGAGCAGCTCTCACTTGCTCATGGGGCGCAATCAGTTAAACCATAACTAAGATAGCTGTACAAAGAAGGGAATAGGGTTGAATTTGTAGCTGAACATACTCTCTAGCTGAACTCTACTGAGGAAAAAAGTACCCATAAATAGATCCATGATTGTTGATTTGAAAGTCAGTTAAAAATAAAAGATCTTCCAGGAACTAAAAAATTCTAACCTAATATAGGACTGAGAGTTTAGATATATATATGACACAAACTCGCACATGTTATTTAACAGCTCTTAAATATGTTTTTATTTCTTTTAGGCTGTCCACAAACAAGACCTTCTACAGAAAAATGTGAATGAACTGACCCAAAAAATTGAAAAAAACTCACAGACTCACGAGTTTTTGGAGAAGGATCTTAATAAACAGATTGTCGGGCTTGATGATGTAAGTTTCATTTTCATACAGCTTCATATAAAGAATTAATCTTAGTTTAAACAAATAAAAAAATCATTGATGTTTGACCATAACTTTATATACATTATTTTAGAAAAAAACTCAAGGACAACTTTGAAGTCTTAACTGTGTGTTTTTCTCGTCATTTTCCAAATGTATTCATTTATAAGTAACACAGAGAGACGGATAACTTTTGCCATCTGCATGTAGCTGCATCATTATTTTAGTGCTCCCCTCTGACATTTATATCATTTAATCTGTAGGAAGAGAAATGCTTATGACTTAGAGCTGAACTGTATGAGATAAAGAACAATAGCACATTTGTACCTTTCTAATAGGTAATATGATGACACAAAATTGCTGACATAGTTAAATTCTGATAAATTTTATAATGCAGTATGCCTCAATCCTATGGTTACCTTTTGGTAGGTAAGGGTTTATTCTGAAAGAATGACTTTGCACTAAGAATAGGAACTTGGGACAACTATTATGTTCCAACATGAGAGAATAATGCAACATTTTTAATTGAATGGAATGATGGTGCAAAGGTTAAGTGCTAAGGAGCAGACAAACATTTGCTCTAAGACTAAGAGGGATTATTTTTTTGACTCTGGGCAAGTGTAATAAAGAAAAGTATATTTTATGAGGAGTTGGAATAATCTAGAGAGATATGAAAAGTATAAAATGGAATGGGAATTATTAAACTTGACAATCATTCATGCAAATGATTATAAACTGTTTTGCTCCAAGGAAAGGTTTTCATAGTGGCTATCTAAGGTACCGATTCATAAATTTTCAATACAGTTGGCAGTCTTCATTAAATAATTCAAGTTCAAGGATATAGAAAAACAAACCTCTAAAGTATGCAAAAGGAAAACAGAATTTTTTTTAGTTTTCAAAAATGGCCTTTTGTTTAGAAGAAAAAAGTTTCTACTCAGTAAAAAAGTATTTAAAAAAAAAATGGAACCCGAAAATCCTTTGATGCCAAGCAAATTGACTTCATGCTTCAGTGTAACACTGGGAAAAAGATCTTTGCAAAATGTAGAAGACATTGAGAGCAATTACCACTTATTTTGTGCACACTCAGACTTAAGCTCATGAGCACAAAATGGATAACAAAAGAACGGCCACTCAACTTTGATAAACTGAAAGATCTTGCAATTAATACCATTTTTTTCTCCCATTGTCAGATCAATTTTATCTGCTGAACAAAATTCCTTTGAACAATATTGGTGCCTTAACTGCAAAAATTGGTAAGAAGGGGCCTTCTTTGGAGACAAGTAGTCACAAAAGATGCTATCTTTGCTTAGATAAGTACTTTCTTGTCTTATTCTGTAATCATTGAAATAGACAAGCAAATAATTTGAGGGTAAAAAATAATAGGTCTATTAAAATATATCTATGCATAAACTAATGATACTGAATTAAGTGTTTTAGCTTCACAGATGTCTATTAAAAATATGGGTGAATTTTATTGCTTGCAAATCAGAACCACTCTATATGCTTTGCTCAATAGTTCATAAAATTTTTATGGCAATTTTTTTTTTGTGTGTGTGCAGGAGGTTGCTCAATCTGGCATAGCTTACTGGAAGCGAGATTCCCTACGCACAGAGCTAAAAGCCCTGAAAAAGAAGATGGATGATGTTGACAAAGCAAGAAAAGCAGCTGTTGTCAACCAAGTAAGTGTCAATCAAGCCAGTTCAATAATATGTCAATAGTCAAGTACTCCTAATCATTTAAGATCATTCTGCCCACAGCCGTTTATCTTGCTCTGATTTTGGAACTGTAGTTTGAACCTATCCCTGTAACCTGATACCCATGGTTCACTGCCTCTACCCTCGGTGAAGCGAGATAATTGCTCCTGGCTGGCCCAATGGCCCTGTAGTTGTATTAAGGTAATTTTCATTGTTAATCCTAAACTTTCACCTGGATTTTCTCCATGTGTAAACATACCACACCATCCGTGTTTGGTATTAAACTGTTAATAGACATCTAATCTTTACAACGCTGATAATTTCATCAGTTCATAAGTTAAGCTTGCTTATTTTTTATATGGATTTTAGAAAGGTAGCAAAAAAGGCATATTTTGTTTCATTCCTTAATTATCTCTCAATTAAACCCCTGTGTAACTTTTCCAGTCCCCAGAAACGGTTTTGTTGGAACATACATACTATTATTGTAATAGTGCTAAAAAAACGGTTTTTGCTTAGTTTCTTCACAAGGAACGTTTAAACATATGAACGCTAAACCAATCTTTTTACTTTCTGTATATTCACACTCTTAATATGATATATTTCTTTTCTTAATGTAGTAATGTTGTATAGGAAGAAGTGCAAAGAATTCTTTTATTATTGTGTGCTTCCTAAACATTATGTGTTTTGAAACTTGTTGAAACGAATAAATAAATTTAATTTTTTTTTATTCCCTTTAAAAGAATATTTTTAGCTGCGGAATGGATCAAACAAATCATATAAAATCTGTTTATAAAGCTTATATCAAAGAGTTTTGCCATTTTTGAGGGATGAGAACACAAATTTTCGAAAACAAGAGACTTAATGCAACAACTCAGAAGTGTGCACATCACATGAAAACTATCTTAAATCTCGTTTACATTGACATATCTAAAGACGAAGCCATATATGCCCCTCTGATATGCAACACTTGCTACTCAAAGTTACATTTTGTACGAAAAGCTGTAACTGAAAGATCACTTCAGTCTGCATTGTTATGCACAGCAAAAAACAGTCATATTTGGTGCGAGTTTGATGCCTTGCATACCTTCTTCTCAGTGTCCTCTGTCTGCCTATATCTTTCCTTTGGGAAAGGAAGAGGAATGTGAAACGCTACAAATACATTGTAAAATGTGTCAATAAAAATGACAAAGTCATAAACCTGGAAGAGACAGTGCCATTAACAGAACATCCACAAACAGACGATTCGTTTTTGTCTTTTGATGACGCTCCAGAAACACCATGATCGTTCACAGTACATGCAGCCTCTGCCTAAATGCATACAACCTGCTGTCAGTGAAGCTATTTGCTCAAGAGAAGTTAACAAAACAAGAGAAAACAAGAGAAATAACAAGAAAAAAAATAATAGATGTTGTTGAAAATGTGCATTCTTCAATAAAGAAACTGAAGAATCAAGTCTAAGCTTCAGCAGAGTAGTTAAAAACTGTCCTGATGTCATACTTAACACTAGTTTCTCTTACAGAGCATCCAAGCGGAAAGACACCAAGTGACAATCTGCATGTCTGTTTGAGTGTTCAGTACGTTTATGTCTGTCTGAGAGGTTAAAAAAAATGACATTCACTTAGGATGGAAAGTTATTTTTGCGCCTGTATGAAACATTCGTAGATTTAGTTCAATGTAAGTGCTTGTTGGAAAGTTTCTGAGCTACTCAAGATTGCATTAACATTTTGCCTTGAATGGCATGGGTGGAGAGATGAGAACAATTATCTATTTCCTGAATATTATCTGATTTGCCCTTCTAGGGGTTTCTTGCTGTTTGTCCCTATAATTTAGTGTTCTTAAGTTTCCCCAGTTTAAAAGATTTATGAGGGTAGACCCTGCTTAGCTATTGTTAGATGTTATCTTCTGTTAAATCAGTCAGCTAAGTCTAGAGGCAAAGTTAATTTTTCCAAGCCTAGGTTGCTAAACATACCAGCTATTTTCTCCTTTCCTGAACATAAACCGAGATACCTTTTAACCTATTTTGAAACTACAATATTTGAGCTAATCATAGATACCTAACTGTTGATTATAAAAACTTCCAATGGCTGTTAATTAATGAATTTGTTAAATAAGAACCAGTTTCACGGGGACTGAGTAGTGCCCTAGTTTATTGTTGATTTCTATAATTGTAAAAAAATCTAAGAACTTAAGAATAAAATCGATGCATAGAGCTTGAAATAACATTCTCAATGATGTAAGTTTCATTTATGTAACACTCATATGAAAAGTTTAGCTACCAGTCAAATATGACTAAAATTGTCAAAAAAGTATTTTGTAGCCCTAGAAGAAAATTCACAGTGCAGACATGGTTGGCCGCACTTCAGTGCACAAGACCAGGCCAGGCCTGGGGGTATCAGTTACTGGTCTAGCTTGAAACTAAAAGTTCATGGATAGATGGCTAGGCTGTGTGCCTTTGACACAATTGGCCATGCTGTCGTGATCAACCACCTGCAAACATCGTTCAATGGTGCTTTGCTCAAAATCATACTTATCTGACAGACAATAAAGAGTGAAAAAAGATGATACTTGTTTAGTGAAGTTTCACAGTTTTAAAAGATCTTCAGAGCTCAGTTTTAGGGCTGTTTCTTTTCCCAATATATCTTCTAGCTGATGCAGGTAACAATCATAATTCCCTATATCATGCACGTGCTGCTGATACTCAGCTTTATTTACTGTACTAAGTGATGAAATAACCTGATGATAAACTTACAAAATGCCCTGATGATATCAACATTTTGATGTCTGCAAATCTGAAATTGAATAAAGAAAAAGCTGTGCTGCACAAATGTCAAATAACTTAAGTTCACTTGCAGTCAATAAAAATAATTGGCAAGACTAAAGATGTGTCTAAAAAGTTTCTAAGAAGTAAAAAAACCCCTTAGTATATATTAAGAGAATAATTTCTTAATGGACTATTCTGTTATCTTGATTAAAGGAAATTGCTTGTTTGAGATCATTTATAAATAAGGGTAAATTGAAAACAAACTTTTTTCTTTTTTTATTTCAACACTGAATTACCATAATTTTGTTTTGTACAATAGAACGATAATATGCTAAAAATTGATTTGTTCGAACACGGCTTCTTCGAACATATAAAAATTTCCCAATGATTTCTAAAAATTCGTGCTCTAGATCCACTTTTTTTATTATTATTATAATTATTATTGCTATTATTATTATTACTTTATTTTTGAAATAACTGAAAAACTAATTCACCAGGTGACAGAGGAGTCAAAGAAAATGATTGAAGCAAATCCTGATCAAGCCTTTACAGTACATGTCTTTGATGCTGGCTCCAATGCTAAGGTGAGATCAAATTAAAAAAAAAGGTGTTGCTTACTTTTTCTTTCTTTTTTTTTGTTTAAAGTTTTCTTGTCAAGAACTCAGCAGCTGGTGTTTATCATGCTAGTACGCTTTGATGTGTGTGGGTGCATGGGAAAACACATATATGCAGATTTAACAAAATTAGATGAGCTCAATTTTAGATTTTACAAACATTGTTTAGGTCAAAAGTTATGGAGTTTTAAAATCACCCGGTTCAGGAAATGTTGTTTAGAAGAAATGGCCCTTAAAGTTAAACATACTTTTTTCACTGAAAAAGCCACAAATTTGATCTGAAATGGTTTCACAAAAACATTTAATTCAAAAGGTTGGATAAAACTAAACGGATTGAAAAGATAAATGAATGGAGTTTCTAAAGAAATTAAATTTTTATTTTCGAACTTGGACTTAAAAATCAACTTAAAATAGGTCTAGTGCAAAACTAGACTTAGTGACATTCGAAAGTTTTTCCTGTGCACTCACACATATTTAGGTATGGGTATTTCTCAGTATACAAACTTCAAACATGCATTTTATGAAACAGAATTCTCAAAGAATCTCAGTGCTAAGGATTTGACTGTCTTATCCAGGCAAAAATTTTTAATTTAAGTGATGAACATTGTGTTCATCAAATTATGTGAAATAATCTGTGATGGCATTTTAATTTGAACATTTTCTTGATTGCAGCTTATCTTATTTGTAAGTTTATTTTAGAGGGGCGGTTGTAGGCACATATGGTTCAGGTTGGTGTAAGAGAAAATTTATTGTATTGTCAGACTAAGCAAAACGGATTGATCTTTTTATCAACAATGTGTAACAAATTAGACATTGTCATAAAGAGGATATTGCCTCTTTTTCTTTTTTTTCTTTTTTTGCCTTGAAAAAAGTCACTGTCAAAGACAATGAGCGAATTGCTTAAGATTAATTCATCACGCCACATGTGCCCCTTCTATTTAGTGTTGTCTAAGCAAATATGGTTAGACACCTGTGCGCTCTGCATGCAGAATGATGATGAGCATTTTAAAATCGCTCGTGTTTGAATTAAGCAGTGTTAAATAAATTGACCTGTAAAAAAATTTAGAATAAAGGATTATATTTATTCCTTTCAAGTTTTGTATCTATGGCTTCCATTATAAAGTCTAATATTTATAAGCCATTTAGTGTTAAAGTACTTAGTAGTAGGCAAGTGAGTGTCTTGTTAATCATTTTGCTTGCTCTGCTTGATATTGCTTTCAAATTTGATGAAATTGTTAAATAAGTTTCCAAGAATATTTTTAACTTTAAGCAATTCAACTAACATCATAAATTTGCAGAAAACAATATAATGGCTGAATAGTTCTCTAAAAAACATAATTTAATTTATAAAGAGAATATTTTATTCAATCCATCAAATCACAGGCTTTGGATGCAGCCATGAAGCAATACAAAGCCCTCAGCCCAAACACATCAGCAATGTTCTTCTCTGTGGATCAGGATGCCAACAAAATTTTGTGTATGAGCTGTGTGCCCAAGGTAGGTATCCCTAGAAAACATGAATCTTTTAAGTGGTGAAGAGAAATTGTTTGGATATAATCAGATATCCCTAGACAACAT
This sequence comes from Elysia crispata, assembly GCA_033675545.1. NCBI lineage: Eukaryota > Metazoa > Mollusca > Gastropoda > Plakobranchidae > Elysia > Elysia crispata. The sequence goes on from JAWDGP010000319.1 coordinate 103,507, forward strand.
GAATCTTTTAAGTGGTGAAGAAAAATTATTTCGATATAGTCAGATACTGTTTTGAAATTTTCTTATTCTTGATTGAGTAGTGCTAAAAACATTCCTCTGCTGAGACAACAAGCTTTCTTTTTGCTATTTTGAAATGGCATCTTCAAATTTTGAAAAGGCCCCTATACCCTGGGTTCTTGGCCTTACAAAATTTTGATAAGGTGAATAAAAAATTCTACTTTGATGTCAAGGAATACTTTGGTGGTGCAGCATTTATGGCTTCTTCATAAAATACCAAGTACATTAGGCATTTTGTTATTTATTTGCATATAAATATAAATATAATATTTTTATATTCCCCGACAGAGGAGATACAGGCCTCCTAAACTCTTTACTATTAAAAAAACTTCCAGCTCTAGATTTAAAATGATAGTCATCCAGAACTTATTCTAAATTATGTTCAGACCATGCTTTGTTCAAATCATCTATTCATTCTGAAAATTCGTGCAAGTTTTGTAACATGCATTGCACTAAAGATCCTATGTTTTGGCTGTTTACTGATGCTGCTTTCTTGCTCAGGTTTGTGTGAGCTTCATGTTTACTTTTTTTAGTGCACAAATCCTCTACTGGATTAACTATTGACTCAAGATGTAGCTCATACAGATTCGGTTCAGGAAAGGAGGAAAGTCAGTTGAGATGGTCCAAGGATTTTTGTCAGATGTTATATCTGTTTTGAAAGTGAAGAAGCCCAAATGCTTAACCTGTGTCTTATGGAATATATATATAAAAAAAAAACCAATTTGTCTTGTGTTTAGGCGCAAATAAAACTGATTTTAAATAAAATATTTTCTTGTTTTTTCCTTATCATTCTTAATTAGTCTGATAGGTAAAAGGTATATGTAAAATAATAATGCAAAGTTTCTGTTTTACAATATTACAAGCTGAAAAGTCCATTCTGTGAATGGGACCCTGGTGTCAATTTATCTGGGCAGGGGTGTGTGTTTGTATTTGATAGGCGAATAAATGGTCTTGACATCTATCCTTTCACTAAAATGATCCGGATATATGCCTTAACCTATTAATCTTTACCTAAAATCTAGATATCTCTGTAATTCTAACCACAGAATTTAGATTTAGATATTAAAGCCTTATTTATTTCTAAGCCTAAAAGCAAAATCTAGATTTATCTTAATCTAGATCTTAACCTTTTGATTTGATTCTAGCTGCTGTAAATATCTAGACCCTAGATAAAAAATCTATGTTCAAACTACTTTTTTTAAAGATTCTTTTCTTACATCTTACTGTATAACACGCAGATCTATTCCAAATGGTTTTAGAACTGCCGATGCTGTTTCATTCCTGCCATCTCTGCCCAGCTGTGCCTGCTTACAAGAAGTAGTTCGAACATTCACCTTCTTCTTTTAATAAAATATTAATACAATTTTGCCTTTAACTTTCCAATTAACTTTTTTGGTTAAAAATAATACTACCACTCCAATCTGTAGGGTAATTTATACAACTTCATGCCAAATTTGATGTACTAGGTGGTCTCAAAATAATCGGTTAGATGGCCCTCATTTTTCGGTAAGCTCCATGATTAAGAGATGATTATTTCTTGTGCTATTTTTGTGCCAGGCTGCTCATACCTCAGGTCTGAATGCCAAAGTGTGGGTGGACCAAGTTGTACCTCTGATTCAGGGCAAAGGAGGAGGAAAGGAACTATCAGCGCAGGCTACAGGGACCAAAACTGAAGCTCTTAATGACGCTGTCCAAGTTGCCACTGATTTTGCCAAGCTCAAGTTGTCTTAAACTCAGTTTCAGTTACCTAACCTCTTCATCTAGCACATTTAATTAATCTTTTGATCAACTTCTTGGATTAAATATAGTGTTTGAAAGTTTTATCAAAGGGAAAAAAAAAGTTTTGAGAATACACCCTTAAAATTGTGCCTAAAGTGTGCCACTGTATATTTGCTGTTTTCACATTTTGAGAACCATAACAATGAAGGTTTTATTATCTTTTGAAAACAATTTTTCACCTTTTTTTCTGAGCTTGATTAATATACTGAGATAATTCAATTGGAAATTACAAAATCAAACTATCTTGAGATTAATAAATTGGAGAAGGTTATAATTTATGGCATCAGGTACATGGTCTGTCACATTTGCCATTCATAAATTTGCACGGGAGATGTTTTTTTTAATGTTATGTCTTACACAAGACAGTGGCCTACTCAGTGAACATGACAGTATACTAAATTGCTTTGCTGAAGAATTAGAATTTCTGTAATTTGGTAAATTGATAATTCCTCTCAAATTGTACGAAGATACCCACAATATTGATATTTCTCTCCAAGTTTTTCCTCCACCATGAACAGCCTTCTATTCAGGTTTTTTATTTGTTTTTTTTTATATATATATAAAATGTGCAGAGGTAGCTCCTAAGTCTTCTATGTTGCTGATAATTGTTTTCCTTTTTTGGACCCCCAATTTAGTCCCTCTTTGAGACTTATGCAGACTTATTGGGTATAAGCACAAAGTGTTTCTAAACATATACATGAAAATTGTGAAACTTATTTCTCTCTGCCCTTCTCAAACTGAAAAAGTTGCCCATATGCCATAAAATGTATGTTTGAAAGTTTGAGGTAGGATGCAAATTTGAGGTTAATCCTTTAATCTTATCGTTATGAATGTTTTAAAAAAAAATAAATAAAAAATTGTTTAACTTTGTTGTCATATACATTGTTGGTTTAAACTGGTTGAATCGTAATCCTTATTGTGCCTGTATCTTATTACTGTGTTGACATATACATTTGTTATTGGTTGAGGTTAGAGCTCATCGGGCATGGTGTTGATTAAGTGATTTACTTTTGATGTAAGCGTCAACATTATATTCTAAATGCTGATCATCTTTTCGTGACATTTCTGTGGTTGTAGCTTCAATAACATTGTCTCTATCACCAAGAAATTATTTATGAATTTATAAGTCTAACATGATCAATCATTCTTATTTATTTCCCCCCTCTACTACACATTTCACTTTTTTTAAATACAAACACAGCCTGGCAATTGCATAATTAGTGAGATTTAAAGCAGGCAGGTATGTCTACAAAGCAAGTTAAATCTCTTATTTCCTAATTTAGAAAACTACTTTTATTTAATACTTCAAAACTGGACTTTGAATGTTTTCTTAACTTGCTTTTATTTATATAATTTTTTTTTTGTAATTGCAATTGTTTTTTTTTATGAAGGAAAACAAGGCTATGGTGGCCTTGTTGCAAAGCAAAGAAACATTGCAAAATGTATCAGAATTTTTCACATAACTGAGTCTAAACAACTCAAAATATATTTCATTGTTTTAAGTGCCTCTGTTTCAACCTGCGTATGTATACTCATTTCAAATATTGCTTTTTTTTTTTTTTCAGTTTTATTTGAATTCAATAAAAGTAAACCAAGATGATATCTTTTTGTGTTTGATTTCATAAGTACAAGACATACACATTATTTGCATCGCAAAAAAAGTGCTTACCAGATACTTTGACACTCCTGGGACAGAAATCGTCAAATAGTGAGAAACAGTAAAAAGAGTGTAAAGTGTGGGGAAGCATAATGTGAGTACTTCTTTAAATACTGCTCTCATAGTACATACATCCAAGACTATTCCTTGGAATCCTGTTACTTCATGTAGACTGTGTCAGTGTCTGCTCATGTTTGTTTATGTGAAACTTCAGACTTTTAACATGGGATTTTTGGCCGACTTCTCAGCCATTGTTGCCTGACTGAATTTCAGACATTTTCAGTAATGGCTAGCCTCATGTTTTCAATATAGCAAGACCCAAACACAAATAAAATGATTCTATTGCATTGGATTTGTTGCCACAAGTTAAGTCCAATTCTACTCTGGTAATGGTAAACTCAGGCCTTTCGTTTTCTTTTTGTGTTCCTCTCATTTAACCACACACATTTAAAGGTATTGAAAGCAGAAGGAGGCACACAAAATAATTTTGGTATAGTTTGA
>JAWDGP010000319.1:112500-122500 GCA_033675545.1 Elysia crispata
TTGGGTCACGTAATCACGGAAGATAGTGGCAATATGGTTTTTGACGGAGAGTCTGTAGCTATTGATGAATCTTTCGCTGACATCTGTGGCAAAGCCATCAGCGCTTATCTGGACCCCAGCTTCAACTGGAAGTTTGCTGACAATCTCATCCGGAGTGCCCGGGACGCCCTCCGCTACTTTGACGACCCAACGAAAGACGGCCGGACCATCGCGAACGTGAACGAGTTCCAGACGGTCGCCTCTGATCATCCAGCTCTCGGCGTTGGAGTTTTCGATAAGTTCTTCTATCTGGTGAACGATGCTGGTATCCCATTCAACTCTGCCTTCGAGGCTGTGGTCCTGGCTAACCGCATCTACTGGCATGGTGAGACGGGTTTCTACGACGGAGCCTGTGGTGTTCTGAGGGCGGCCAACGACCTTGGGCAGGACGTTCACAAGTACAAGTCTTCGTTCCTGCAGGTGGGGATTGACCTCTCCTTCTGCTGCCTCGATGGAACTGCTTAAACCCATGGTGAAACAAATGCCGAAGGTTACATAAATTGAATGAAAAAAGAAAGCGATAACAATACATGTCTTATTGATAATATATGGCTTTAATTCATGCTTATTCAATTGTACATAATCTAAAGTACCATGAATGGTGCAATATTTTGTATATACCGGCAAGCAAATTTGTACATTATTGTATTTATTCTGAGTAAGTCATTCATTCTAACACAATCACTGCGATCCAGTCAATGAAAACCTTTGCATGACCTGTTATTGTTATGTCAACACATTTTTTTTTGAAGTAAAGTTTGAAATTAATTAAACATATATTTTAGTTTTGTTGAATTGATAACTGCATTGGATGTCATAAAACCTAGATTAAACCTGTTTATAGTTGCAATTATACGCAAACAGGATCAACACCAAACCCAAAAATTGTCACCCAAAATAAAGTTTTTCTGAGAAATATATTATGCACACTAATGTGCATATTGTGTATCTTCGTATCAGAAAAAAAGAGCCTGTGTAAAAATGCAGAAGGTAATACAGTGGAACCCATATTTAACAACACCTCGAATAGCGACAACCAACGAAAGATCTGAAAATCTCCGTTTTTTCCTTTACCTAAGTCGTTAAATTTATTTCCGCAATATCGAGTACAGTTAACGCTTCCTCCCTGTAATAACGACAACTAGAACTGAGGATACAAAGGAAAGAAAGCACCAAAATTGTTCATAGGAAAAAATTCTCGAGCATTTTGTCTTGCCTGCATGCTTCGGTACAAACGAATAAGCGATGCAGGCTTTCGTGCCTTTTCTCCACACAATTCTCTCCGATTAAGCGTAGTCTAGGTCTGCTATGATTATCACAAGTGCTCTGATATCCCACAGCGTGTGGTCCAGCGAGCTGCACTTGGTACGCAAGACCTATTCATCTCACTCACAGCAGAGATTTTCGAAAACTATTTATCTCCCACTCATCACAATAATTCTTCTTTATTCCGCTTTGCTGGAATAACTACAACCCTTGCTATAAGGATATTTTATAAAAAGATCAAGAGATTCGTTATTCCCGAGTTCTACTGTATGTCAATTAAAAATTCCTTAGAAAATAATAATGTAAAGTTTACATGACATAACCAGAAAACTATCATCTCTCTCTCTCTCTCTCTCTCTCTCTCTCTCTCTCTCTCTCTCTCTCTCTCTCTCTCTCTCTCTCTCTCTCTCTCTCTCTCTCTCTATATATATATATATATATATATATATATATATATATATATATATATCCCCCAAAATATCAAGATAAGAAAAATAGGAGCTGGGTTCTAAAGTATCGAAACAAAAACAAAGAAAAAATTGAAGCTTAAGATAAGTTTAGAAAAATCCACTATAACAAGATCTTTTAGATATATTTATAATATGGCAAAAGATGCGGAACGAAATCCTAACTATAAAAAGATCTGCGCCTTAGGCTCGACTGTGCAATTATTGGGTAGCTCTGAAAGTCGAGGAATGAGAAAAAGTTTTTACTCAGTCTCTAAAATCCTCCCTCACTAACTTATCCACAATATTGATTCGTACAATGATGAAATAGCCCATAGATATCTTAACACATATTTTGTTTTAAACAACTTACAACAGAGTTATATGGAAAATGAAACCTAACAATCTTTAGAAGCAGAACAGCGTTCACGATTTAGAAATACCATGAAAACGGCTCATCCTAGAAAAAGAACTGCTGAAATGTGCAGATGATATTGTATGATATTTCAGAGGCTTACTTAGGCGTAAGCATTACTTTGTTATAATCAAATGTCTGTTTATTCAAGTAGTAACTGTACAGAAAAAAAAACAAACCATATTTATATCTAGTTTTTGTTTGTTAATCTCGAACCCTAGCGACAGTTCTGTCTCTTTTTTATTTTTAATTGAAGTTTCTATTTCCGATCAATATGCCAAAGAAACTGAAAATTATCGTCTTGCATGGGCGATTGAATCGAGCGCATTGGGCGCGGAGGGTTTCTCAGGGAGGACGGGTCAGATTCCTATCTATGAGGACCAAGAGATTGCAGAAGCTGTCTAGGTATGCATAGCGTTGAACTATAAACATGTTCAACAGGTGAACAGTCAGGTTTGTCTCCCTATGAAAACCCAATCCCAAGACCTTGAGAAACACTGCTGCTAACAAATAGGACCACTAGTCCGAGTTTTAATCCTGCTTTGAGTTGATAGAGAGGATGTTCAAAATTTCCATTTCTTGAGGACTGTAGGCTGTGGGTATTTTGACAATGTGGGCGCAAATGCCTTCCGCGCAATGTAATAATTTTTATGGGAATGGAAATCGAGACATCCAATGAAAGTAAGTTAGGCTCAGGCCATCTCTTGATTGTAACTGTGATAGGGTAGCGAGACAAATCCCGCCTTGACTCTGAAACAAATTCAACCAACAAGTCCTCATGCAGGCTGCTGAATCTGTTAGACGATAGAGCGTGGGGTGCTTACTATCCAGTGGACCCTGGTGGCTTGTTTGAGAACTTTCTTAACAGCAAATTTCATGTTTCATACCATGCCAGACAACCTGTTTGCCGGGAAGCCTTTCTGTGATTACAAACTCTTCATGTGACAATCCACGGATTTTGCGAAACAGTGAAAATAGTGGACAGGTCTCGAAATTTTCATCGAAGTATTTCAAAGCAGCGTTGATTATTTGATACCATTCTCTCAAGGTTAATTCTTACAGTGGCAGCGATATTTACTTCTGAGATCTGTTGTGAATGGTTCATAGTCAGCATGGGGAGCCAAAGCCCTTCCTTCTAAAAATTTCCTTAATCTTGGTTTCATTATTACCCTAAGGTCAAGTATATTCACGATTTATAACAAACAAACAAATAAAAAAACTAAAACAAACACACACCTAAAAAAAACTGTTTAATTTTGTAGATGATCAGCTCATACGAGTCCATTTGTTCCACACATTACGAGTGTTCTTGGGGTGAATGGCTGGCGATTAGAATGTCATCTAATGTCATCTAATGTCATCGAATAAGAGGAAGGCGAACTGCACATCCTATCCATGCGGAGTTGAAGTGACCATGCAGTATTCTTTAACCCAAAAGGCATGTGAAGGGATTCACTTAAACCAGTTATAATCGTCGTAGCAAAAGATGATAATGTCTTGGGAAAAAAAATGGTGATAGGCTATGTCTAAATCGATTTTGGAAAGTATCCTTTGAAGTTATTACTGATTTTATCTCTATGTAAATGACAAAAAGTTGTAAAGCATAACTCAATACTAATATAATATCTTTAATAATGCCATTAGATATAACATCAACGGTGCTGGCGTCCCATTCAACTGTGCCTTCGAAGCTGTGGTCCTGGCTAACCGCATCTACTGGCATGGAGAGACAGGTTTCTACGACGGAGCCTGTGGTGTTCTGAGGGCGGCCAACGAACTTGGGCAGGACGTTCGCAAGTAGAAGACTACAAGACTTCGTTCCTGCAGTTTGCCTTAGTTTGCCATCTGAATATGGCGTGGATGAAAAATTCTTTGCAAAATCCTTTGAAAAAAATGTTCTTAATGTCATTCACCCAGTCAGTGATATTTTGGGATAATGCCTTCACCCCCCAAGAGCACTCTCTAATGTGTTTCAAAGATTTAGTTATGTCCAGCATATAGTGGCCTTTATCTCTTTCTTACTGTTGTATTTTTTTAGGTAGAGGTCTTTCTTATCGAATGTTTTTTGACATATTCTTTGTTCTCTTTTCCTGTGTATGGAATTATTTACAATTCGTTTAGCACTTTATTTTTAACACAGTAATTAATTACGTTATTTGTCGTCAGAGTCGAGGGTTTGCAAACATGCAAAACTATGCTAAAAAACGAGACCTGAGTAATGTTCCGTTACAAACCGATTTTTATTTGCTTTTCAAACTTGAATCATCTTTGCTAACATCTTAATGCGCATCTGCTAGCCCTTTCAATACAATATTTCGCCTTTTATTTGGCATTCCATCGGATCAATCGGTATTTTGTAATATAACTATCACTCACTGATTGGGTGTTAATTTGTTTCCTCATGTATTTCCTTATTCTTTCTTGAAACTGATTCCCTCGTAGTAACTTTCTCTCTAGGAACATGCAGTGGAGACCGTCATAGTATCTCAATTGATATAAATTTTAACATTTTTTTTTCAGTCTCAACTCTTTGAATTTTGTTTCATATCTTTGTTAAGATTTTCTATTCTCTCCATTGCTACGATTGTTCCATCTGCACTTATTTTTTCCTCCTTTTTTGGATAAAAATATTATCAGTTCTAAACCTATGTGGAACGTCCTTCACCTAATCTGCCACTCTTCAGGTTCCATCTATTGTGGCATCATTACCATATCCATCAAACGGTATTTATAATTTCTAGTTTGGACAACTGAGATAAAACTGATTTATAGTTGAATGCTTATCATCCGATTATCTTGGAGGCTTCCTTAGTTTAAAAATAGAGTTTCAATATAACTTACGAAATTCTAGATCGAAATGGGATTAACCAATCATTTTGCAACTGGATTTTATATTCACGAAATAAATCTATTTGGCGATTTGTTTTCCAATCTAGGAAGTTCTTTAACTCTGTACAAACGCCGCTTATGATTTTTGAATTTTGGGCTTATGATGGTCAGATCATTTTGCATGCCAACCTTTACTACTTTTACACCACACAAGTTCCTGTCCCCTAGACCGTTGGTGCTTTTTTCTGCATCCGGTGTGCCCACAATCTATAGGTTATAATTGTCTGTAAAAATCTCCCTTTGTGACTTCAAAAGTTAACACGCCCTGCAGCATGCTGCTGAAAATGTTTCGGCATCCTCAGACGTTACTAATATTAGTATTAATATATATATATATATATATATATATATATATATATATATATATATATATATATACAGGCCAAGTCACCGAAGAGAACAAACTTTTGCATGTTTGAGTTCTAGTGATCTATTTCTTTTAACTTTTGGGCATAGTTAAGACAGAATTGTACTGAGAACTTACTTATAATTCAGCTTACAGATTTACACAACAAAAATATCTAACTGTCCTAACTTTGCCAAATTGTGTAACGATATAGCTGACTCTTACACAGAGGATACAGTGTAATGTGTTCCAAATTACCATATTGAAGAAAAGTGAACCACAACAATAACACAGTTATATTTCCTCCAGAGCCCAGCAGATACAGAGTTATGTGTTCCAAATTACCATATTGAAGAAAAGTGAACCACAACAATAACAGTTTTATCTCCTCAAGAGTCATATCAGTGCAGGGTAAAAAAATTACATCAATAACTCTCAAAAGCCCTACAACTATATACAGAAAAAATAGAAAAAGAAAAGAAATAAAAAAAAAGAAAACGACATTACAACAAATACAGACTTATCTCCAGAGCTACAGAACTACAAAAAGAAAATAAAAACAGAAAAAAAAAATTTTTTTTTCAATAATACAGAATTGTAAGAACCCTGAAACACTGGAATTCTTGTTATGTTGTAACGAAGATCCTCTTTAAATGAAGTAAAGATTTCAATCAAAAAAGTAAACTAAATCTGGGTGCAATTGTTTAAGCAGCCCTTGTTTTAGTTTATCTCTCCACTGAGACCGTATGTGGTGCTGATTTGAGCCACTACAGATAGAGTATAATGTGTTCTTAACATATACAGTGAAAAACTGGTATAGATCTAGATTTAGATCTACTTTATAAATTTTTCTAAGCTTACTTACTTATACTTTCCTTTTTTGATTGATATTTCGAAGAAATATATAATCTACTCTAGATCTAAGAAAATTCAATGTGCAGATCATTGAGCATTATTGCGTTTAAGCAAAAGCATTTGATGAAATCTTGTAATCAATATTGATCTCAGAGGTTTGAAATCTTTCTGGTTCATCTAGGAAAGCCATTAAGAGAAAAACGAGTGCTACGCTTTTACTCCCTTTCAGACAGAAAGTAACCACATAATATGACGCTTTTGTCTTAACCTGCAAGAGGCCAAATTTTGTTTAAATTTATTTTTCTTTAAGTTCTTTACTCCTTTTGGAGTAAAAAATATATATACAATTCATTTATATTTAAAGAATAAATATAGATTGTTTAAAAAGAGTTATCTAAATAAAAAAAAATTCGAAAATTCTGAAAAAATTGTTTTATATGTTAATTGGTTCTTTACAGCTAATTTGGCAATTAAAATTGAGGAATTAATTACAACGAAATTTAATGAACTTTTAAAGGAATTTTTTTAGCCTAAATCCAAAATTTTTAAATATTTTTTTTTCACCTCGACACACTCTGTACTTGGCTTGTCTTAAACCAGTAAACTTCATCACTGAATATTGAGTGCTTTAGGTGGAGATAGGAGACAAAGAAATCAAAGTTGCCTTTTATAATATATATATATATATATATATATATATATATATATATATATATATATATACAGCCGACTTAGATGGCTTTGCGCGCAAACTCCTCCGTTATTACCAAATCCACGTCTTTGAAACTCTGCAGGCGTCTACGGCATTCATGTGGTTAAGTCCTAATTTACAAAAAAAACTGCATACCTCGATTTCTCCAACATGCTTTGTTTCATCAACACGATTAGACTAACTTACGATCACCAATTTCGCACGCCATTTTTTCATTATTTAACAACGGAAGCCTTTCTCACTCGACTTGAGGTGTAGATCTAGGTTTAAGTAACTGCGTGACTAAGAATTCCTGCAAAGCAGTGCACTTTTATGCACTATGTGAAAATTCATAGCTTTCTAATAAACGTTTAAAGACATATTGGGAAAGAATAGAATATTCAGTCGATTTCCATCACTCCAAGAGGAATTGAGTTCTACATCTAAATTTTGTGTTTAGAATTAAAATATTCGAGATATCTAGATTCTAGGTAAAGATTGATAGATGGAGGCAAAAATATGGAGCATGTAAGTAAAAGGAGACATGTCAAGATCATTTATAAGTCCCTTTAAATAGACACACGCACTCCAGCCCCGGCAAAATGACACCAGGGTCCCGTTTGTAGAACGGGGTTTCTATCTTGTCCAATATAATGGTCGTCTTATTATCTACCAACACATTGCTTTCCGCGATCCGAAGGTAGGAGAGTTATTGCTAAAACGGCCATTTCAAATCTCCAGCATGAATTTGAAATCAAATTGATGTTATAAGGGCATACTTTGTGTAGAAGTTCTGAAAAGATGAGTTTGAAAAAAAAAACGAACTTTTTTTTTAAGATCTAGAATCGAGCATAAAATTATGAAGGACGTACTCATTGGATCAATGGTCGCTAGATTTCCTGACTTTTAAAAAGTGTTTTTGATTTATGAAAAAAACAAAACAAAAACAAAAATATTGAACCATATCTCCACAACTTTTACAATTAAATATCTTCTTATATTTGGACAAAAAGATAGAAAATCATGATATATAGTAAAATTGAGAATGGAGACCGCTCCAGTGGTATTAGCAATCTTGGTAATAGAGATATGGATTAGGATCGTCACGCTTAGGATCTATCAGTGAAATTTCAAATCATACTAGAATCTAGATAAGAATCTCTGATACGGCTTATTATAATATCTGTTATAATGTATCTTAGAAAGAAAATATAAGTTTCGCTCAATATTATACGCTATTTGAATTTTTATTATTAATAACATTTTATATGGAATCAGATGTTAATAAAGTCACAAACTCTTGAGGATCGTTTCAGGAGGAGAAAACAGATAGTCACTAAACAGGCGCATAGTATTATTTCTACAGGACCAGCTTTTTCATTAGAGGTGAAAGACGAAAGGTAAATTTTAATCGCTCTATCTTTGCAGCAGTATGTCCAAGTCTGAAACTTCTTTTTGGATCTAAATTGGTTCTATATTTTGATCCAATTTCCAAGTTAAGCAAACGAAACCGTTTTAAAGTCATATTATAAATAAGAACTCGAGTTACTCTGAGCAAAAAAGGAAACACAAAACAAAAAACAAAAAACAAAAACAAAAAAAAACAACAACATGAAAAAACAAAAAACAAAACAAAAACAACAGCAACAACAAGCCAATAGATCGGAAAACTCTTAAAATTGATTCCGTCAAAATCACTGAAAAAGGGATCAGGCAGTTTTAAAGATAAATGACTTTAAAAAAGTTTTAAAACGTCCTGTAACAATGATCGACATAATTTCTTTTTCCCCTCGATCCCGTAACACTACAGGTAGACACTTTAAATATTGATAGCAGAAAAAGAGACCACGGAACATTGTCACATCTTAAGAAAAAGTGGATGAGGCTTTATAAACGCTAAAATGAATTTAATGGAATTGCAACATTTACATAATCTCAGTGCATGAAAAGTGCAAAAAACAAAAACATTATAAGTGTACAAAATTGCTTGCCCGTATATACAAATAAGTGGGTACATCCTCACTTATTGTTAACCTATGTACAGCAATATGAAACCATTCTCAGCCATACTCTTATTTATACATTGATATTGTAGACTTAAGCAGTTCCATCGAGGCAGCAGAAGGAGAGGTCAATCCCCACCTGCAGGAACGAAGACTTGTACTTGTAAACGTCCTGCCCAAGGTCGTTGGCCGCCCTCAGAACACCACAGGCTCCGTCGTAGAAACCCGTCTCTCCATGCCAGTAGATGCGGTTAGCCAGGACCACAGCCTCGAAGGCAGAGTTGAATGGGACGCCAGCATCGTTCACCAGATAGAAGAACTTATCGAAAACTCCAACGCCGAGAGCTGGGTGATCAGAGGCGACCGTCTGGAACTCGTTCACGTTCGCGATGGTCCGGCCGTCTTTCGTGGGGTCGTCAAAGTAGCGGAGGGCGTCCCGGGCACTCCGGATGAGATTGTCAGCAAACTTCCAGTTGTAGCTGGGGTCCAGATAAGCGCTGATGGCTTTGCCACAGATGTCAGCGAAAGATTCATCCACAGCTACAGACTCTCCGTCAAAAACCATATTGCCACTATCTTCCGTGATTGCATGGCCCAACTCGTGACCGATAATCTCCTTGACGGAGTAGGGAAAAACATTATTGTCACCATTTCCGAACGTTACAGCGACTCCGTCCCAGAATGCGTTCGGGTGTTTAGCATAATGTGTGTACAGTGTGGTGGTCTTATCATCGAACGGTGAGGTCTGTTTGCCCCAGGTTTTCAGAACATCGTAGAAAACTTGAGCGTAGTAAAACGAATCGGCGTTAGGGGAATTACCACCATTGGAACTATCATTAAGCCCATCTTCGCAATTGAATTTTACAACCTCTGCTTCTCTTCTGTCCATTTTACATTTTACATCTTTGATCACAAAGCGCTTAGAGCGGAGGATGCAGGTCTTGCCTCTGACTTTAGCGTTCAGGCACGTTTCTCCAGGACCAGAACCGTATGTGAGACCAGGGAACTGAAGGTTACCGCCCAAGGCGTTGGGGCAACCGGAGGTCCCTT